>CM075444.1:8562136-8946132 GCA_037832335.1 Carallia pectinifolia
ATAAGAGCAATTTTCTGGAAAAAAGAATCATTTTGTCCAATTTAATGGATCACTGAGCATACAAATACTAATTGAAATTATCAAATAAGTCAACTGCAGGCCAGCATGTCCAAGGAAGTAACCAACAAGGGAATTTTTGGTGTAGAACACAGACCAAAGATAAACACTCCCAAATTTCTGCTACAATGTGTATACAAAACACACTGTTACCAAAAAAGCAAATGCTGTCCAGTACAGGAATATCTTTGTAGATACTCAGGACCATTTACCTTTCATGTACTACATCTTTTCTTCAATATTCTTTCAAGATGTTTGAGACAATAAAGGCACAAAATTATAAGAAACTGTACTGATGGATTGCAGGCATCAAGAGACAATGAAACTGCAAAAAACAATGCATGGAAAGCAAGGCATCTTGGAGAATCAAATAAACTCAGGTTGAAGCAAACCAATGACAAATAAATTACTTAGCTACATGTGTTTAAGCTTTCTCCATGGTTCCTTGCCACAGAATTAATGATTTCAATTTCCGGCACTTGTAAGTTGAAGAATTGGGTGGTGCAATCTATTAACTAACTCAGACACAAAAATAAAAAGCAGAATTGATATAATGTGGTTGCCACAGCATCCATTAGCTAAGAGCAATCATAAGATCCCTTTATTGTTGATGGAAACTTTCAACATAATCCAGAGGAAATGTCACCCAACATGAAACTGAAATATGCTTCGGACTTGAACTGAGAAATCAGTCACTTATCAAGATTTGCATCAACAAACCAATTCTATATGGTGTAAATGTAAATGGCTGTATAGTGGCTACCCCAACAGACTGGCTGGTCCTTCAGAATTACCAACAAGCGCCTTGCAAGTACTTGCGAGGTTAATCTGATATTGGATCAATATGGACTAAAAACATAGGCAAGCAGTAAATTCTGCAACTGGTTTATAGTTTCGTTTACAAAATTCAGCAGGACAATGAAAGAATAATGTGTAATTACCTTCAGCTTCGGACACAGACAAAAGCTTTCCATGAGCACGTAGCAACTGCCTAAGTGTCTTTGAGTGACACTTTTCAATGCACTTTCCCCAGATGGTACCCAGCTGTGACTTTATGCCACTAAATCCTACAGTCTTAACCATTTCATCATCCCGTGAAACAGACATGGTACAGCTATGCATTAGTTTATTATGAGGGAACCTCGGATTGGCAATAATACCGAATTCCCCTTCCGGGTTGGATTTTTCGTTTGTTGCTTCGCAAAAGGAAGCAAGTGAATTCTGCTTGTAAGGAGTAGCATCTCTTGAAACACTTGATGGATCTTCCTCAGTTGTCCTGGAGCTCTGTCTCCTGCTGCTGCTTGTCCGAGTGCGATCTGGTGAAGGTACAGAGCCAAGCTGTAGCAGAGTTGCTGTGAACCATGTTGAGCGGTCACTTGAAACCCTTAGCTGTTTCTCAGCCTCTGAGAGAAGCTTCAAAGCATGTTTTAATCTCTCCAGCTCTGCTTCACTTACTGATAAGAATCCAAGGCGTTAGTAGAATGATTAACAACATTGAGAAAAATTGAATACCGAAAAAGTGAATATACCAGTTCATGTATCTTTTTGCACATCTATGTGCTTACATATTTCTTGTATGAGGAAAAAACTTTTTGTATCAACTATACAAATGAATGTACAAGCTAATGAATGAACTGCACTGATCCATCTCAAAAACGATAGGATAGATAGTTGAAATTGTAGTCAGGTTGCATGCAAAGTCCCGAGAAGTTAAATTTGATTCGTCTTCAAGTGCAAATATCTGTCCTAAAATATATTTGAGAACTTTTGCCATGAAAATATATTATAGAATTAAAGCCATTTTTATTCACATTGCAACCAAAGCCTGTCATTGGCCTCCAGTTTCTATGACAGTAAAGAGTCAAGTCAAGCTGTAATCTGTGATGAAATTTCTCGAAATCAGAACTCTGATGATGGAGTTGATTGAAAGCTCATAAAGGATAGTAAAGTTTCTACTACGGGTGCCTGCTGGAGATTAGACACAAGTAAGTGGATCAGATTTCCTTGAAACACCAAAGGTATAGCTTTATAGCAGGGATAAATTCTAGATCACCAAATATAACTGACAAAAATATTACAAATCCTTGGTAACAAGCTCCTAATTTGCGATTGGTTCACATCATATTATCTGATAATGAGAGCAGGCTTCTGGGCAAACAGAAGTTAGCAACCAGATTAAAGGAGAACATTCCCTGATGGGCTTTATCACTATGGTGTGGAGTTTCAGCTTTGTGATAGTATTAAAGCACATCATCTGATTTCAACAGCAACTCCTGGGGAAAGACAAGATACTGAACAAACTTAAAGGAAAATGTTCTCTGATAGGCATTAACATGGATGTTGTCTGTCAATTTGGCAGAACAGGCTATATGTAGTTGCTTTCCTACCCTTGGTATTTAGCAACAGTCCTATCTGGACTGTATGGTTTGCAGTCGTCTTCCATGGCTGTCTTTATGTGTGGCTGTTTTACAAGCTTGTCACTTCTGGTTGGTTAAATGGAAAATACTATCTAGGCCAATCTGCATAGGTCGTAGGTAAATTTGGAAGCATTCTAACTGGCCCAAAAGCAAAATGACAAAACCAAATTAACCAATCATTTCCAAGCACATGCATAAATCTCACCAGCTGAAGGTTGAACTCTATGCTAACAGAAAATTCTTCAAGTTTATAAAAATAAGGGAATAGTACTCACAACTTCTACTGTCAAAGATGGAATTTCCATATTTTGAGCCAATAATATTATTGGTTCCTGCAATAATGTCCATAATGAGACTGGCCAGTTGAGACATCAAAACCATCGGATCAACTCCACAGTCCATCAAATCCCTTGCCCTTTTTACCGTTTCTGCAGTGTCTGAAGACATTGCTAACTCCAGAAGTTCCAGCAGCTTCTCGTCTGAAACAACGCCCACCTGAAGAAAGAGGAAATTACATATATAAACCAAATTGTTAATGTATTTATCAAAATAAAGAACAAAGAGAAAACAGAATCACTATATCCAGGCCAAGTGTAAACAACAAGTAACTAAAACTAGCTCATGTCGAACATGAAGGAAACATTGATACACAGAACTCACAAGTTCATTTACAAGAGACGTGGTTATCTTCTTCCCAAGCAAACTCAACTGGTCCAACATAGTTTCTGCATCTCGAAGTGAACCGTCTGCATTCAAAGCAATCAAATCCAAGGCATCCAGCTCAACGTCCAGATTCTCTTCAGTAGAAAGTCTCCTCAACCTCATTACAATATCTGCATCTCTAATTTTGTTAAAGTGGTATCTCTGACACCGTGATTGTACAGTACGCGGCATGTTGTCAGGATCGGTTGTTATGAATATGAACACTACTTGCTGTGGTGGTTTTTCAAGAAACTTGAGAAATGCCAACCACATTTTAGACGGTAACAAGTGGCACTCGTCAATTACAAAAACCTTGTAATGTGAAGAGCCTAATGAAGGCTCCAATGAAGTCTTTCTCAATAGGTACCCAACCTTATCAATGCCTTTCTTATTGTTGCCATCAATTTCCCACAGATCCCTGGTCTTGCCAGAAATGAAATCAGTGCAGTTGCTGCAGTGCCCACATGGTTTTGTTTGTTCAGTAGATATACAATTTAAGGCAGATGCAAAAATCCTTGCAGTTGATGTTTTTCCGGTCCCACGGGGACCTTGAAAAAGATAAACTGGAGCAATCCTTCCTCTAGTAATAGCACTGGTAAGCGATTGAACCACAATGTTCTGCCCAATCAATTCATCAAAGTGGACTGGCTTGTATTTCTGGCTTAAGCTTCGAATATTGTCAGGCACACCTTCATCTTCACCATCTCCATTTAGAACCACAATCTCCAACCCATCTTGATTCCTGCAATTTGACCACCTCCTTCCATCCAATCTACTCAAGGCCTCCAAGTCAAGCTCCCCAAAGTTGGTAGAGAGCTCGTCATCACTAGGCCAAGTTCCCACCGATGACACACCTCCAGCATCAACACTGTGTGTAAGCAGGGGAAGAACACCTTTAGCACTTTTTGAAGCAATTCTTTGCCTGTTAGACACAGATGATGACCTCCGCCGACTATTATACATTGACTGACTACCACATAACATTCTACTTCCTTTCTTTCGAATGTTATCTGAAAGAGAAGGAGAATAACAACTCCCACAAACACCACTGTGTCTTGGTGTCCTTTTTGACCAATAGCAAGGAATCCCACATCCTTGACGACCAGGCAAATCTAAATGGTCATCAACCTCATCATCTCCATCATTTACAGAGGTTGCAGATGCATCCCAAGATCGAACAGTGCCAGGAATGCGATGAAGGTATTTATTGCAGGAACTAGTTGATAGTGCAGGTGTGCTATGCGAATATGATGAGTCCTCTTTTTGACTGTTCCTCAATAGTTTAGATGATGAATATGACCAATTCTTATGCTTGAGTTTCAGTAACAGTGGAGATGCGACCGAAATTTTTCTCAAATCCTCATAATTACTATAATCTTCAGTGTCATCAGACTGATCCACGGAGCCATCCCTTCCTAAACCTAAAGCCATTGAAGGGTGACTCTTAAGCAATCTTCTTAAATTCATTTCCTTTTGTTGATATCTAGATATAACGTCCAAATGGGTATTAGTTTTCTTACTCTTTTTCTTGATCTCTATTGCCCTTCTCAGAGATGGAGACACAAGATTCGTACCTCTACACCCAAAAATTGTTGAAGTAGACCGGCTTTCACCCACGTAAGTGTCGCTCCTCGAGCCCCCAACATTTGTAGCATCGCTCAAGCTATCGCCAAGGCTGTCTCCAAGGGAACCAGTGTCATAATCTTCTTCATCAGCATTATTTCTCGGCATTGCGATGCTTTTCTCGCTTGAAGATTTTTGAGTCTTCCAATTGTAGAGGAACACTCTCTTTTCTCTCTCAGTGTGATTCCCGTTCTTGAAGTGGGAATAATCCAGATGCAAATGAGTATTATTTCCAAGTGGGGTGGTCACATTTTGATTGTCAAACTGTTTCAAAGCAGGAGTAAGAGCAGCAGCAGCAGCAGCAGCCACAGATCTGGAGGAACTGAGAGGGGAACGCCATGAAGAGGTAGTTCCAGGATCCCGTAAGACCCTGGCCGCCTTCCTGATTTGAGTCAGCTCCTTCTTCTTCAAGTGTAGTCTGCTTGGGTCAGAAACTCTCATTTCTGCCATCTTTTCTTGTTCTGGGTGTTGGGAAAAAATGACAAAGAAGCAAACTTTTCAGGAGGGCACTGAGAAAGAAACACTCTTTTTCATTTTCATTTGCAAGGGCATCCACATTCGCATTCCCATTCCCATCCCATCACACTAATTCTGATTTTTGTTGAAGTGAAGTGAAGTGAAAGTGATGGATGGTAGAAACAAGACAGATATCAGTACTGGGGGTTGAGGATGGATCAGGAAGGAAGCCAGAAATGAATAAAGAAAGAAAGAAAAGGAGGGCAGACCTTGACTGAAGACTTCGTTTTGACAGCGTTAATCACTCCCTCCCTCAATCTCAAAATTATGTCTATTGGAAAGACAGAGAGGGACAGAGAGTGGGGGGGCGGGCTTATGAGTTGTCTCAAAACCAATGATATGAATTACAAACCAAACCGGCTAATGATTTGTATTTGTGAGTGAATGTGATTTTCTGTTTTTTTTTTCACTCTCCCTCCATCTCTAAAATTTTTTGTTTTTTACTTCATTCTAAAGTCTTTCGACTAAAATTTGAATTTAATATTTTTAATTTTAAAAATAATATTAATAGTAATTAAATTATTACCTATTATTCCAAATTTAAAGTCAATCCTCCATTGAGATTGTGGTGAGTACCTTCCATTGTGATTGTGATTGTGATTGTGACCTGTGATTGTGATGATGAGTACCTGTCTTGTGTTTGTGGGGGATTGTTTATTTATTTTACATTAAATTACTGTTTTTAGTTGGGTTGGCGCCCCCAAATGAATTCTTGAAAGTTGAAAACTTTCCTTTCAATTTGTTTGTGTTCAAATCAACGGCTTCATTCACGCGTGCGCGTTTTTCACTTTTTCTGCTTTTATATGTATATATATATATATATATATATATATATATATAAAGGAAGGGAGAAAAGTGAAAGCCACAAGCAAAACAGAGGACAATCCGGAGCCAGCCAAGAGCTCCCTCCGGCTCCTCCTCGTGGATAATTGAATTGATTTGTTAGTCAAACACTTGTTATGGACAGGAGGATTAATGGTCCAAAAAAAAAACCAAAAAAAACAAAAGAATGCTTGTTCTTGTCGTGATTTACATCATCCTGTCATGATTTTTTCTGTCCTATAAGTGTGCATTGACTAATTTTACGGTTTAAGCAAATGCTTTTCATAATCTACCACCCCGTGAAAAAAAAAAGGTCAATTTAGAGATAAAGTTCAAGGAATGAATATAATACTATTATCCTATCTACATGTATTCTAATTTTCATTTGAACATGGATGTGCATTTTGGTTATATATTCTGTGTTTTATCCCCTTTTTTGTTTCCAACAATGATAGTTGCGTACTGGGACTAATAGACCAAAGTTATCCATACCATTTTCCCACATGACTCTAATTCATTTATTTACTTTATTGATAGGCATCGGCATAGTGATGCTAATACCTTGATTTTATCTTTCAATAGTTACATCTGTGAGTTCGATTACGTGGATATATGTCGTGAAATATGCGGTAAATACACAGTTTATTGAATAACATCAAATAATTAATTTAGTATCTTTTTTTTTAATTTAAAATATCTTTATAATCAAATGGTTCAAATTACTGTGTACTTATCTCATAACTAGGTTGTCAAAGATGTTTTCAGTACTTCTTTTTCCTAATTCTTCTAGTGAAAACATGTCCTGAAACAAAGAAGGGAATCGTTCTGTATATTATGGCTTTATATATATCTTTTTTATACGAATCATTTTATACCGCGTCTCCTCTTTTTGGAGAAAGAAAAAAAAAAACTGAGAAATTTTGTTAACGGAACATCTTAAGTTTTGAATTTCAAGAGTTTTTAAATTTTTTTGAGGATTCGCATGTTTCACAAAAAATAATTTGCAGGATTTTGTTTTTCACCATTTAGAACACTTAAATTGTATGATCAATGCAAAAATTTCGGTCAACTGAAAAATATTACCTTTTTCATATGATCTAACTTGCCGTTTTTAAAATTGTAATTATTTTTCATAACTTTCACTAGTGTCTTTGTTAACAAAGACATTAACATATGATAGAGAGAGAGATGGAAGAGAAAAAGGGAGAGAGACAAAGAGATTGGAGAGAGAGAGAGAGATAGGAGGGAGAAAATTAAGAAGAGAGAGAGAGCACGAAGAGAGGGTGAATTGCTAAAATTAAAAACCACAAGAGAAAGTTTAATATTTAAAGTGAAATCACAAGAAGTAAACTGTAAAACAATTGAATCAGATGAAATTTAGTGCATTTAATCCTTTAGAATTTAAAGTGGTCATTTTCCAATGTGCGTGCAAAATCCTCACGTCATATATGGAAGGTCTCTGAATTTTTGTCTTTCATTCCACATCTTTAAGTATTTTGCATAGCAGATGTTCAATGATGTATTTTTTTTAGCCAACAAGACCCAATCTAGAGCAGAGAGGTATCCATATTCATACAACATCCTGTGAAATATGTGGGATGGATCCAAAAACAATTAATCACGCTTTGTTCGAATGCCCATGGGCTGCGAGCACCTGTTTGAGTTCACTTGGCCTTCAAGTGACGAACAATGCAACTGGGAATTTCCAAAGTTGAATTAAATCTTGTGACATCCGCAGGAGGGAATGGAACACTGGAGTTGATGTTGAAGGTCGCATGTGCCATGTTGAGAGCTCACAATACACTAATATTTGAAAGGAAACAAAGTGATTGTCATATTTCATTTTTGTCCAAACTCCAAACCCAAAGACACAAGATGGAAATGCATTTTCTCGTTTTGCGAGGCTAGGAATTGTGATCAACATTAATGCAAGCAGGTCTATCCTTTATTGATCCAAAAGAAACCAAGGGAGCTATGAGCTCGTACTAGAAGCAATGGCCATATGTTTGGGAGTTCAGATTGCTCGACAACTTGCATTGCCTAATGACCCGACGTCCAAGCAATAAAAGTCCATAGCACTCAACTAGTTAGCTGAGCTGAGGATACACATTTTCTTGCTACAAGCTTTCAAGATTTTGATGTTCAACATGTCAGGTTAGAAATGTGGTGGTTCATATTTTGGCCAATTTACAAGGAAATTGTGCGGTCCTTTCAGCCGGACCCTATGTATGATGGGTGTATGAACCGTATAAGCAGTCCATGCAGTATTGTCTTAGATCTGAATGAATAAGCTTTTTTATCTTGTAGTACACAACACAAGGCAGCATTAACATAGGCAACAGATAATGATGGGTGAATTTGCACACAATAAGGTCATAGTGCAACAGATGAACAAGGAAAAAAGAACATTCCGATTAAATCAGGAAAATGTACCGACTTGATAAATATGCCAGTGACAACAGTTACCACGTACCACTCCAAACACAATTCCAGAGGAAATTAAACATAACAGAGAACAGGATTAAGAGAAACGTAAAAATCCAATCTGCAGTCATGTGATTTCCTTGCCTAAAATGGACAAGAAGTTCTGCTTTACTTTTGTAACAGCAAAACAAAAGTTCTAAACTTGCCTGCTTTCTTCGGTTCATGTCAGCCTTCATCTTCAGCATCTAACTCTAAACTCTAGCCCTCTTGCCACTGCAACCAGGACACTTGTACTGCTTGATATGTTCTGCCTTCGCAGGTGTGATCTTGACGCATTTTCCATGAAACCATTTCTCGCATACATCACAGCAAATCCAAAATTCATCAGTGCCATAGCTTTCACCACATGCCCCACAAGAAGCACCCTGTTCATCATCTTCGTCTTCCTCCTCTCCGCTATCATCATCTCCCTTAGGTGGAGGAGACACCTTCACTGCCTTATTCTGGGACTCAGATGGCCGAGATTGCTAAAGAATCGATCCACGCAGCAAAAACATTTAAAATTTGTGGAGCAAAAAATATATATATATATATGGGAAAACAAAAATGAAAGGGACAATGCAATTCACAATATTTTACCATCTTCCCACTTGATTTGCTTTTGCCACTGTTGTTAGTTCCCGATTGATCCTTGGGTTGTTTAACATTTCCTGACACAACTTCAAATATCGTGGGGAGCTCATTTATCATGTGGAAAAGCTTCTTCCTGTAAACCAAGTTCCAACCATCATTATAAAGTATTGTTATGTTTTATTGGTTTATAAACTGATTTTGCATATTAATTATCTTTAATTTAATTGAAGGCTAGCAATTGAACTAGTATTCAGTTGTTCAGTTCTTGCAACTAATGTTGAATAACCAGTGTAGAACTGGGTCTCATAGCAGTATCTATGTGCAGATAGAGTAATCATCATAATGATTAGTTGATCATTGGCTTTAAATATCTTTTGCTATGATAGAAGACTTTGTCCAAATATTCAATCCTAATACACGGTAAAAGCATGGAAGAAAATGACAAACAATTGCACGAGGAAAAACTCCCCAGGCCCTGCTGGAGAAATTAATAAGTGGGTACAGGTTATACAGCACAAAGAGGAAAAGAAAAAACAAACAAAAAGAGGAACGAAAAAGGAAAACAAAAGCGGAATAAGATGCTTAATGGCATTTCATAGGTCAAACCGCCTAGTTAATCAATGATGAGATAAAAGGTAAAAACTGCTTTACTAGAACTAAGATCAAAAGCAGCTCAGAAGAATTCCATGAGATCAGTGATGTGGGACAGAGAGAAATTAGACAATTAGAGGAAGAAAAGGGACCAAAGGCATTCAGTTCAAACATCAGAGAAACTAAGAGGAAAAGGAGGCTGCAAACCCAATCCAAGTCCCATACCCAGAATCAACAAGAGAATGAAGTGGCTCATCTGTGTCAAAAAGGTTGTTGATACGTTCAGTCCAAGCAACATGGGTCACTTGTCAATATGTTCAGTGCAAGTGATGTGGGCTAGTCACCTATGTTCAATTGTCTTGGCGCACTTTTTGAGTTACTGGGTCAGTGAATCACCTTAGGAGATTCAATTGACATTAGAGCATCCACACACTACGATTCCAATTTTGCAATGCCAACCCATTCTGCTTTGCAGAAATTCTCAGCAAGATTATGCGCTGGATGGGGATGATCCTGGCCAGAGTATGAACCCCAACAGGGAAGTCAAGCATTTGAGTGGGGAGAAAGAGCCACATCCAGTTCTAGCCCAACATGAAAAATGGTCAAGAGAATGGGATTGTTTAAAAGATCAAACCATTTTGAATCAATGGTTTTGGTTTTCCCTGTCATTAGGGATTTTAGTTGCTTTGAGACATCTAAATTAGTGGACCAGCATCACATCCCTTGCACTATGTGGACTATGATTCCATGCCCGCCTTTATGGCCTAGGGAGAAATTGTAGACCAGATTACAGACTTTAATAAGGTGTATCATAGGCCAAATGATAAGACTCTAACCGCCTAGAGAATATGACATAGCCCACTCCATGTCCAACAGAATATGACATCCCCATTTCATGTCCAAGAATGGACAAGAGAACAGAATAGGAATGAATTTATAAGTCTATTTGAGATGGATAATATATTTTGCAATTGAATAGGTGATTGATTTAAATAAATGCTTTTTTTTTTCTATTTTCTGAGTCTATTTATAACCATGAATTTTCACAGTTTTCTTTTTTTTTTTTTTAATCATAAGCATAAAATCAGAGGCTTGGCTGCTTAAGGGCTCAATTAAAGCTCAACTTGCCAAGGTTCATAAAGCAGCCCTTTATGAATAAGATTAAACATGCTCAACTCTGCTTGATGAAATGATACAGATATTGATCCCCAGAAGATAGGGATTCAAACAGAAGGGAAAGACAACTTTTACATTTCGCAAGAAATTTTTCCTATTCTCTTTCCTCAGTTTAAGCTAGTGAGAGGAACAGAAAAGTTTTGGTTATTAATTATACTTGAATGGTTAACAAGTTTATCAACAAAACCAAAGGTCTATTTACAGGCATATAGAAAAATAAATCCTAATGCACAACTTCTAATCAGAATTAAATTCGGTAGAAGGCCAATAAAGCAAAACCACTAACTAAAATACATAAGTAGCATAAAATCTCAACATTTAACATCATTTGCATCATTCTTTTCCATTGAAATAACTCTACTCCATGATTGAAAACAGAGTAGAGTTGAAATGAGTTGCAAAACAAATGGTGTGCAGTAATGCATTGATGAACTGAAAAACACATGGCATGCAATCTTAAATTTGAAGCTTCAAGAGACATCAACAATAATGTATGTCCATCATCAAACAATGCCAAAGTCACTATACTGCATGTGAATTAAAAAATACAAACTTTTGGCAGGTTAAAGTTGTTCACCAAGGCAGACAGCAATTATGGTGGCAGGACGAGGGCAACTAACAAACTTGCACAAGCCTTAAATAGACTCCTGAAGCAACAAATGGAGGTGACGCTTTGATGTAGTGTTTGAGACAAAGGAGTGACTCATGCTTGATGACACTCCCTTTGGGCTGACAAGCAGCTAAATAGACCCAAGTGTTGGAAGAAATATGCACTCACTGGCTCCTGATAAACAACCTACGCCATAAGCCAATGAAGACCTAACAATATATGGATGCAAGTGCAATCGACATGTAAACCGTTGACTATCTAATAGTCAGGTATTTGAATTGGAACATGGAATCTCTCAGAGACTTCAAAGAGTATATAATCTGAATAGGATGCATCAATCTTCCCCATCATAGAGATTAAAATGGCACAGCAGCGTCCCCCTTGATTTATTATCTTATATTTTGTTAGTGATTAGTTTTAGTTAGGAGTCATGTGATTAGCATGTGACAATTTAATTAGATGGATGGCTAGGATTAGTTAGGGTTATATATAATCAAGGGTTGACATTCTCTGTAGTTTTAACCCTAGGATAGATAGGTATAGTTACTAGACAGCTTTGTGAGTTTTGATTATTATTCTTCAGAAACAACATTTCTTAGAGTTTTGTGGTTAACCCTAATTATCTTGTTCCGCTTCAATTTTCTACCCAAAACCTAGCTTAAATTCAGTTCCTCTACACCATAAAAGTAGGACTCTTAGAACAGTTATTTGAGAACCAAATGCAGACTCAGAAGATTATCTGATATGTTTTTTATCTTCTTGGACTATTGTTACTTATAATTTATTCAGTAACTTTTTTTAGTGGAACTTTTAAGGTAGTTATCTTTTAGTTTTTTTTTTCAATTTTAGGGTTCTTATGTTTGCCTATAAATAGACTTTTAGCTAATTTTGACGGAGCTTATTGAGTTGTTGAATTAAGTAAATGAGGCTATCATTTCTTCTCATTTGTGTTTCTCTACCTTTTACCATCTCTGAAATTCACTGGTGTTCTTCTCTCCCCAATTTCTTTCGTTTTCCAATGCTGTCCTACATCATCTGCCTCAATCAACTCTTCACGCATTAGAGGTTCCAGTTTATACACTCGTTATTTAGATTCTCCTCTTACTTATGCTCAAGCATCAGTTTTTGCTGAGACAACAAGCTACAATATCCTACTATGGAAAAGAAAAAGAAAAGGTGCAACAAGGGAGAGCTTTCACAAAAAGAGCGATCTCCAATCACAATGGTATCTCATATGATCCTATTCGCTTAAAAAGCTTACACTACCTATAGTAGACAGAAAAACCAAGTAAACCATAATTACTAAACTATAAAGAAAAAGGAAAAAGAAAAGAAAAGAAAAGAAGATAAAACCCCAAAAGGAAATACTAAGTCTTGCAAAAGATAAATAAGAAAAAAAAAAAGGTCCAAAATGGAGGGTTTCCTATCAGGTCATCAACTTCACCTTATTTGCCTAAGTAGGACCATCTCTAAGGTTTGCATCCTTAATTAGAAAAAACTGTTTTTCCTATAGCAGATATAGAACTAGATTGTTTTAACTCTATACCTTGAAGCTAATTAGGGCTGCAAATGAGCTGCACTGCTCATTAAAAATTTGTGGCTCCACTTGGTAAAGGCTTGTTTGAACTGGTTCATTTTTGTATACGAACAACTCTAGAACTCAACTTTGAATCTAGTTTAGTAAACATGTCAAAAATAAGTTTAAGAAGCAGCCAGCTCAGTCCTCTAACGATGACATAGTTTTACCGGATGGGGCTTCGGTGTCTAACAACATTGCCAATGGTGGCTATGAGAGTAATGAGTGGTGGCTTAGGGCTCCCCAGCAGCAGGGATGACCGGATGGGTATATTTGCAAACAAAGAATTAGATAGGCTAGGCTTTAACAGGCAATAGCACAAGATTGACAAGATGGACGATTAATGGAAATAAAAAACATTACGTGGCATGAAAGATGGTGCAGCCAAGTAGACGGTGGCATAGTCCTAAGCAAGTGTTCAAAGAAGTCCAAATCCTCCAGCAATGTCTTCCTTACCAGCTATTAACCTAGTCCTGTACCGCAATTGTGCTATAATCCTTTTTTTTCTTTTTTTTTGTTCGCAGTTTTTGTTAAACAAGAATCCGCCTAAAAGCTGCTAGCAGTTGATTGCTGCTAAAGGATTGGCAGTTTACCGAGCTTTTTTTATTTTTATTTTTTCAATTTATATTTTCAGTCTAGGTATTGGAAGACTGAAACCGGGGGATTGGGGGCTTCTGATTAATAAACTACACGGCTACAGAAGCAAACAACGAGGTCTGCTTGAATTACCAGATTCATGTAGGTAGGTGAGAAATAAGGAGAACTAAAGTAGGGTATTAAAAGGGAAGATGTTCACAGAACTGCACAGGTGAGTAGCAAAAAAGATAAAGTCATATAGAATAGGGAAAAATACAGAAAAGATGAACTAATCTGTCGAATAGCACAGCCCAGAGTGCCAATTATAAGCACAAAAAAAAAAGAAATAATAATAATAATAATAATATAATATAATATAATAAAACCAAAGTCCAAGAAAAGGAAGCACAGAAATGCAAGTAATTAATGTCTAGTTTCATTCCATGTCACTAAGGTGGAAGAGAAAGATTTCTTCAACAGAAGATATTCAAAACATTGGCACATTTAGGTTGCAAAATACCGTTGGAAGATATCAAGTTAACGTATGTTCAAAGAAGGTGAATTCCACAAGAGCTTTCAAGGTATTAATCTCAGTATGGAGATTAGCCATAATGGATTCATGGCGGAAGGGGGCAAATTCCAGCATTCTTAGAATATCAGCAATAAAAAAAAACTAATTGCAATACAAACTTATGAAGTAAACCTTAGTTACATAATCACAGAGTTACTATAACAAAGGAAGTTTGCAATTTCTCTAGCAAAAAACACAATTGACTAGTCTTTCACTTGCTGAATCTTGTGAAACTCAGGACCCTAAGAAAAGCATATTGTTGGCCAGAATTTAAAAAGAATGCCTGAAAAGCAGAAGTCCATATGTATAAACAAAGAGAGCAACAGACTATGCATGCCCCTCCACCCTTGACCCTTCCACATAGCTGCTAGAATAGAATGAAAGGTGTAAAAGCACTTTTCCTTTTCCTTGGTCATATTTCATAAAATTAGATCAACACATCAACAAACTAAGCTCTTATGACTATATACTCCGATAAACAACTATGAATTTTTTACCAGAATTACACATATGGCAAATCAATCAATAGTCTGCAGCAACATTAAACGAGAACTGATGGAAGCCAAATTTTGGAAATTGACAAAAAAAAAATCTGCCAGAAAACTTCTGGGAAAGTTATCTTCTAAACTTGAACTTAGGGTAAGGTGTACTGCAGACACTACTTTAAAATCAAAATTAAACATATGGCAAGAACAGAAGGAAACAAGTAGAGCATGATGCAGAAACAGCATCTCTAGAACTATAAGGGGCAAGAAGAAAAAGCTGAAACATACCTTTCATTCTTACCAAAACCAAAACGAGCACCAAAATAAAATGCAACGGCAAGCAACCATGAATCACTGTGGACTGCAACCAGCGACAACCAGTCCTTTTCTTGCATCCCATCCCTAGCAAAATTTATACCTAGTGCTGGTTCAGGGAGCTCAGGAGGCACTTCTTCCACAGGCAGGTTAACTTCCCATGTCTCATTTGGAAGTCCATACAAGCAAAGGTTCTCCTTCTCTGAAAATTCAAACATTTAGTAACATCAACAACAACAGCAAGCTTTTGCATTGCAAATTCCAAAGGAAATATTCCGAACTAAAGTAATCATATTTGCATTGTATATTCTTAAGCCCTTGCAAAGCAACCATTTGATTGTAAAAAATATTCAACATTTTGCTAAAGTGAAAATGTCGTTAATGAGAATATATAATACTGTGATTATAAGTATCAGCAAAAATGAAAAATATTTTGGCTTTCATAATCATAGCAATTTCTTCTCAGGAGAAGAACTTTTAACTGGCAGCATGAAATAATGTAACTGAAAATTAACATGTTAGCCGTTCATATTACTCTATAAGAGAGAGAGAGAGAGAGAGAGAGAGAGAGAGAGAGAATGAACTACAGGTGTCATTATCAAGTAACAATACATCAAAAATCACATCTTTGCATTCAAACATAATCATACTAGGAGTGGATGTACCAAAAATAGCTTCTAGTGAATGGCAATATGGTTAGCTACATCAATTACATCCATGAACCAAGTTACAAGCCTCATTAAAAAGCATGAAATACGCCGCACTGCCCACACGTTAACTACATCAATTACAGCCATAATTAGTGAGCCATGTTAACAGCCTAATTGAAAGCATGAGATATGCTGCACTTACAAACGCCACAAGAAGATGCAAATGCTCAAAACACATTCAGGCAGTTACAATTTATATGTGAATATTGAAGCACAACTTTTTTGTTATAGTGTCATTTGTTACCCATCTAATTGGTCAACAACGCAACGTTGATAAAGGAAAACGAGATAAATATGCTTTCACGTGCATTGTAGGTTCTCCGATGCACATATCATACCACACTCACATAATAACAACACAATCCTCACTCAAAATTGCAAACATCAAAATCTGAAATCGAAACAACAGTGCCTATATTTCATTTCAAGAATCCTCAAAAGAAATTATGATAATGGGAATCCAGAAAAAACATCAAGAACATTAACGATGGCTTCTTCCCTTAATCTTCTCTACATGTGTGCTTTACCATTATGTATCCATAGAGAATATCGGTTCATTACAACATTTTCTCATATATGAATTCAACAAATGCAATGTGACAGATGGGATATATAAGTGCACGTGAAATTGTTGGACGATGGTGTGGCTGAAAAACAAATTAATAGGTGCAAGTTTAAACTCAAGAAAGATGTACTGAACTAATTTGGCAGAGTTACGTATCCTAGTGCTATGATCATGAATGCATCAACAAGAATATAAATGTCAGTTGTGAATGCTAGGGAAAATAGTATCATGGATCTAAAATGAAAATAGTAGGCCCCTACAAACAACTACATTGCCAGAAATTGGAAATTTTATCAGATGGATGCAGTATGCACAGAAATTTAGCGAGCACGGGAGAAAAATGGATACTTGAGATCACTTCATGGGTCCAACGTTTTAAAGAGTGTGATAAAAGGTGAAAAATGTCAGACTGCTACGTTAAAATCTCAAAAATCTTAACAGCAAATCATCATATCTCCAACACCAAACTATCACTAAATACCATAGTATGCCCATGTTTTATAACGGCATAAAACAATCAGAAACACTTAGAAAGTTACAATTAATAGCATACCCATGAACATAACAATCCATGGAAAAATGATATCTCCGTAAATTCATAAGATAGAGAACGCAAATAGAGCAGAATTAGAACAAAAGTCATCCATCCAGCCAAGAGCAAATGAATAAAAGAAAATAAAATCAGAAATAACAGGGAGAAGCATACCCGGGTCGCACTGCTGGTAAAACTTCTCAACATCTGTAACAACAACAACAACAACAAGAAAACAGTGAATAAGCAAACAAACAAATAATAGAAAACCCAGTTAAATTAAACAAACAAAAAAAATAAACAAAGCCTAAAATAGCAAGCTCAAAAGACAGCTCTTTTTACATATTAAAAAAAAAAAAAAAAAAACAGGAAGAAGAAGAGACAAATTAAGAGAACCAGTGGTAAGAGCCTTGATTAAGCCAGCGCGTCTGCCCTTGAAGTCGCTGAAGACTTCTTCGACGGTTCGAGGTATTGGGTGCGGTAACCCCTCCATTCAACTCTCTTCCTTCTTCTTCTTCTTCGTCGTCGTCTTCTTCTTCTTCTCTGCTGTTTCTTATTTCTTTCTTCTCTCTCAACAAATCAAAAATCGAAACAAACAAATCCCAATTCGAATTCCAATTTCAATCTCTCTGCGCTTCACAGTTTATTATTCTTCCAATTACCGACGCGTATACAACACAATCAGATATACACATAAAGAGAGAGAAAGAGAGAGAGAGAGGATAATAAATAATAATTAACAAAATTGGGGAAAATTTGGTGAGTGTGGTATTATTATTTATTGGTATCGATAATAATAAGGATTATTGGTTACAGAAGTGTTAAATGGGACAAAAACTAGGGTTTGTTCTTCTTCTTCTTCTTCTGTTCCTCACTATTTTCCGATTTCATATCTACTACTCGTTTGGGAAGTTCCTTTCTTATCCACATCACGCACGTTTATATTGACAAAAACTAGACACGTGATTAGCGGTCTATTATTAACTAAATCATCTAAACAAGGATTATTAGATTAGTCAACCTTTATTCTAAATATTAGAGTTTAAAAATAAGGTTTTCAACTCCGATTATTTGACGTAAAATATTTTAGAGGAAAATATTTATTTTATTTTATAACATTTGGCCAAGCAGAAAATAGAAATTAACAAAAAAAAAAAAAGGTTTGGTCAACGGAAGGTTATGCATTTTTTACTATTAATTCTTTTGAGTTAATATCTAAAAAAATCATAATCTCTGCGTAAATTAACAAACATGACATTACTTCTGAAAATTCACAATTTGTGCTATGTATAAATATTTCATAACAAATTTATCATTTTGTTCAGTTTAATAGACATAATATATCAAATGTAATGAATTGTCGCAATGATGTGAATTAGATGTTGATATGTAATATAAAAACATAACAATTAAAATTCACGTTAGATGTAAAAAATGATCATTAAACTCAGCGACATAGTTGATTTATTAAAAAAATTCCTACAGTGTCTAAATTGTGAATTTTTTAAAAAAATGTTTTATTTGTTAATTTAAGTAAAAGTTGTGATTTTTTTAGATATTAACCCTAACTATTTTTTTCTCTTTGCTTGTTGATTGGATCTTTAGATTTAAGTAAGACTAGATCTGCAAATTGGAGATTTTGCTTTTGGATTGCTTTGTTGAAATTGTACAAGGGCATTTATACAAAATTGGGTTTGGTTGTTATTTCGACTGTTTCAAATCACTAGTTAATCATCTTACTGCTTTAATCTCTTTACAAGTCTCCCTCTTACTTCAACAATTTTGAAAGTCTTTTTGATGTAAAAATGCCAAAAGTGATACTCACTCTTTAGTGCACAAGAGTGGGTGTAATTTCCATAACTAATATAAAAAAGGGTATTGAAAATGGAAAAAAGTACACTTATAGATAAAAATATCCAATTGCAACAAAATTACATTTTTTTCACATTTTGTTAATGTAGTTGTAAAATGAAAATTTGTTACAACTCAGGCAAAAATTTGGACAGAAATTTGTTTGGAAACATAATAGTGCCCATTAAAAATATACATATATATATTATGATACTCGCTCAGATCTAACAGTGTTCTAATAGTGGGTCATCTATATAGAGAAATTGAATAAGAACGTCAATGATATAAAAACTAGTCTCAACATATTGATGGCATGACCACCATACTTGCGAGCACTTTTTTTTTTTTATTTAATCAAATACACATATATTATTAGTTACAAGCTTACAGCAACAAATAAGGGCTTGAAGGATAAAAGGAAAGGAGATTGGTTTGTGAAAAGCCACGAGCAGACAAGCAATTTCGTCTTGCTTTTTGAATTCCCAAGATTGCTATTTGTTATTTTGTTATGCACACATTCAAACTTCAAAAAAGAAAATTACAAAAAAAAATTTGCAAACAATTATTCCAAAAAATAAAGATATAAAATTACTTTTTAATTCAATCTCCTGGTTCAATGATGTGACAATTATTGCCATCATCTGATTGCACAGCAAAGCAAAGCATGCTAATAGAAATGGTAGAAGTGATATTGAGAGTGACTAGACTGCCCAAAATGATGGCAGATGTAGTGGTAAGTAACCGTAAAGGCTTTGGAATTTGCAAAGGGACCATCTCTCAATACGCAACGACTCCACCAAAAACTTAGCACAACATACATACCATTATGTAGCCAACAGATGGAACAAGGTCAGCGACGTGTTCTAACGGTTGATGGTACGGTGGTTATGACACTGTGGTGCTTGGGATTTTGCTAGTTGATAATAGAAGGCTATGTTGGTATTTCAGTGGTGGTGGCCTTTTTATTTCAAATTCAGAGAATGTCATGAATGAATTTTGGAATCATTCACTTTTTACCAAACGATGAAAGATAGATGAAGAATCAAAAGAGGGTTAAAATTAAAGTTGATCTCTATTCAGCCTTTTTTATTTGAAGGAAACAAGTTTTCTTTCTTTAATGGTTTTGGGGGAAAGATGAAAATAACAATTTTAATTAGAGTATTCGTGTTAGTTAGAGTTTTAATTTAATATAATAGTAATTTATAGTTTTAAATTATTATAATTAGAAGCTTTTCTGGTTAAATACGAGGCATGAAACCTATTTAGAAGTTACAAAAGAACTACTTTGAGGCACCATGCAAGGCAAGAAACCCCTATAGCATTTAGCTTCAATAAAGAGCTCAACCCTTCAAACATAGTATGTAAAATTATCAACTTTCCAATCCTCTGCTTAGCTTATGAAAGCGCATGCTTGGACAGCCAATCAGAAGCCACGTTCCTCTCTCTAAATGTATGAGTGAGTCTAACCTACCACCGTCTCTGCAACTGCTCTCTGTAATTAGCTACCAACGCTATATGTGGATGAGTATCTGAAACACCTTTCACCACAGAATCCCTTGCCACCATAGAATCTGCCTTCAGCCACACACGGGAAACTTAAAATTGTCATGCCAACTACAAGCCCTTACAAATGCCCTTCAATTTAGCTGGGAATGTTGTGCCAATGCCCACCTTCTGCCAGAATCCCCCTATCCATCTGCCACAGTGGTCTCAACACACTACTGTTGCGCTAAAAGGACCCAAATTTCCATTCAATGCTCCATCAGTATTCAACTTAAGCCATCCCAGCTCTGGCAGCATCTAGGTCACTAACTCCCCCCTTCCAGAATTGATTTTTACTAACTGATTTTTTACCAAATCACTATTCCCAAATTCCTGTCCTTGCAGAAGGATAAAAGACTTGGAGTACTCTAAATCAATTTTACCTTGGCATACCCAATCGTTTTTCTACTTCTATATTTACTAAACTGTTGCCGCAAAAATAGACTGCCAACTAAGGATCCCTTCCACACTTAAGTCCTCCTGCAAGTTCATTGGAATCCACTTTGAAAAAGAAGCATTGAAAAGCACGCTCTGACTGGTGACTTAACGATAGAGCACTAGACAATTGTAGGTAATTTATAATCCCTCAAAAGGTAAAGCGTAGCCTCTATAGAACCTTGACACAAAGGACAAAGATTAGATTCTCTTGGACCTCGATGTCAGCGCTCATGGTCATCAAAACTCTGTCATGAGCAACTTTCCACAAGAAGCACCAAAAGTTTTTTGGGCATTTACACTATGTTTGGAGTGCAAACAGATGGGGGATAGATAGTGGAGACAAAGAAAGTGAAAAGAAAGAAAGTAGAAGGAGAGAATCTAATTTTCTCTTATGTTGTTTGGAATGACAAGAGAAATGTGAGGAAAGAAAGTGAAGAGAAAATAATGATTTATTTGGATATGAGGAGAAAGTAGAGAGAAAGAAAATTTTTTAATTAGAAATGACAATTATACCCTCAAAGCAAATTAATATATAGTTAGAAGACTTTGTACATTGTGTTACTTATGTACTAGAAAGTTATTTTTGTTCGTAAATTTATTTGTTTTTGAAAATTATATTGTCATCAAATTAATGTATTTGCCTTCGAAATTTTAATCTTTTTTTTTCTTTGTAACATAATAATTTATTTCCTAAAAAAATTATTAATTATTTAAAAGAAAAACAAAGAAAAAATCCAACAAAACAAATGAATTAAATAAATGCAACAAGAAAGAAATGAACTAAAATGTACCAAAAAAACAATAAATGATTTAGAGTCAAAAAAAAAAAAAAATCTAAAGGCGGTTCTAGAATTCCATCTACCTCAAGAATTGCTAGTCAACTCATCCCTATGAAGCGTCGAAACCAATTCAAGCTTTCGCTTGATTTTTTTCTTTGAAATTTGCAGAACCCCACAACCATTTCACTGCCTGAGGGGATAATAATCGGTAAAACAGCAAGGTTTTCCAACTACACAAAAGTAAATTAAGGAAACTCATAGGCTCTTCTCTTTGTTTTTGCCCACACACACGTTCATATGCCAACTGAGGGGCTTCTGGCCTTGTTTGGTGGGTTTTTTCTTCCCTACATCTCAACTAAAAATGCGGATCTTAACTAAAAATTTATGGGGTTTATTCTTGACTTTGTCGTTGAAATTTGCACAACCCCTTAACTATTTGACTGCCCATGAGGCAAAAAAACAGTGAAATTGCAAGATTTTCAAACCGGAGGCATCAACAATTGAACAAGAAGAAGAAGATAAATACATACCAAATGTCGTGGGTTTTAATCTTCACTGCTTGCCATTGACCCTATCAGATGCTGTGGTGGCCATATTTGTTATGTGGCTGAGTTTTCAGCAAAAAAAAAAAAAAAAAGGTAATTGTGGTCATTTCACTGTACATTCTTACATTTTTTCTTGCTTTCTTCCCGATTTGGAGTGACTATTCGTACAGTACGGACGTAGTAGAATTTTCTCCTGCAATTCCTCCCTTTCTCTTTCCTCTGGCACTCCAAACAGGGGATTATTCCCTACTACTTGTGCTTTTCTTTCCTCTCCTTTTATTTCCCTTGTTTTCTCAGCACTCTAAACATGTGTTAATCTTCCAAATCTTTCGCAAACCATATTCCTCCCTATCTCCAAAGGCCTAGAATTAGTTAAAGCAACATAAGCTAAATTGACTGAAAAAGAGCCATCTGAGGTCAATTTCATACTAGCTTATCAGGTGTAATAGTCACATCACACAAAACAATTGAGGCAATACTATGTAATACATGTTAGGACAGAATCCTTTTTTACTCATCCCACTTCTACCCTTTCAACTATTCCCGAATAATGATTCACTATATACTTCAACTCAGTGTCTGTTAGCAGCCTTAAAAAAAAATCTCTTCAAACATAAGTCTACCAAAACATCATATCAGAATTTGACCGTAATGTTGGATCAACCCTCCACTTCATATGCCTCTTCAGTACTTCTTTAGTTCTAACCATACCTCGTCATGTGAGAGAGGTCATTCTTTTATAACTTAGTTGCCTAATGTCCTTATGACAATATTTCCCCTGTTGCACCCTAGACCATAAACTGTGCGATTTTGTCATAAATTTTCAACTCAATTTAAAGAGCAATACTGTATTAACTAACCGTGATTCCCTCACCCCCAAACCACCTAAATTTTTCGGCTAACACACTACCTTCTCGTTAAGAAGGTGAATTTTGCGAGATCCATCCACTTCACCCTATGAAAATTCGTAGGTGCATTGATCAAGCTTATCACACAAAGTACTTGGCAACTCTGCTGCTTGCATGGAATACATTGGTCAAGCCAATAATATTGACTTGATAAGAGTTAACCAACCTGCAAATGACAATTGTTTAGCTTCAGCTAGCTAGCCATGCCTAAGTCATCCATAGTTACTTGAACATTTAACGTTGGCATCCAAGGTATTTACCCAAGTCATCCATTAAAGAAATAATAGCTTCTCTACTCAAAATTCCCACCACCCATTTAGAAACATTTTTTGAAACTAATATATGTGATTTGGAGGTACTTACCCATTAAGTCGAAACTCCACAAAATAACTTAAGGCACCTCCTCATACATCTGATTTGCACCACAGTAGCATCGCCAAAAAGCACAACATCATCCACGGAGAATAAATGACACAACCTAGGTCCCTCAAAGGATAAGTGCATGTGGAGCCAATTGCCCCTACCAACCTCATCAACAATCAAATGTACCAACTATTCAATACACAAAGCAAAAATGTTTGGGGATAAGGGATCTTCTTATTTAATACCTCTTGATGGCTCAAAAGACTCAGACAGCTTGTCATTCCACAATACTTTCATCGAAGGAGAAGAGATGCACTCCATGATAAAATTAATTATTTTATGAGAGAAAAGTAGTTCATTAAAAGTATCTTCAATAAAAGATCTTCGAAAGCAATTATACGCCTTTTCAAAAACCAATTTTAGAACCATATATCCTTTACGCATCGAATGCAAAACATCTTGAAGGATCACAACATTATCCAAAATTTGCCTTCCCAAAACAAAGCTTGATTGTGTAGGGGCAATCCAACTAAGAAAATGCTCTTTTAATTGATTAACTATGACTTTAGTCACCATTTTATAGCTCACATTACATAAACTAATGGGACAAAATTCTAGCTAATAAGTAGGATGCAGACACTTAGTATTAAAATAAGTAATGTCTCATTGACCTCTTGAGGACTAACTTCCCTATTTAAGATTCCCAAAACATAATTAACAACCAATTCACCCACCATAGACCAAAGTTTCTGACAAAAAATAGCTTGAAAGCTATCAATTCTAGGGGCTTTATAAGGGGTCCATAACAAACAAAGTAACTCAAACCTCCTCATTCTCAAATGGTTTCGATAACTTACTCATATCTTGCATAGTCAGTGCTAAAAATGCACCCTGTATCGGCAAGCTTGTAGAGTCGAATCCCTTTTCTGAATAGCCTTTACCATGTTTTTGAGCTTATCCACATCCCACATCCAATCCTCAGTCTTATCCCATAGTACCTTCACATTATTCTTTCTTTTTCTAATGATAGTGGTAGTTTGAAAAAACTTCATGCTTCTATCTCTATCTATAATCCGCCTTGCTCTAGACCTCTAAAACCATAAAAGTTCCTCAGCCCTCAACACATCAAAAAGTTCTTCTTGCAGTCGACGCTCCAAATTCACCAAAAACAGATTAAAACCTCTTCTTAGGGCTCGCTAACACCTCTGTAGTCTCACCATGAGTCTTTTTTTCTTCGAAACAATATTTCCATAAACCAGTTTATTTCATCTCATGAGTCTAGGAGTTAGCTCATTTAACGCCATCGACAAAGAAGCTGCATTATTCAATCATCCTCAACAAAGGAGGGGAATCTTTGGTGTGACAACCAGCATGCTAAAAATCAAAATAGAGAGGATACACCTCCTTATTTTCAGGTCCCATTCATCCGAACTAAAAGAGGACAATGGTCGAATTTCACTCTAGGCAAATGACAAACAATAACATTAGGTCAGTAGTTCCTCCACTGATCCAAACATGAAGCTCTATCCAACTGCTGAGGACTCAAGTCCTTGGGAAAAGACCTTCTGCCCATGTAAATTTTTGCCCCATATAACCAAGATCCACCAACTGTAATTCATTAATCCACTTAGCAAAAGTATACCAATCATAGTACCTGTTGTCAAGCCTAACAGACCGATCATTGAGCTATTTAACAGCATTAAAGTTATGCACTAATAACCATGACTCATCCCTTAACTTCATTTTCTCATGTCCCTCAGGCTAGCATAGCTTGCCGAGAACACCCATAATTTCCTGTTTTGTTTAATAACCTGCATGTGGATAAATTGGCTACTATTCTATAGTTTAACAATATTCACAAAAAGAGGGTCCCAAACAACCCATGTACTGCCACTTATCCCTCGTGCCTCTTTTTGTAGGAGCTCCTATAGGCCAATAAAATAACACACATCATCAGCTTTTCAGCCATTGATCTCCAGCCCTGCTAGGACTACCAACTTCAGCTTATGCAGCTGCCTATACATTAAAATCGTGCGTAAAAAAATGTCACTTGCAGCACCTGTGCAATTCCACACAAATATATCCATAAATATGAAAATAAGAAACAAGTAAGTCAAAACTCAACACTTAGGGCTAGCAAAAGAGGCCATACCATGCCCCTTTTGAGCACAATCCAAACTCATAAGAGTTTCAGCAACTTGGGATTCCAACCCACCAGCATCTTGAAACTCCGTTCATATTAGTGGATCAAGGCAATACAAGTTGGATTGGATCCATACAACCCCTCTGGAGAGTGGGCTCTATAGAATAAACATGAATGGGGTCACTGACAAGCTCAAGATCCCAGTCTGTCTGATACCCAAGGATAAGCTCAATACTGCTTTCTTTAGTCTTCTTGTCCAAGCCAAACTCCTCAAACTGAATCTTAGTAATTGGGCCCTCAGCCCTTTTCTGTGCTATCACTTGCAGAGATTGTCCAGATCGTTATCCTTAACAAAAGAATCTACCTGGCAGACAAGAAAAACACCCTCTTGATCCTGTTGTTATAAATCGTCAAACAATCCACTTGTGCCATTGCAATCCTGAGGCATAACTATCTCTTTTCACTATATTATTGTGCACGCTTCTCCTGTCTACCCATCGGTCTTTTACTCTATTCCAATGATAAACGTTCACGTGGCCCGTCTTTTGCCCCAAAATTGAAAGTTAGTTGCCTCTCCAACAAGTTATTGGCACTACCCCCAAAACATCCAGTATTGCATTCCTAGCTTTTTTCCTAGCACCCTACTCCGTCAATGCCCTGAACCTCAACCCTATTTCAGTTGTTCTTTGGGAGTTCCTCGGTTCACTAGTTTCCACTTTCGACCCCTAAGCCCTACTACCCTATTTCTGGCATGTTGGGCATTGAGCCAACATCTATGGCCCATACTTTGAGTTTTTTAGTGCCTCCTCTCCCTAAGGCACAATCCTCTCCTCCAAAGCTTCATCCATCCTACACTGACCACGCTGATGCCCAACCTTGCCGCCCTCAAAGCAGACATGATGCATTGCTTCATAGTCAACCTAACGCACTATGCCTTCAACTTCATATATGGTCGCAAGAGGCTTTGAGAGATCAACTCGATGCAAAGACGTGCAAAATTCCCCCTAACAATCTTTGTCGTTGTGCTATCAATTTTAGGGACTTCCCAAGCAAATTACTTAGCTTCCATAATATCTTACGATCATAGTACTCCATTGGTAGAATGGGCAGTTGTACCCACATTGTTGCTTTGTCAATGGCCGCCAGTGGGGGGTTGAAATTTGGACTCCAACAACGAATTGTTAGGTAGTGCCCAGCAACGACCAAGGGGCCTCCATGAAAAACAAAGTTATAATCATCAACGTTATCAAATCTCAACAAGAAAAAGTCAGTTCCCAAGTCTATGAAATCAAACTTACTCCTCAAAGCCCACATTGTAAAGAGACGATGGTGCATAACAACATAGCTAAGGTTATGGCCCAGCAGCTTAACAAGCAGGGCCTATTTTCCCCGAGACCAAATAATTGTCTTCTTCTCAATTCCTTACCAAAGGAGGGAGGGCAGCGATTCTTATGTTTAACTTTCTTATTATTCCTAGCTAGCTTATCAATTTCCTCTATCGATGCTGATGAATCAACCTCCATTGAGAGAAAACTATTCATGCTTTTCCCTCTCCTGTTAGTTTGTAGGGTTTTCCTCGCCAAAATAAATTGCACTAAGAAACTATACAATCAAAATTGATTTTAGCATAAAATACAAATCGGGTCTTAAATGTGTTACGCTTAACCCAGTGACACTATCAGGCGCCTTGTTGTCGTCAGGTCTCATCACGTCAACGTCCCCACCACGTTAACATGACAAATTAGCAAGATTACAGTTCCATCCACTTAATTTAACAGTTCGATAAATTTGTAAAAAAGAAATTTCAAAATTACCAAATTGTCATTTTTTTGAAGTCAAGCTAAGTTTGATTAAAAAAAAAAACATATAGCTATAGATTAAAAAGTACATTAACCGTATTATTTAAAATGAAAAAATTGAAAAAATAATTTTATAATACCTATTTGCTCCTTTCACTTCAATTCCTAAATCCACCACTGCCTACATGAGATGATTGAAAATTTTACTTTCCTCCAATTTTCTTCTCCCCCATTTTCTTCACAAACACAATGTTATAAAACCACAAATTTAGGTCTACCAAATTGTCCTCCCGTGCACAACTGCTGCTTCCAAAAGAGGCATTTTCTTTTCATGTGCTGGGTTTGCTGCATGGTCGGTTAGCTTAGTTTAATCCTTGTTTTCCTTTGCTTGATTGATCACTTTCTTTTCCATTATGGAAAAATTGTTTCTAATAATTGTTAAAATAAAAATGTATCAATCCACCTTCTTTGCATCAAAAAATAAATGTCTGAAATTGAACAATTCATGAGATGAGCTTACCATGCTGCCTACTTTATCTAATATTATTGTCCTTATGTAGACTAGAAAAGATGCAGAATTACTACTTCGCTCACCCAATCAAATCTCTGTTTTTTTTTTGTGCAGATTGCAACTTTTCTGTTTGTTTTAACCAGAATTCGCGCGAGGTGATAACTTAGCAAAACAGAAAAAGTTCTACTTTGGGGACTCTCCAGAGCTCATGCTCAAAATTCTCTCCGCCAGCAGCATATCATCAGGGGTGGTGACCTGCAAAGACAAAATGATTTGGCATATTAACTGGTAACACATTTATTTCTCTTGTGTATCTGGATGACACTAATTCTGTCTCTAACAGATCAACTAACAACCTAAGCAAATGACAAGGACTAAGTAGCGGGAATACCTTAATGTTCGTGTAAGATCCCTCGGTGATGTATACACGGTGCTTAAGGTGCTCAACAATAGACACATCGTCAGTCACTTCAAGACCTTCCCTGTCGACAGGGACCAAAGTCAGAAACTATCTAATGCAGGCTTAATGTCATCAGAAAAATAGTGTTAGTCTGGACGATTTTTACGCAAAAGTCCCAAAAAAGTCAAAGAGGATTATTCAATAGAGGTGCTTGCATCTTGAAATATAATAGTTACACGCCGAGACCATGATAGATGTTAAAGCAGCACATTAAAATGTCTAGTACACTACCAGCTAAGCCTTCCTCGTAGATTCCTCAGACATACATATCTCATCGACTAGTTCGTAACTTATCCAGTGATCCATAACTAACACCTCAAGTACTCAACAGTTACAACATCCCTAATGTACAAAACAGGGATAGCAATTCTCATTTCGACCACATTATCAGTATGATTACTATTAAGACTGGTTTGTCCCTTGTCCCAAGCCATTCTACTATGTCAACATGGAATATGTAAGGACTTTGTAAAAGGTTGTCCTCTTAGACTTGAGAATAAATGGGCATATCATATATAAACAAATGCCAAGATTTGCTCATCAAACATCAACAAATTTGGAGATTAAATAGTTCTGAACTGCTGTTGATCAAGAAAAATGTATCAAAAACTAACTAAAGCATATTAAATACCTATTTACCAGCTCAAAGCCCTTTCTGAGCAACTTGGGCTCAATCACCTGCACAAATAATGTGCTGTAAAATATCTAATCAAGTATTCAGACTTGCCTCTGGAATGCATGCGCACGTAGCAAAATAAATTATTTTAATGGTAACCTGTGGAGTCTGCATTTCCCAGAGTGTTTTGCGGTCAAGAGTTCTCACTACAAAAGACTCACTGTCTGCCTACACAGAAAATAGATGATTTATTAAAACATTAACTAAGGAGAATTATCAGAGAATACAAGGTCAACTGAAGTTATTATTCAGCGTATAGCAGCCAGCAGGAAAGAACACCGGCAGTGCTGCTTGACTAGGTTAAATTTTTTGCAGAAGAACTATGACAGGCTCTAATAATAATGGAGTGTGCGATTAAATGTGTAAGCAGATAGAGCTAATAGCTTCATGCATGAACGATCTTCACTGAATACATGAAAATGTGCAATATGCTTTACAATGGAATGTAAAATTCTAATATGCAATATGTATATAGCCAGCGACCATGAACTGGAAAAGCATTTTGGCTTATCTAACAATCATTGACATGCCTCAGAATTTTTTCCAATTTCCAATGGACATGTGAACTCCAAGGACCAGAAAAGGATGAAATTCAATAGTATAAGAAAGTTACTTCTAACACACAAGAAGCACCATAATGGTCTGCACTTCACAAACTTGGCAACCCCAGATTTGAATGCCTTTGGAAGAGGAAGGAGGTTAGAGAATTGCATTGGTAATGCAATGGTCATTGGTTCAACTCCAATAGCTGACTTTTCAATAGTTATTTGTTATATCTATTTTTTTAAATAAAAAATTTATGATTGACAATGTCTCTTTGAGACAAAAGAATATTGAATTTGAAATAAAAGAATTTGAAAAAGACTTCTTTCATTATTCCAAAGCCAGCTCTGGTTCTCATGAATAGAGTGAAATTATATAGCCTAAGCCCAGGGGCATTCCAATGGACTAAAAGGCAAAATGGTAGAACTAAATTACAAGATTAATTTACCTCCTTAATCGTAGCTTTAACAGGAACACCAAGCACAGCTGCTCCATTAATCAAACCATCTCTGAGGACCTAACCACAAGCAACATCCATCTCAAGTATTCTCAATTCAAAATTTAAACACTAAATACACCCAAGAAACAAAAGGTAAGATATGGAGGCAAGCACGAAGAAGGCCGGGAAAGTAGAGTGAATTTAAAACACATATAAAACCGGTTCAAGTAAGCATTAGGTTTATGGGAATTTGCATGCTTACACCGCAAGCATTTGGATCTTGAATTAACTTGTGAAACATCAATTAGATTTCTTTTAACATATCAAGTAAATCTCATCCCCCTATGCCCATCACCCACCTAACGTGACCTCTACCATGGAGCAAACAGCAATGCCATCTCCACTGAAACTGAGATAATGAACCATTGCCACAAGAATCATAATTAAACAGGTACCCAATATGAGTGCCATGGGTAGAGAATGTGCTCTGTGATCCAATCCCACATTTATTTTAAACCCATAAACAGCATCCTTTCCTTTTGTTTCTGACTTAACATCATAAAATAAATTGTCACACTCTGCACCAATTGATACATGAAAATCAACTTTGCCTTGCAAAGTGGTAACAGAAAAAAATATAAATGGACTAAATAACAATACAAAACAAATCTTCTGGCCCAAACCTTTCCTACATCTGCAGATGATACTAGGGGTCTGGCTGAGTCATGAATGCAAACAAGCTCAGAGTTCAAGTCAACAGCCTGCAGAGAGAAAGGGGTAGCATCATTATGAATTATTAGATAAACGGTTGATTATCCATTCTTTTTAGCATGTGTATAAAGCATACTAAAAGGATTTAATATAATAGCAGAAATGTTATGGCCTCGAAGCATTAGAACAGAAACACACATGTAATCATAAGTCCGCTGCCAACAACTGATAAGAGATATATGCCAATTTCTTATGGAGAACAATAAATTTCCATTCCAATGCATTATGAAAATCATATGTGTTTCCAGTAATCTGTTATCGCTATCAAGATTATTTCAATCACATTTAAGAAAGAATGCAGAAGAACAATAAATAAATAAATAAATAAGCAGTCATCCTGAGGAAAGAATAGAATTATTCACATATAAAAAAAATGTTAGGCATGCACCTGAAGCCCGCTGTATACAGAGTCTTGTCTCTCCTTTCCAGGCAGTGCAAACTTAAGGTCGACATTGATTTTATCCACAGCATCTGATTACAAATAGTTGTTTGATTTCACCAATAGCAAAAAGTTAAAAGAAAACAGTTGCACATAGAAAAGGTTGACGCATACAAGCATACACACATGCAGCAACACAGGAATGCATAGACACATGTGCACATACACTTTTATAGAAATCTATAGAGGAAGAAGTTGATGCAGAACCTTCAAAGATGTCCTTGTAGGACGGATCACAAACAACAATAATTTCTTTAACTTCAATCATTCGTGAGAAAGTGTACAGACTGCAAACAAAAAGGTAATTATATTCATAAGCAAATAAAAAACATGAAATTCTGTTATAAAAAAAAAAAAAAAAACACCAGAAAAGAAAAATTGCTGAAGTCCAAAGCCTAGACTCAGCGAGACTGCGTGGAAACCTTTGAGCTGAAAAGCAGAATGACGTAGGATGTTGGATTCCCAGCTAGAAGGCCTCTCAAATCATAAATAAATCATAATGGTAATTATTCAGGAAGGGCTCCTTGAAACCACAGTTATGGTACACAATCCTCTGGCATGTCACGTCGAAAAATATTTAAGTAGATTTGTGTTGCGTTTCAGGAAGCATGTTCAGCGTATAAGCAAACATGTGTTTTCAAGAGAGAGAGAGAACTCCAAAAGCAATGCATTCTTGCAAAGTAGAATATGATAAGCTGCTGTTATTATTATTGCCAACATTCACATGGTTCTGTGTCCCCATTAATTGACGATGCTTTAGATCTTCCCAAAATTTATAATAGCAAAATTGGGTTGACGTCATAAGTTGGCAGCTTATTACCTATGCAAAGCAATCGGCTGGCCTAAAAGAGGAAGATACTGCTTTGGCATGCTCGCCTATTTGCACAAAATATAAGAAAACCGTCATCTGGAAGATGAAATGAGTAACAATCGATAACAAAGAAAGTGGAAAGGCATGAATGTGCACGAAAGTCACTACATAAAAGAGGGGGCATCCGTCGTCCTTGCAAATTTTACCACTTAGATCCACAAAATATCAGAGAAACACAGAATTAAAGTTTAATGCATGAAGAAAGCAGCGATAATAGTCACTACATCTGGTAGCCCAACGGTTGGGGGACGGGGACGGGGACGGGGGAGGGACAAGGTTCGAATCCAGATCAAAGTTGATTGTATCCAACTACCTCAGCTATTACTGAGTCCTCAAAACCAGCGATAATAGTCATAGTAACAGCAGCTGAATTGAATGATGAGGTACTTAACTTTGACATCAGGCACACAAACACCAAATGAGAGTAAACAGACAAGAAGGCAAACATGAAATAACAACAGCATAGCAGAGAATAATAGAAGAAAGAAAAGATGAAGAATTCAATGAACATACACCCATTCTCTTGCCCTTCCCTCCAGCCAACAGAATAACTGAAACACTCTTCTCTTTGACAACTTGAGAGCTGGGAGTAGCCTGAGTGTCTCCAAAACAATAAGCAACGCCATAGCACACAAGGCAAATGCAGTATTTAATTAATAAGCAAAATTCATAGAATTACGAATTAACTATAACAAAACGAAAAATGAAATATTAAAAAAAAAAAAAAAAAGGCTAAGAATTTAACACTGACATCTTGAAGTTGAGCAGAGCAGTTGACTGCGGATTTGAAAAGGTGGGGTTTAACTGGCGTAGAAGCAAGTAGGTGAAAGGGGTTGTTGGACTGAGACAGGCAGCGAATGGATTTGCCGGCGGCAGTGGCATCGGAAACTATTCCGTCACGGTGACTATGATTTGTACTAGATGTAAAGGGAAAGAATAAATTTGGGAGTTTTAATGGAGAAGAAGAAAATGAAGAAGTAGCTGCCGGGGCGTTCAGGTTTGTCCACGTCGTCATCATCTCTCAGTTTGTGCCCGTCTCCCTCTGTCTCTCTGTCTCTCTCTCTCTCTCTCTCTCTCTCTCTCTCACTGTCTTTCGGACAAGAAATGGAGACCAGACCAGAGCGGACCACAGACACGACCAGCTAGATTGGTAAGGTAATAACTAATGAGGGACTAAAATATGGTAGTTAGACCAAATAAGTTAAAAAAAATTTTATTTTATTTTAGCAAAATAAATTACCGTAAATATGTCGTTCATCGAATTTATCATTTGGAATTGGAATAATCTTATTTGTTTGAATATCGTTCAACTACTCTAAGGGATAAACCCACTATTTGAATACTAGCAAGATCAGATGTGATTCCACAACTATAGAGCACGGCAATTATCGAACCAGACTCTCAACGTCATATATCGCAACTTACCTCAGAAACGAATCCCAACATGTATCAACCAGAAGAACACAAATGAAGGAACTCAAACTCGAGTTATCAATATAGAAATACATCAATTTACCATTGAATTACCACTTCTAATAATAATTTACTTTCTTTTTCAAACTATTATTCTATGTGATTACATTAAACTAACAATACAATTTTTTTTTCGGTAAATGCAACTATATATCATTATATTATTATTTGAAGTCAATATTGTGAAACTAACAAAATTTTTTGCATTCTATATCTCTTCTTTTTATTATTTTGATCTTTATTTATTTTGACTCAATCTTGCTCGTGCCTTCCTCTAGGGTCACCAAAGATCAGCTAGCGATAACAAATAAATTATAATTATAATTTTTTAATTAGAATTATCTGAAAATTATGTTAAAATTATACTTTTTAACATTTAAATTATAATTTTAAATTTTTGTATCCAAAATTAATTTTCTATTTATTGATCAATATAAATATGTCTGTGTCCATATATAATAATATCCAAAAAGTGTAACTAATACAATTGTATATAGCAAATAAACACCAATAACGTATTATTATATCTGATTAAAAACTGAATTAAATTTGTTTTGGTTTGAGGTCAATTGAGGATACAAAACTTTTAAAATAAAAATTTAAGGCCCCGTTTGGTATGATTTTTTTTTTCTATTTTCTATTTATTTTTCACAAAAAAATGGAAAACATGTTTGGTATCGTTTTTATTTTCTATTTTTTTATTGAAAAGTTGAAAATATTTAAAAAAAAACAAAATGAAAAAACAATAAAAGATGCTTTCTCAATTTATTTTTTACTTTCTTCTCATACTTTCTCTTACAACGTTTTCTCTCTCTATCCATCATTTCACCATATCTCACTCTACTCATCATCTCTCTATCACTCTCTATTTTTTCTCTCTCTACTCTTTCTCTCTGCCCTCTCTCTCTTTTTTCTATCTCTACCATTCTATTTACTCTTTCTCTTTCTATCCTTTCTCTCTCTCTTTTTTCTCTCTCTAGGATTCTCTCTCTACCCTCTCTCTCTCTTTTTTCTCTCGCTACCATTTTCTCTACTCATTCTCCCTCTACCCACTCTCTCTTTCCTTTTTCTCCCTCAACCATTCTCTCTACTCATTCTCTCTCTACCCTCTCTCTCTCTTCTTTTTCTCTCTATACCATTCACTCTCTACCCTCACTCTCTCTTCTTTTTCTCGCTCTACCGCTCTCTCTCTTCATTCTTTCTCTACCCTCTCTCTCGACCATTCTCTCTCTACTCACACTTTCTCCTTTTTCTCGCTTTATGACTCTCTCTCACTCACACTCTCTCTACCCTCTCTCTCTCTCTCTCTCTTTTTCTCTCTCTACCATTCACTCTCTACCCACACTCTCTCTCATTTTTCTCTCTCTTCATTCTCTCTCTACCTTCTCTCTCTCCTTTTTCTTTTTCTACCATACTCTTTACTCATTATCTCTCTACCCACACTCTCTCTCCTTGTTCTCGTTTTACCAGTCTCTCTACTCATTCTCTCTCTCATTTTTCTCTCTCTATCATTTTCTCTACTCATTCTTTTTCTACCCCTCTCTCTCTTTTCTCTCTCTACCATTTTCTTTACTCATTCTCTCTCTACTCTCTCTCTCCTCTTTTTCTCTCTCTACTTATACTCTTTTTATCATTTTTCTCACTATCATTGCTGTATCTATTTTTTTGTTCTTATAAGAAAACAAAAATTAATAGAAATAAATACAAAAATTTAACAAATAGTAAAATAAAAACAATAGTAACAAAAAATTGACAATATCTTCAAATAAATGCTAAACTTCAATCATTAAATATCTCATAAAGAATAACATTATTGTGTGTAAATTAAAAATTATTAACTTCAAAACTGATTGGATCATTAATGTAAAAGTCGAAATTAATCCATAATCAAATTGCCGGTACTTTCTCCCAAAAAAAAAAAAAAAATTGCGGGTACAAGCGCCCTCTTTCTTTCGAAAAACACACGAATCTAAAAATTATATACATGAGGCCGACTATATTCTATGAGCGTGTAAAGGGTACGTAAATTTAATCATATTTAATAATTTATTTATTTTTTAAATTTAATTAATTTTTTTATAATTTATTAATCTAAATTTTTACGTATCCCCACGCGCCGTCTTAAGAGCGGTTAAATAGTGTTTCTTGATGTCTGCATCTGCCGCTGCCCGAGTGTTTCTCTGTTTTCTGTCGCTGTCTTCTCTCTCTTTCGGTCTTATTGCATTCGCAAAATGAGAGCTCTGAAGCTTCTTCGGCTGAGCAATAGACTTTCACGAGATCTTTACTCCATTGCTTCTTCTTCTTCTTCCTCCTTCTCCTCTTTACGTTCAGTTAGAAACCTATCGATACTCTCACTCTCTTCTCCTTCTTCTTCTTCTTCTTCGAACTTCCGGTCCTCACCGGGCCATCACTTCACCTTCAGTGACAGTCTTGATGGGACTCCATGGTCCGCTGTTCAACGCCGTGGCGTCAAAGTGAACGCCATTCATGTAGACTTCCAATTTTTTTATGTTCTTCTTTTTCCTTTTTTTTTTCAGGAAATAATTCAATTAAATATATATTTTTCAAAGTTGTAATTAATATGTATATTGTGTATTTCCAAGACATTGAGTTTGTTTATTTATTTGTTTTGACTTTTGTATCCCTTTCTTTTCTGTGGAATCCTAATTATGCAGCTGAAACCCGGAAATGTCATTGAAAAATCAGGTAATTTCTTCCTATTATTATGTCAATCCATTTCAATTTTGGTTTATTTTTCTCATATGTTTTATTTATTGAGTATGGCGCTGCTTGGCTGATGGAATGCTGTTGTTGCGCGTTTTTGTAAATGGTGTCCAGGAAGAATTTACCAGGTATATAATTTTTTCTTTTAATTTTTTGGAAGGAAGTTACGCTTCCTGTAATTGAATGAGTGTGCAACGATATCTTAAATTGATGGTATTGTATCTGTTGATCGATCTCGGAGTTAGGTGGTCGAAGCTGAGCATAAGCAGCAAGGAAGAGGAGGAGCCATGATGCAGGTGTTTTTTATATTAATTTCTTTCAATCCTAATTTTTGCAAGTTTTTGTGGTTAGAAATTGAAGCCAATGTTGTGCCCAACACATATTTTGTCCTTCCTTTCTACTTGATGTTGTAGCTACCAAGAAATGGAATTGTTTATACATATGATTTTTTTACCAGGTAGTAAAATGTAGTTGATTGATATATGTACGTCAATTCGGAACTTATATTTGAAACATTTTGTTGATTTTGAAAATTTGTCTCCGTAATTTACCTTGGTTTTATGTATTCTGCATAGGAAACTAGCTAAGCAGCAAGCAAAAAGGAAAGAGAGATGCTTCATCTCTATAAGGCCCTAAAATAATTGGAAAATTTTGAAAATAAAGCAAAAGCAGTTGTCACTTTTCAGTTTTAGATTTAATTGGCGTTACTATGAGTTCATTTGTGTATGAACTAAATGCTATCAAATAGCTACTGGAGTGGCAATACAATTCATTGATCGTCCTTAGATTTGCCATATGTATGAAGTGCACATCTATTACTGATTTTATTGTCTTAATTGAATAAATGGCTTCACTGGTGCGCTCTTGGTGGTAAATCAGAACCTTTTCTTCTTTTCACTATATTAAGGCTCTTGCTAGTGAGTTATAGCTCACTGGTACTTGGACTCATCTCCTGGGCTGAAGGTCTCAAGTTTAATTCCCAGTCATAGCCAACTGACCCAAAAAAAAAATCGCATTGTTATTCTCATCCATTAAAAGAAATGTTGGAATTTTATTCATACTTGCTTCATCAATCTGTGGAATCATTTACTTGTTGAAATACTAATTTACTGGCATGTTCTTCAACTGGCATTTTGCCATAGCTGGAGCTTCGCGATGTTGACAGTGGAAGTAAACAAAGCTTACGGTTTGGTACGGAGGATGCCGTCGAAAGTATGCTTCTTTCCATTTTATTCTTGGCACTGTTATTTGTACTTCGAATCAGAAATGCTGTCCCTAGCATATTCTCTAGGTGGTTGTCTTCCTTTTTCCTGAAATTTTTTCACCATTAATTGATCTGCATGAGATTGAGATCGTCATGCTTTTAATATATCCAAAATGTATTCTACTGTTAAGACTGTCATTCTGATCCAGTATTTGGACAAAGATTTGATTTTTATTAGACCAATGACCTATTTAACGGTCATATGAGAGAGAGAGAGAGAGAGAGAGAGAGAGAGAGATAGGAGAGCTATACTATTGCTTTTGGTAATCAATTGCTTCTCCCAGTATCATGGAGATTTTTCAGAAAATTATATTTTCTTAGATCTTGAGTGCTTATTTCTTTAATACCAACAAAACTGAACAGGCAGTTATGCTAAGGTTCCCTTTAGTGTTAGTGCTAACCAACTGTGGGGATGATAAGTTTTGAGTCTTCTATTGTGTTATATTTGGGACCTAACTTGTTGGCATGGTTGCAGCCTAAATAAGTTGGTAGTGTTCATAATGGATTTAATGGATGTCACAAATCATATGTGCCTATTTTGTTGGTAGTTTGAATACCTAGGAATTTGCTGAGCCTAATTTGGACTCGTCTTTACTCATGGTCTAGCATTGTGCTGACTGAAGTTGTGGCTGATTCCAGATAAAAATAATAATTAATGACTTGGAATCGATTGGGATAAATCCATAGAATGATCATCTTTGACAGTGGAATTTGTCAGTAGGTGGAATAATCTGATACAATTGCTGGCAGGGGTATATGTGGAAGAAAAGTCCATGACGTGTTTGTACACAGAACATGATGTGGTATATTTGATGGAGTGAGTTTATTACTTCATCTTCCTTTTGCTGAGATATTACTGTTTTGCAAAGCTATTATGCCAGGGCTATGCTTTGTAACAGAACATTCTTTTTTTCCCTATAATCATTGTCAGCCCTGAAAATTTTGAGCAACTAGAAGTGCCAATTGACATGTTCAGTAAGGCTGCTGCATACCTCAAAGGTAAGAAAATTTCAGTGCAGGTTTCCAATGGTGATCTGTTGCTCTATGACCCTCTGGGGTACAATCTAGTGCACTTTACTAGGGTTTCTGATGGAATTTGTGTTCCTTATAAAAGGTCATATGCATGACTTTTTTATTAATTCTTCTTTATTCTTCCAATTTTTTTTCTCATATGTAAAATATTTCACTGTTCTATATTTTTTTTCTATTCTCTCTTGTAGTGATTGCACAATTGATCTCTTCTACTCAATTTAAGCCTTTACTATTGAAAGATGATTATCATTCTGTCATGCATTAATCAAAAGATTTTCCAACTATAACTGCACTTAGCATGCACATGCATTTCCTTGATAAAACCATTATTATTCATCTGAATGCAAGGGATAAGAGTTAGCTAATATTCAAATTCATTTCCATGATGCTAAAATATGAATGTTTTGGTGGACAGAGGAAATGACAGTGAAATTGCAGTTGTATGATGGGAGACCCTTGTCTGGATCAGTTCCAAAAAAAGTGACTTGCTCTATTAAAGAAATTCAGACAAATCCAAAGGGGACCACAGTCACACCTAGGTCTCTTCCATTGTATTCAGACACTAAGTATTATGTCTTCAGTTAGGGCTATGTCATGCGTGTTATCTTATTTTGTCTAGTCTTTCTCATTTTTCAAGCCACCTGGTCATCCATGTGCTTCTGTGCGTAAATACCTTTTGATTTCCCAATTTCCGGATGCTAACTTGTTGCCTCTTCATCTTCCGACTTATTTGCATGGAAAATATAATATTGAGATCTTTTATAGTAATGTAAACATAGTTGTGTTTTATCTTTGGCTATCTACACTATCAGGGAGGTATGTGGTCATCATTAAGGACACAAGCACATCCTACCCAATTAGAACTTTTCTCTTTCTATACCCTAATCAAGGTTTTTCTATCATTTTTTTGCCCACGGATGTCATCTTGTTATAAATGGTATATTGTGATTATAGTTGTTTAACTATTAGATGCATAAAGCAAATAATTTTAATGATGAACTGAAAATAATGTGTAATACAGCATTCTTAGATTAATTAAAATTTACAACTTAGATTAATTGAAATTTATTGGTCTGGTTCTATATTTTAATTAAAACTGAATAATTCTCAACTCTAGGGCTGATACTTTTATTTCTATGCTTTATCATTTACTTGCTCTTTAATTGCAACTTTTAGAACCCTTTTTTCAATGCTTTGATGCAGGTATTTAAAGGCTTTGCTGGACAATGGTCTCACTGTTCAAGTAAGTTGAAAGTTCTTTTGGTTAAGTCAGAAGTAGTGTTGCAAACTTTGCGTGAATAGCTAAACAAAGATTGAGAAGTAACAACACACAGATTTACATGATTCAACTTATAACCAACATCCATAAATGGGATAAAAATGTTTTATGATTAAGAGGTGTACAATAATGGAAATTGTCTTAGAAACCACAACCTAATCATTGAGCTTCACGAGAGAAACTAGTGTATATACTCTCTTTAGAACCGACGCCTCCCCACCCCAATGCAATGGTTTTTGAGAGAATTTGACTTGAGAGAACTTCCTCATTAATAGCTTTGCCTTTAATGGCTGCACTAACTACTTGCCCATTACAAAATTATGCCATGACCTCAATTCAAATGGAGGACACATTAATAACTGGAGTTCATGCTGCTTCAGTTTTAATTTAACAGCCTCTTAAGCCAGTTAGATTGGATGTCAAGTGGACAATCCATAGACCAATGAGATGTATCGAATCAGTTGACAATTTTGTTGGCTCCACAATATTTCGTCATGGTCTATAGAATTTTGACCATCGATTCCATGTTAAGGCTTCCACGTGAGGAAGAGTAATCATCCAATCGCTAGTCAGTTAACAGTCTGGTATTGAAATTCAACTCAATTTTCTATGTCTGCTTGAGCATTCTAGGCCTTTTCAGTTTATGTTTACATAGTATACAGTTAATATATGATGAGCAAACATTGATTTGCACCTTAGGTCAACATAGCTTGCTCCTCTTGCTTGAATGAAAATAGTCCAGGAGATGTGTGAACTATTCAAACTGTCCCAGGTCTATTTAACTCAACTAAGCCTTAACCACAGTCTGATTTGGATAGACTACATGGATCATACTCCAAATCATTCTCCATTCTTTCCTTTCTCTGTCTGCTTTAATTTAATCTCACCAGTGCATCCCCATGCCTGCATTGAATGTGGCCAAAACTTTTTAAGCAAACAGCTTCAATGTTATCTTCAATAGGTGCTACCTCAACCTTGCCTGGTTTCTTATTGCTGTGTTTTCTCATGTTTCAACAATCCATCTTAACATTCTCATTTGAATTACACACACATTGTGCACATGATATCTCTTTGTTCCCCAATCATTGGTGCCATGAAATGAATTAACTTCAATACAAATTCATGTATGGGTGTTGTCCATTGAGTATATGCTTAAAATTCTGAGCATATGTCTATGTAAAACTATGTTTTCTGGCGCTTATTAATTTAGGTTTTTGGGTCCATTAGGAGGCCACGGGTTACATAGTAGGTGTGCAGCCATCCCCATAGCATCTCTTCCCATCCCATCCAGTGGCTCAAACCTGATTCAAGTTCTTAATCACTTTGCCTCCTTGCCTTGTGTGGATATTCAGAATTAATTAGAAGAATGAACAGAGTGAGGTTTGAAGTCATGACCTCTTGATCATAAGGACCATGTCAAGAGACCAGGATACCATTAAATTGTTAAATTGTTGGGTGAGTCTCAAAAATGTTAAACTCTAACATGCCCTCTTACATGTAAGCCCATTGGGCAAAAAGTATGTGTGAAGGACATGCCTTCCTTACCTTGTGCATATGTGCCCTCCTTACCTTTGTGCAGAAATTTACAATTAATTAGAAGAATGGAAAAATTAAATATTTTTACTTGTTCAAACCTGATTTGATTTGTATTTGTACCTATAGCATTGAGTTTAATCTTATTTTATAGTTTAGTATCAATGGTGAAAATTTGTGGGAATTAAATGATTTTAATGTGCCTATTATTATTAAAAAAAAAAAAAAGAAAAGAAATTTAATGTCAAATAATGCCTTGGAACCTCATATCCGCCTAAAAGTTTTAGCTTGTAGCTGGTGAAGCCTATAGCCATTGTAAGTTACATCATATCCTTGTACTGTATCAACTAGGGATTTTATGCTCTTTCAGTTTTTATGGATGGACTTAGGGTGAAAGTCAAACCACATTAAAATTTTGGTGTCCTTATTTGTTTTTTACGTGTTGTTTTATTGTCAGTTTCTTTGCCTGTCCATTACTTCATCATGTGTCACCATGCTAATTTTGCTTGAATTTTCTGCACGTTTTCTGAAACAGGTTCTTATTAGTTCCTTCTCCTGAAATGTGTAGGTACCTGCTTACCTAGAGGCTGGTGAGGCAATAGTTGTCAATACTGATGACAACTCTTATGTTAGCAGGTGAATTCAAATTTTATGTTAGTTTGGAGATTTTGTCAATTCTGGTTCTTTGACTCATAATCTTTACATGCATCTACATAGACTTCATAAACTTTATGTGTGTGACCATTTGCATGGATATTCCCATTCAGGGCTCTGTTTTTGCCATATAGCTTGGTGGTTCAAAACATAAGATACTTTACATGTGAAGGATCAGGGCATACCAGCTACCATTGCTGGTCTCTTATGTACCTCTTGTTAGCTTATTGCCAATAGTAATGTACTTGCTTATTGAAATCATAAATTGGTTATTCAATGCTCCATTTAGTCTTTTAATGGATCTTGTAAAAATTAGAGACCTCAATGTAAGCTGTTTCAGAAGTTGACTGATTGCTGTGGTATTATTTTCGCATTAAACTCTAGCCAAGATTTGTTTATTTTCTAGATCTTTGGAATGCACAAATTCTGATTTGGATTTTGTGTAAGTTACTAAAGGAGAAGATTTCAAAAAGATCTCGTTATGGTTATCTTTGTTTATTGTTTTGTTTCCTTGAGCTTGCAATTTATTACATATGATAACGCATTTACGTGTCGTGAGTGCCATGAGACCATGGACGTTACCTGTTCTCCTTATAGTGTATTTTTTTGCCTATAGATCTCTGGTTTTATCCTTGTTGAATTCCTTGCGAATATGAATGGTTTCCTCGTTAGATGTGTCCAAGCTGTCAACTCCATGCCTATGGTCCAAAAATCCTAATATCCTATTCCTAACAAATCTATCCTTCATCTGGCTTTAGCCTGTTGTAAGATTTTTTAAGGCATTGTACAATGCATCCTACAAATTATCAGCATCTTCAAACGTCACCTATCAATCTTTATCCTGTTCATTGAATGTGCAATGAAAATTTTCCGTTCTATCAGTTGCTTTTCATGTTGAATTATGTCGTGTAGGTTGAGGATCTTGTTATCATGCTTATTGAAATGCTTTCATATCATTCATGCATTTTCTCCATTGCAGACTTTCTCATCCTCATCCTTCACGTTTTCTCTGTTGACAAGCATGTGGGATTAATACTGGCGTGATTTTCAAGCTATTGCACATAGCATGCCTTCAAAGCTGAGTTGACCATGCATGCATACGTTTATCATTTTTTTTTTGGGCACTCTGTACTTTCTGAGTGGCAAATTTTTTTTCTGTCTGCAAAAGTTACCATGCGTAGTGGTCGTCTTTTGAGGTGGATAAGTTAGCAGGCAAATTTGAAGAATGGCAGCTTTGGTCTCTATCTTAATGTGTTGCTAATTGGTACTTTTTCTTTTTCAGGGCCAACAAATAATTTTTTGCCCTCGGCAGCTTCACTGTGAGCACCAGAAAACAATACCTTTATAGGAAAAACTGATACAGGTTTTAGTTTGTTGTTGGAACCTTGGTGTGATATTCTGGTAGTTCCGTTTCACTATGTGAGAATTAGGCTTATTTGAATAAGTGTCTGACATTGATTTTTTTAGAAAAAATTTTACTCACCGATCTCTTTCTCCACTTATCGTTTCTTCTAGCACGTTCAAGACTGCAGGTAGATCAAAGGCTCAAGGAATAGGATGGTCTTTGAACAAGGAACTTTTGGAATGGTTTCCTTTGCTTGAAATGGATTTTGGATTACCCTGCATATTATTATCTGGCAGAAACAGTGGTGCTGTGTCAGAAGCGCCTCAAACACAGGGATACGCATCTGCTATGTGTCTGACATGGCAAAACGTGTCTACCAAAAAAATAATAAAAATTCAGACAGTCATACGACATGTCTAGAATAATGCTGTAATGTTGAAACAAAAATTAAAACCAAAGCTCAAATTTGGCGAATTCAGTCCGCTTGTCTCTTTGATCTTCTATTTTTCGTTTTTCATTCTTCTTGATCTTTTTATCGTCTGCTTCTATGCCTATTTTCTCCCGATTTTTCTTCTTCGTGGTTCATTGGTTTTTATCTTCTGCATTTGCAATTGCTTTGATTGCTAATTCTTGACGGCTGCTTGGAATTTTTGTTGATTGTTGGTGTTTGTTATAACGCCTGAAAGAGACCATGCAGTGAACGAAGGGGGCGGGTAATTGCGGTGATGTCTTTGGTCCGAATCTGGAGGTAAATTGAAAATAATAATAATGATGAAGATGGAGCTGATGGATGCTGCCAACTGGAGTCGTGATCATGAATTTTGGTTGCATATGTTCCTTTGGTATAAACAAATATCGTTTATTCTTTTGGATTTTGATACTTATATGCTGATCCTAAAGTCTTTTTTCTATTTCAAACATTTATTCTAATCAATTGGTACGGAACAATGGGCACCATTATTATCCTTGGCGCCACCTTCTTTTGTCATCTGTCACGGTCCAGTTGTCCGTAACCTATGTTCAACAGCATGCATTGGATGAGAGAGCAATCGGTATTCGGGACTGCAAAGGGTTAGCTTTAGAGGGCTGTTGTGTTGTGCTGGGATTTGTAAGAGTTAGGTGCATCGCAAATATGTTGATCATCTTATGCTTATGCGTCAAGGTTGGTAATTTTGTTTAAACATTTTATTTAATCACTCTTATAGGGTAGACTAACTACTCGAATACTAACAAGGCTAAGCAAATCTCTAGTACAAGAAATCACAGTAATTGCCGAGTTTAGAATTTATTATCGTATTACACTCTTTATTTAGCAGAAGTAAGCACCTAGTATTTTGTTAGGAAGAGTGCGAGTGCAGGAATTTAAACTTAAATCATTATTGTTAAAAGACGTTAATTTACTATTAAACTATTACTTCAAGTAATTCGTGTGTGTTTTAACTAGTGTATGTGTGTTTTGACTAGTGTATGGCGATGGGGTGTTGTCGTGTTCATGCTTTATGAGAAATTGTTAATTACAATTACCAAAAAAAAAAGAAAAAGAAATTGTTAATTACAAGGTGTAATGTTCGGATGTTTTAAGAGGATGCTATTATTGGCATAGCGGCCGCTGCCAGAGATCTGCACGATGAGTTATTAGCTTAATGGTAGAAGCTGTCTTTGATAATTGCGTTGTTGTGCCTGAACTGTGAAGGCTCTCAGCTACAATGCATTTACATGTCGGACATTCTAAAATATTTTTAAATGGTAAAAAAAAAAAAAAGCAGACAAATATATCAGTTACTTGTAATAAAATATATTAATCACTTCTAATTGTGTGTTGAATACTCCTAATAAATGTGTCAAATGCTTCTAATATAAGGAAATGTTATCACATAACTAAAATCTTAGTTTTCTCTAATTTAGACAATTATAATAGGAAGAAGAACGCGTATGAATATAGATATAGATTGCCAATTAATAATTTTACAATATTGTATTTGTGAATGTGATAAATGGGATCTAGGTCTAATATAATTATAGATTTACTAATAATTTGAACATCCGAATTATTTTGAAATGTATGAGCAATTTTTTTGTTTTTGAACAAAAAAAAGTCAACTCCTGGATATAACAGTTATCGGATCCTTGAGTTGAGGTTGAGAGTCACTCGTTGTCGTCCTTATTCAACTTCTTCTATCAGGAGAATCCTTTACTAAAATACTATTAGACTTGAAGCGGGTTTCTCTCCAAATCTAATTACAATGTTAACGAGTCTGAAACTTAACGTCGCACTCAATCGTTTGTTGCCAAAGTAGCGACTTAGCACATTGGCTAGGAGAGAACTCGAACGTGAAGACTCGAATTCAAGTTAATGCTGATCGAAGTATGTCAAAACATTACTAAACTGTCATCTCTAATGATGAAATATATGTGCAATATTCCATAGAAATGGCGCAACTGGGCAACTGGCGAAAGGCCACGGATGGTAGAAAATTCAAATACAAAACATAAAAAGTTTGGAAGACACTGTTGCTTGTTGAACAATGAGCAAAATGGTGCAACAAGCAATAATATTTAATCTATATTAGCGTGGCAATAAAGCCTCCCTCCGTTGACCAACAAAAAAATTAGGAGGGAAATACTTAGTGAGATCTCTTTACTTAAAATTCAAATGATATGTATCGTAACATCAAGTGACGTATATTAATGATAAAATTATTACGGAAATAATCACTCGATCACAGTTCGAGTACTTTAAATGTTAAAGTGGGGTTAAATATAAATCTAATTTTGTACAATTTTGAAAGAAATTAGTGATTGTTAGTGAGTACTGTAAAATTTATTTCTCTATGAGTTTGATGCACCAGCCCAACCAATTATACGACGTGGCCACCGCAATTCAATCCTCTTTGGTGGATTTCGGGATAACTAACTGTTAGGCCAAAAACCATCAATCTCTTTATTAGGCTTGAGATATTCAATTCTCTACAACTTTGGTGCGCAAGACAAAAGATACCGTTACGCAGCATTACACCTGTTATAAATATCCACCTGATTAATAGTTCTCCAAGCATGCATTAATTGCTCGCTTTTTACATCATCCATCACTTTTCATAAGTCCACCACTGACTTTAAACATCATAATATTAATGCCGAGCCAACTGGTCACACCTTAGCCTCTCAATCTTGCAGGTATATGACCCATTCGTTTAAAGACCTCAATCCGATCAACCCAGATCCTCAACCGGAATTTTGACTGACCACTAACTATTCTTACTTTCTCGTTCTAAGGACGAAAAAAAAAAAATATGATATAAATCGTTAAATAAATTGTTTAGTTACCTTAATACATTTCAAATACGTGTAATGGAGCTAAAAAAATGTCTTCCCACAATTCTTTTTTTTTTTTTTTTTTTGTTAAATGCGTTTTGAATTTTTGTCAAAAGGCAATTCCTGTTTCGCGTAAGACCAATTTTAGATCCCCAGTCGAGTCAAGTTAATCCCAGCCAATGGTGACCCAGTTCGATCTGGTTCAACTCACAGTATTACAATCTTCATATTAGTTCAACAGCAGCTATGTTTCGGTTAAATTTTTAGTTTTTGTTTGGTTTGTTATGTTTCATTTTTTTTATCCAAAAAAAGAACATTTAAAAAAGTTTTATTAATATCGTCAAAGAGATTATCAAAAATTTATAAACAGACAAACAAGAAGAATTTAAACAAGTAAATGACACTTGCAAAATGAGAATATATGAAAATTGATCCTTTTAATAAAATTTAAGAGTGTAAAATTTTTAAATATAAGAATATAAGTAAATAATCAACATTTAATCTTTGAAATAAATATTACCATTAGTGAAAGGTAAGAGTAACTGAGAGTGAGAGAAATTATTGTGAAAAATAAACGGGTTAATATCAAAAAATAGTACAACTTTTACGTTTCTTTTACAAATCTAACACGACTTTGAGAAACTAACAAATTTAGTACAGTTTAATTTTTTTCTTACAAATCTAGCGCAACCTTTAACAATTAACAAATTTAGTACAATTTAATTATTTTCTAATAAATATAACACGCTATTAGTTAAAAATAACCAATTAAAAGTAATTGATTCCCTTAATATACATATATGATACATTTACGTATAAATCTAGTACAGTTTAAAACCCCCAAATGTCGTATGTGCATATGTGCATATTGAGAATTCGATTATTTTTAACTGATAGTGTGCTAAATTTGTTAAAAAATAATTAAACATATAAATTTAGTACAGTTTAAAACCTCCAAATGTCATTTGTGCATATAGAAACTTAAATTTTCAATTATACTATAACACATATTACGATTTATTTAATTTATGCTAACGACTATTTAAATACATTTAAAATCCATGCAATATAAATAAATATATTTAAAGAAAATAAAAGAAAAAAAGAAAAAATTCTACAAAAAAGAAAAAAAAAACCAACTCCTAAATTCTTATTTTTGTTCTCATATAGAGAAAAAAATAAAAAGAAAAAAATAATTTCCAAATTTGTCTTTTTCTTCTTAAAATGAAAAAGAATACTCAAAATTTAAAATTCTTTTTATCTTTCCCTTTGCAAATAAATATAAGAAAAACTTTATTTTTTAACCATATGATAAATTGATATATCGTTCAAGTCTATTACTAGTATATATTATAATTACAAAAGAAAAAAATTGATAAAACACTTATGTGGTGCCCTTGGCTAAATTTTATAAATATCTAAGTATTGATTTAACTTCCAATTTTATTAGTAGACTCTTATCGTTTATAATATTTGAGACTAACTGGTTTGTATTTTTTATTAGTATTCTAATTAAATTAAAATTTGTAAAATGCATCTAATTTATTAAATTTGCTTAATTATGATATAACATGTGTTGCGATTTAACTAATTTACATTAACAATTTTTCACATATTTCTTAAATATGAGGCAATGTAAATATTTTCCAAAGAAATAATTTCTGAAAAAAGAAAAAATAATCCTAGATTACGACCAAAAAATAACCCTAAATTATTTTTTTCATTAACATAGAAAGGATTAAAAAAAATTCAAAGTTTATATTCTTTTTCATGAAAGGAAAAAAATATTCATAATTTAAATTTTTGTTTTTCTTTGTTTCCCTTTTGTTTTCATAAAAACAAAACATACTGTCAAATTTATTCGTTATTTTTTGAACAAAAAAACTGATAATTTAAATATATTTTTATTTTTTTCATTTAAATATAACATAAGAAAAATACTCAAAGCCGCACGTTGTGTGAGTCTAATATTAGTTTAATAATAAATTTAATTGAATCTGATTTTTTCTTTTATTTTTCAATTAGAGAGTTGTTTTTTTGTATTGGAGGCTTAGGACCTGTTTAGGTTAACTGTTGAATGTTACTGTTACTGATTGTTATTACTGATTGCTGCTACCGATTGCTGATTGCTGATTCCTACTTGCTGTTACTGATTTCTGATAAAATTAATGAAGTATTTAGTTAATTTTATACTTACTGTTACTGTTAAATAATGAAATGTCTAATTTACACATATAATTTATGTAAATATATCATATTAAATTTTTATTTTTATATTTTATAATTTTATATTTTAGAATAATATTTTATAAATAATATTGAGAATTATATTACTTAATTTTTAACTTTTTTAAAAAAATATTAATTTTTATTAAATGATAAAAATTATTATGTTTGAGATTTTTTTTATAAATGTCAATATTAAAGAAAATTGAAGTGAAAAAAAATATTATTTAAGAATACTTGAAAAAAATTATTGAAGTTATATAAATACTAATAAAATAAATTAACATATCTAATTCATATGTCAAGTAAAAAAAAATAATAGTAAAATTATATAAATATTCTTTAAAGATAATTTAGTCATATAAATTATTATTAATATTAAAAAATTAGAAAGTAATCTAAAAACAACAAAAAGTAGCTCGAAGTTACTTTTCAATCAGTTTCTGTTAGCAAGTCAAATAAATAAATAAGCAGAATTAAATAATAATACTACAAAATTTACCTAAACACCTATCTTCTTACTTTTTAAAAATGAAATACAAATACATCCCTTCAAAAGTTAACTCAAAACACCACCTTAATAGTTCGAACTATTTTTGAAAGAGTTTTTATATATCAATAAGACTACATGCCTTTGTCTCGTGAATTCATGATATTAAATAAATGGGTTCTCCTACGCTTAGACTTAGATGCATTGAAAATTTTATTCATCAGTGCTCTCAAAATATGCCTAGGCATTTCTCCCATGCAAGAGAAGTTTTTTCTTTTTTTCTTTTTTGAAACATTTTTTTTTCCTTTCATCAGTTGGTCTTTCATCGAGGTCTTAATTAACGCATAGAATTTGAATCCCGAAATGGAAGAGTAGAGCAGTTGATGGTTATGATATGAAAAAAGAAAATTTTTTTTTTTGACTTCCTAGTTTAAAAGTTTAATATAATAACAAAATAATATTAATAAATGATTGAATTTATAAAAAGAATTAAAAAATCGTCAAATATTATTAAAATAAATATATAATTTTTTAGCTTTTCTTAAATTTATACCAACTGATTGAAGGGAAAGATGACAGTTACGAAGGTTGAGAGTTTCTTATATTTACTGACATACTGTTAATATCGTTTGAAATAGAAAGTTTACGGCATAAAAAAAAAATTATGTTTTTACTTGAATATGATTGAGCAGTAAAAAATATTTATATGCATAAAATTACAAAATTATCAAAACGACCCGTATTTGAATTGTACAGCTTACCTCCTCAATTGCGGTCCAAAATCCAAACTATTTTTCCCCAGCTGCCCTGGCGACTCATTGACAGGACAGCCCTAACAATTTGCGTAGAGCAGCTACTAGCTAGCCAGTAACCACCGCCACCGCCCACCGCCCACCGCCAAGCGCGGTCGTCGCTCAATCACAACCGGCACTGTCACTTGGGTAAAAACTGAAAAGGGTTTAAAGAGCAGTGCCTGCCTGCCAGCCAGCCAGCCAGCCAGCAGCTTTCAAACGAACGGTGAGCCTGCAACCTCCAGAAGCAAAAAAAAACCGGCCGTCCGTCTCTGCCGCCCTGCCCTTACGACAGAAACTCAGGTACAACGTTGGAGCCTCCAAACTTAAAAAATTTCCTTCAGAAGCCATCATCCCATCAAACCCCAAATCCCTAAATCTTAAGTTATACCAATGTTCTTTGCGTACTTACTTAAATATAGGGCAAAAAAAAAAAAAAAGAATCTTTCTTTATCTCTTGTTTTCCTTTTCTATTGTAGCTAGCAAAACGAGTGACAAAGCATTGTTTCTTTCTTTGTTTTTTTGTTTTTTTCTTGTGGCTCTGTCTGTCTGTCTGGTTAGAATCGAAAATTAATTATTGATAAAGAAGAGACAAAAGTAATTTTTTGTCCGAAAAACAACAATGGGGAAGGTGGGGGCAAAGAGAAAGAGGGCCGCCCAGAAATCGAAAGAGAAAGACAACGGAGAAGAAACAGCAAAAGCCTCTCCTTCTTCTTCTCCACAGAGGCCACCACCACCACCGCCAGAAGAAAAGGGAATCGACAAGCCCCGACGAACAAGAGCCCCTAAGCGGGTCAAGGCCTCCAGACCGGATCCCGAACCCGAGTACTTTGATGACCACCGAAACTTGGTACTATTTTACCATCCTGTTGTTTTTCCTCATTATGTTGATTGTTTGTGTCAGTAATTGTCAATTTATTACAGTGGTCAATTGATCTAATTTTTTTGTTTGCTTGTAGGAAGATCTGTGGACAGCGGCATTCCCTGTTGGAACGGAGGTATATTTTAACCAATAAACAAATAAAAAGAACAAGAAGAATGTTAAATGGTAATTGCTTATTATTTGTGTATGAATGTATTGTTTGGCGTCGTGCTTCTTGTGATAATGACGCAGTGGGATCAGTTGGACAAGGTCTACCAATACAAATGGAATTTCTCTAATCTGGAGGTGAGCTATCAGCTTTGGGAATGTGATCATTCTTTTATAAACATGTAATCTTCTGATAGAACTGCTTTTTTGGAGTATCGGCATGAGTTCGTAGCTCAGGTTCATGTTAGCATTTATAAGTAGCTTCTCTGACTCTTTGCAGGATGCATTTGAAGAGGGAGGAATCCTGCATGGCAAGAAAGTTTACCTCTTTGGTTGTTCAGAGCGTAAGTTATCTTCAATTACCTTTCTAATCGTTTTTTTCCCCCTTTCGAATAAATGTTCATGTAATTTCCATTTTTGTACCCTTTTTTTTCCCTCTCGTTTTTGTTGCAGCTCAATTGGTTCCTTTCAAGGATGAACAAAAAATAACCTATGTGCCTGCTGTGGTGGCGGTAAGTCTATCTTGAACGATTGGTTTTGTCCCCGCGGATTTAGCCAATTGTAAATTTGAAATTCACTGCTTTTCATGTAGCATGCCTAGGAAATGTTTTGATTGTTTGGACTTTCTTAATTGCTTCGTACAGTTTATACATTTTTGGTTCATATGCCCTTTTATTCCTAGTGCTTTTTGTTGAAGTAATGTTGACTTCTTTATGCACACCTGCTTCAAGTTCAATTATTCCAGTTTTTGTGCCTTTTGTTTTGTTTTGTTTTGTTTTTTTTTTTTGTTTCACATTGTCATGAATTGGTAGGGTCAGATCTGTGGTGAACGCCATTGCTAGATGTACAGTATGCTTGTTGATAAGTTTAGCTACTCCATTCGGTGCAGTTCTCAAAAACCCCTGAAACTTGAATTTTTCTTATACAATGGTTAACTTTGTTTGTACGGGCCCATCCTTTGGCTCATGCTAACTGCTGTCCACCCTTTTCCCCCCCGCATCGAGAATTATGTGAGCGGAAAGTGGGAAGAAGGGAAGGAGGTCTTCATTTGGAGTCACACACTTACTCAGCAGTGCAGGAGAATGGGGAATGGGCCAAGTAAATTCCCTCTTTGGTTGCTTCTGTCAAACTTTTATCTTCATCTATCGAGTTTTGTGTTAGAGAAGCTGCAGATTTCATTATTTAGACTGCAGAGCTTATTAGATTTTCAATTCTGATAGTATTCATCCATAGCTGCAATGTGCTTGTGATTTTTGTAGGCCTGCTTGTTTAAAGAGCTGGCACTGAGATGAAAAGAATTTGTAAAGCCAAAAAAAAAAGTTTATAAAAAAAAAAACTAGCATTTGAGATGCATATATTGGATTTCTTGCTTCTCATTTTTTTTTACTATATATTTTGTCTATAGGTCCAATCACCTTTCCCACCTTCTGATAAGATTGGGATTAAATCTGTTCAGAGGGAATCCGAAGAAATAGTTCCCATGAAACAAATGAAAATGGATTGGGTTCCATATATTCCTCTAGAGAACAGGTATGAAACCTTGATTGTTTTACTTAGCAATTAATAATTCATGGGGTGTTTCTTTGCCCAAGCATGATCTTCTTACTGGATGTTTTGTGTCATTGTGATTAACCATTTAACAGAGACAGTCAAGTTGACAGATTGAAATCTCAAATATTTGTTTTGGCTTGCAATCAGAGAAGGTGCCCCCTCTCTGCCCCCTCTTCTCTCTGTGCTTTGTTTTTGATGACGGATATCAATGACATCGAATTGGATCCTGATTAACAAATGATTCGTATCATCTGACTTCTGGTGCTTTGTATTTGTGATTGTAAGTTTTACAAGAAGGTGCTTCTTATTGGCTGCATGTTTCTGAATATTGTTATGTGTGTTGTCTGGCAATGAATAGACACTATCTAATTTCACAAACAGAAACTTCTAGAAGATATTGAGGGCTAATGTTGCAAGAGAATAAATATGTGAAAAAGGGCCGGTAATTTTATTTTATACCATGAAACTTTTCAATGGTATGCGCGAAAATTATGGGCAACATAGCATTTGACAATTTTTTCAGCCTTTCCATTCTTTCACATCCTGTGCTAGTAGACTTCAATAAGGTACCTTTCTTTTCCAAGCTATTATGCACCGCCTGATGTTGAATGTGTTGGGAGAGATCAGCCCAATAGAATGCACATTTTATATCATGCATATGAACACAATGTAGTAATGTTTTATAGTGTAGAACAACTTTTACCAATGTGTCTCGGATTTAGCTGATCTTATGATGTATGCTTGTTAAGCATTGGCACTATCATGGTTTCTTATGCTTATGATTTCTTTGCAGGGCTGCTTTGAAACACTTGAAGATAGAACGTGTTAAGAAATATGAGTATTGCTTGCCTTGTGAGTTTTCATAGCAATTTTCACATGTTTGCATTATTAAACTTCACTTGTACCTGGAACAAGAGAATGGTTGAAGTCTTTAACATGATGAAGTTTTTGACAGATTTTTACAATCCTTTGAAGGAAGATGAACTTGATCAAGGCACTGAGGTTCAAATAATTTTTCCAGCTGAAACAAAGCCGGTAAGGCTGTAGTGTGAAAGAGAATGGGAATGACAAAAGCTCTAATTTTTGTATTTAGGTTGATCTTTGTTTGGAAAGCATATTTGTGCTGTTAAATCAATAAGACTGCGCTCCAGTATAGATGGGATATTGGGAATTTTGTGAATTGACCTTTCTATTATTGGTCCTACAGGTATTTTGTGAGTTTGATTGGGAGATGGACGAACTTGAGGTATGATGTATATTTTCTGCTGCTTGTGCCTCTGTTTACCGCTGATCAATTCTTCTATCATAACTTCATTCATGAATTTTTGTTTTTTTTTTTTTTGGAAAACCATATCCCAAGATGTATTATAAGCCAATTGCAACACCGCTTGACTCTGGAGAAAAGTAGGTTTAAGCATATGTTTGTGTAGTCTCCTCCTAGAAACACTTTTCAGTTTTGTGAAATTCTTCTAACCCTTGTATGGTCTACTGCAACTTTGAATGTGCTGCAAAGTAAGAGACACATGTGTTTACTTGTCTATAGTAAATTTTAAGTATTTCTGGAGGGGCTTTTGAGACACAGTGATTTTGGGAATAAGTTCTATAATGTTTTTGCTTCACTCTGTTGAGGTTGCTTCACCAATTACCTCTTTTAATCTGTAGGAATTCACTATGGAGCTGATCAACGAGGAAGCTTTAGCTGAAGATCAAAAGGAAGCCTTTAAGGTGAAATTCAATGAAATGTACTTAAATGCCCTGTGAATTCCCCCTTGTTTTCAAGTCATAAGTTGGCAGAGACCTTTTGCTCTAACAGGAGTTTGTCAAAGAGAAAGTTCGAGAAGCAAAGAAAGCTAATCGAGAGGTATCATGTGGCAGATAACATGTTGTTTACTTTGTTTTAATTCCAGAGCGTTAGACAGCTTGCTAATAGACTTGATTAATGTAGGCAAGGGAAGCCAGAAAAAAGGCCTTGGAAGAAATGAGTGAGGAAACTAGAAGGGCATATGAGGATATGAGGTTTTATAAATTCTATCCTGTGCCAACTCCAGACACACCTGATGTAACAAAGGTTAAGGTAAACTATTGGATGTAACTGTTTTTTTATTCTGCTTCATATAGGTACTGCTACAATCTTCACTAATGCATCATTTGAAGCACCTTTGGATTATGACTGCTAATTGTTTGTCTCATAGAAGCAATTTTCTATTTGGAATTCATCGATAGTCTGGGATGGCATATCAAATGTCTTAAGCACATACTGTATCGTTTAAATCTAACTATGATAAATCAGTTAGCAGCCACTTCCTAAGTGTCCAAATTGTAAGAGGAAACGTTGTAGAATGGTATCGGGCAATTATCGTAATAGTGCTCTGATTTACTTTTCAGTCTAGTTTTAGCTTTAGAAATGCAACTCCATTCTCATCCCATATATGCTTTTCATTTCAGACTTGTCTTGTTTGCATATGTTTAAGGAAGATTGTTTAGGGTTCTATCGTGACCCGATTACGTTTTTTCCTTACTAGCAGACAAAGTAAATTAACAGAACATAACTGGTTTCCTTTTGGGGATCTATCATTCCCCTGATGTCCTGTTTTTCCTTTATTAGACTGTAATTCACGGGACTGACCCTGTTTCATTTAACAATTATTGTCCTAAGCATTTTGTTTTTAAACTTAAATTTTTTAAAGTTAATGATACACAATTTTGAGATGCATCTTCTGTGGGGCAGGCGGATTTTTCTTTACCTTTTGTAGACTGTGTGCTTCGTAATCATTCCTTGCACTGGCAATTATTACCATAATTTTTTTAATTAATGCTATTATTTCCAGGATTGTTATGTTTATCTGGGTACAAGATGTATAACACTCATTTTTCTAACTTTTGTGCTGTTGGGGTTTCTTTATCTTTTGTAGGCTCCTTTCATAAACAGGTACTATGGGAAGGCTCATGAAGTTCTATGATGGGGTCTGCTCGAGTACCATTACGATGACCACCAAGAAATGGTCAATATTGGCTTCAATTAGCTTCCAGCTTTAAGCTTCTTAGGGGAGGAACGTGGTCTCCATTGTTTACTGCAGTATAGGTTTCTCAAGAAAGTTCTAAAATTTTTTGTAGTTCCGAAATTTTAGATTTACCAAATGAGGCATTTGTAATATACATTTGTCGAGGCCGTTATATTTCTGCTGCAGCCAGGGTGGCTGAATTTGTTCTGTTGAGTGTCTCGATTTAATGTTTCAATTTCTTTCAAATTTGAGCTTTGTACCAAAAATTGGAAAACAGAAAGACATTAGAATGGTGAACTATATCTTTGAACACCTTTGCTATAGACGTCGTGCGGATTATAATCGGCTCTCTTATAATTCATATATATGATTGTCTAACGCTGAGATTGGGCTGTGGAACAGGTAATATTAACTTCTTGGAAGATCATTACCAAAAAATTGGTCTTGGAAAATGAGAAAGAAGGGGTGATGCTCTACAGTCTCGGTATAAAGAATTGTAGAAAGAATTATGTGGTTTATTACGTGGTTTACCACCCACCAGATAGGCCAGGCTGGTGGGGGCGCTGCACTCATGAGAGCAACTCACAACATCAGCCCAGTTGTTGAACTGTTCAAATGTCATATATGTTATTATATTTGACATGTTAATAATAATATATATATATAGGTCTTTAATTTTATATATATTTATTAACATTAAATAGTGTAACTGATTCAGTCTTACAGTAAATTAGTAAATCAGTTGAATTGATTAAATTTTGACCTTTTAACCTTATTGGTTCGATAATTGGTGCAGTATAAAAACCTTAACTAAATAGAAACGACTCTCCATGCCACTGAGTGGCATCACCGCAAAACCTAAGCCCATTTATAATTGCTGTACTTCTGAACTAGTGGACAAATCAATGAACTGACCTATTCGACTGTAAACCATCGATCCAAAACAGGTTTTTTTTTTTTTGTCACAATTTAATTGGTTTTGAAATGGCGACACCACACAATTTGGGAGTGCCACATGGCCTTGAAAATTGCCAAAAAATTCAACAACTCTTGGTGCTACTTTAAGATGCTCGACTCAGGTACCAGAGAAGTCCAAAAAAGGCACATACCAACCAATAACTAGGAATCCTGTTATAAATAAATAAAAAAATTATATCATTTTCTGACAAATCATATAGTCTTACGAACTCATCGACTAATAAATTTATCAAATGAATTTTAAGTATAATCGAAACTACCAAAAAATAGATATAATTTCATAGAGCAGTGGATATCATAAAATTTTTTAACTTAAAAAAAAGTCCCTCAACCCTACTATGCTAAAACATGAGATTGCAAAACCTTTATGGCTCATTATTTGTATTTTATTTTCCTTTTTTTTTAGAAAATAATTCTGACCTAAATTTCTTATATTAGACCTTAAAGTGTATAAATTGGAATGCATTTTCTACATAATTTATTTCACTTAAATTTCTTACATCTATTAATACAGCATATTAATTAATTTTTGAATACTATCGCATCAAACTGTGAATTATATGTAATCAAATCTTTAAAATTTTGTATACATTTTTCAACATTTAATGGTAGTGTAACTGATTGAATCTCACATCAGATCAACTGAACCGATTTGTTTCCCTATTAAATCACCTGATTTTTTGTTTTTTTTCAACTGATTGAATCAATTGAATTGATTTCTTTAAACAAAAAAAATGACATTGTGAGTATATCGCTTATCCCACTTACATATCAAAACTTACATATCAAAAGTGTTTGAATGTTTTATTTAACTACTCTCATAAGAATATAGTGAATGTATCGCTCATCGCATTTACAAATTAAAGTTAGTATAATCTCATTTGAACACCTCATTTAATCATTCTTATAAGAATAAATTTATTATTTAAATACTAATTGACTCGAGTGAAACTTCATTACTAAAAATTATGACAATTGCTGAATTTCAAACTAATCACCGTATTACAATTTTTACACTGCAAAAACGGACACCTAACTTTTTGCTGCCGAACTTGCCACTAAACTAGGTGATAACCGAATTAAAGCTTGACATTAAAACCTTTTTGATTCCATAAGCGGTGTGGCCATAAAAACCTTGTCTTTGTTTTTTTTGTTTCGGGCCCTATAAAAACCTTGTCTAAATAACAAATTCTCTCCGGGCCAGTGGCACCGCTGCAAACCCTAACCAAACCCTAACCCAGTAATTCTCTAAATCCAAGCCTCTGCCTCTCCTCGCCGCTCTCTCTCTCTCAACCTCCGTGTTTGTTCGTGCGAAGGAGCGACGATGTCTCACTTTGGAAGGTCAGGCCCTCCAGATATAACCGACACCTATTCTCTTCTCGTTCTCAATATCACCTTCCGTAAGCCTCTCTCTCTCTCTCTCTCTCTCTCTTTCTGTGTACTGTTTGTGTGTGCCCAGATTTATGTGTGTTTGATGGATTTTCTTTTATCTGGTTGCGTTTAATTTTTCATATATATATATATTTTAGTTGTTTTTGTTGTGGCGTTGTTGCTGTTTAGGTACGACTGCGGATGATCTGTTTCCCCTTTTCGACAAGTACGGGAAGGTCGTCGACATCTTCATCCCTCGAGATCGGAGGTACTTTATTATTATTATTACTATTATTATTATTATTATTATTCTCTTTTTATATCATAAAAAAATTGTTTATTCAATCCTTCTTTAATTCTTTTGTTCAATTTCTTAAAAAAAAAAAAAACTGATGGCATGTAAGGGAGTTAGTTAAGGAAGGGAGAGGGGAAGAATGGTGTTTTCTGGCTGTAAAGTTTTATGGATGTAAATTTTATAGAATTTGTTTATTATTATTTTCAAGTTTGGTTATGGTGAAGATGTGGTGGGTTCTGTCAGCACGAGGTTTAAGCATCCGGGGTTTTTACCCGTGCTTCAGTGAATTATTGGGGTAAAAAAAAAAAGAGGGCTTTATTTGATTTATCCGGTTGTGTAAGCAGAACAGATAGCTATAATCACTTGTCTTTTTTACTGATTTTTGGGCCTTCAATTTGATTGTGGTTCTGAAGTTCTATGTTTGTTTTTCTTATCCTTTTTTTCAGGCAAATTGTTCTGCTTTTCTTGTTGACAGGACTGTCGTTATCCAAAAGAATGTTGAAAATTTTCTATACTATAAAATAATGAAACTCATCAAAAGTTATTTATCTCTATACCAATATGCTCGGAATCACGTAAAGCATATGCACTTAAGGTGTTGCATGCATGCTTCCTTGTATCATCTTGTATTTTTTTTTTTTAAAGTGACAAACAGCTTCCGTATCCTAACATCATTTATTTTTATTGTTAAGGCAGTCCTAATACTTAAGTGTTGGAATTTGGCTCAAGCTTTGCTGTAATACTTATGACGTAGTTTCCCTTACTGTTTTTTTTTAATCATGTTTTATTGATTTTTTGTTGTTATGAGATTGTTTTCCATAATGGTATTATGTTCATTTTGTTGCCTAGGACTGGAGACTCCCGTGGTTTTGCTTTTGTACGCTATAAATATGCTGATGAGGCACAAAAGGCTGTTGATAGGCTTGATGGTATAGAAGCTTGCTCTCTTTTCCCACGGTCTTGCACATGTCTGCATATGCATATTTATTGGTCCCTTAAATATTATTTTCAGGAAAACTGGTTGATGGTCGGGAGATAACGGTTCAGTTTGCAAAGTATGGGCCTAATGCTGAGAGGATGTAAGTTCTGAGATCTGGAATGCCTTTTTGTTTAAATATCTATTGTTTGCGTCATTTAATTTCATATTAATGCTTAACTTGTTTCCAGGGGATGCGGGTATTATACCAGTAGTTTTGGTCATTTCTTAATAGTTACTGAATTGGTTGCTTCTTGTTTTTGTCAGTCATAAAGGGCGGATCATTGAGCCGGTCCCGAGATCAAGGAACAGGTCAAGAAGTCGTAGCCCTCGGAGGAGGTATGCTAGTTCTAGATCCTAGCTCGCTTTTCTGTTTAGAAGCTGTTGGGAATTGAGAGTTTTGGGGGTTGCTGCTGTCAATAAGCTTGACTCTTATCAACCATTTGTTGGCATTGTTTTTTGACATGGATTGTGTGGTTCATGCGCCTTGTTCATGAGCACACTTAAGCCCTACTTTTGGATTGTGTGTTTCATGCGTCTTGTTTGTGAACAAACTTAAGCCCTACTTTTTATCGGTTAAAAGGTTGATTCAACCTTCTCCTCCATTCATGTCTGCTGAGTGTCAGCATTCTTGTCATTTGATCTCTGTTACTAGAATCTGAGGCTTGGGATTGTTTGCCTTACTATTTGACTCTAATTTTTATGTAATTGTGCAAATGAACAATTATGGCATCAACCATTTGGCTTTTGCTGTGTCCTGATTATGTTGGATTTGTTTAGGTACCGAGATGATTATTACAGAGATCGGGACCATAGGAAGAGAAGTCGAAGCAGAAGCATGGACGGGTATGACCGTGACAGATATCGTGGAAAGGACAGAGACTATCGAAGGAGCAGGAGCCGCAGTGCCAGTCCTGGCTATTCCAAAGGGTGGGGTAGAGGCCGTTATGATGATGAACGGCGGAGTACCAGCCGATCAGTTGATAGGTTACAAATGGATGTCAATTTGTCTTTGTTTTTTTTTTTTTTTTACTTGTCCCTTGCACCTTGGTCTGATGATTGTTTTCTGTGGTCTTGGTTTACATCATAGCCGCTCTCCTATTCAGCGAGGTCTAAGTCCTCGGAGGAGTCCCTCCCCACGTAAGGCTTCTCCTTCAAGGGGTGAAAGTCCTGCTAGACGCAGCCATGATGGACGGTCTCCTACTCCTCGAAGTGCTTCACCGCGAGGTCGGCCTGCTGCTTCTCGTAGCCCATCACCTCGAAATTCAGATGTTGATGTGAGTCAATATACCCTTTTTTTTTTTTTTTTCTGTTTTTGCCCTTTTTTTTGGCTTCCATAAGCTGGTCGCTTATGTGGTTGCTTGTTTTGTTGTGTAGGAATAAACATTGAGGCAGCATGGAAATTTGTGGAGACAAAGATTAGTACCTTTTTGTGGCTATGTTGCTAATGCTGAGGGGTTCTGATCATATGCTGTCCATCAGAATTTAAGTGCTAGTTTTGGTAGAATTGGACTTGTTCGGTGATCCAGTATCTGAATGTCAAAAATTGTGCATCTTTAGCGGGTTCAGTTTGGTTTTTATGGACGTTTGGAGGTAGATGTTTTACTTTCTGGAAAGGATTTTGAAATGGAATGTACACTGTGGGCACTTTCTTTTCTATCCATTTCTCCCCGTCTCTTTTCTGGTGCCTGGCTTTCATTTCCTTTGGAATGCATGGTTGGTTTGTGGATGGAGTTTACTTTATGTTGCTCCTGGTTGTAGTAAATCATTTATTCGGTTTTATAGTTGTGTTCCGGAAAAGATTGACGTGGGCAAGATGGCCAGATGTTGATAGTGTGGCTGTGTTGCTGTAAATGCTGTTTGTAGATTGTAGATGGATGATTGCAATTGTGAGTGGCTGTCGATGCTGTTAGTAAAACATAGAGGAATGATCACGATTGTGATTTTTCTATGTTACTGATGACTGGTAAGACAAACAGTCAACTTTTGGTTTCTGAAATATTGTCATTCAGGTGGCTGATGATGACTTGTTTTATTTTCTGGTCTTTGTTTATTTTGGAAATGTTGGGGTCCTGAACTGGGTTGGTGGTTGTCTCTGATCGTATAAAAGGTCAATGCGAGGTGAACGTGTTCTAATTGTAGCGGATGCTGTGCATGATGTGGACCTGTTGACCCAATATTCTGTCTTGCTGAGTGTTAAATGATACATAATATGCTGTTCTGAATTTCTCAGCTGCAGTATCTGATGGGGTAACATGTTTCCCGTTTGATTAATTTGGGCAATTTATTCGATTTTTCTATGTTCAAGCTCAGCATGTGAAGTTGACTTATGTTGCTTAATGTAGTGAGTAGAATTACAAGTTGCTGACCACGGCTGTGAAGTTTGTAGCTGATGCCTATTGTTTGTATGGCATTCACGAGTCCTTGAGTAATTTGCGATAACAACTTGTAGCTGGGTGTTGCTGTCTTTGTTGAGGTCTGGGTTACCCTGCTGATTGTTGCCTAGCTGGGTTGCTGGCTTGCGGTCAAAATTCCAAAAGATCGCCTTTGGACATGCATGATTGCCAAATGCAGTTACGAAATAGGGCTCCCCTTTTCTATCATAAGATGGTTAACAACCTTCTGCAGTTCTCTTTTAGCTGTCAAAATAACTATGCTTTTTCATCGAACTGCCGTTGAACGGATATTGAATACCATGTGTATGATATATAGTCTGGTTTGCCTTGGTCTTTCAGTGTCAACTGATAAGGACCAATGTCATCCAGACTTTTGAATGTGCATCAACCCAAAATTTTGTTAATTGGTTGTGAGATTTGCACGGCTATTTTGATTCTTTTGTGCAGGATAATCCGGTGAAATTGTGTATGCTTTGTGGATCAACAAGGTGCATGCCATTAGCTAGTATTAACCGTTGCAATTCACCTGATGATTCAGATTGGTCATCGCATTGTGTTGTCTTAACGTGCGTTTTCACTCTGCTCAATTATTTGTTGAATTTGAATATCTCCTTTTCCCCTTATTATTTGTATCGGATCACAATATGACATGCTTGCCAACAAGGTGTTTGTTCTTTCTTTCGTTTTTGGCTCTTGTCATCGACTATATTGAAGCTGCATGGATTGTGGGCCTTTTTTATTTTTTTAAATGTTGTTTTGATAACTCGAGCCTTGGACTTGGAAGGGTTAATAGACACAAGAAATGTTGTACTTGAAGTTTAGACTAGATAAGGAATATTATTATATTAGACTTTTACATTTCAGTGGACACTGCCAAAATAAATGGATTAGACAAAGGAAACGTATAAAATGAGCTTATTTTAACAGACTACAGCCTTAGCAATCTGTAAACAAACAATAATTAGAACGAAAAATCTACATGGACAATAACGAACTGCTCAAATGTTGTTATTTCTACTCATTCCCTTGTTCTAAGATGTTGTCACCGGTAATGACTTCCAAATGATCGCTTGCTCTTAGTGCAAAGAAGGATATGTTACTACATAAAGGTATATTCAATTAAAATTACGGATCCACCTTATTTCATTTTAACCACAAAATTAAATTTAAAAAAAATCTTGAAACCTATTAGTATTTCCTTCACAAGGTTTGTGTGCTGCTAGTTTTTGAAAATGAATACCAACTAAATTATGATCACTTCTTCCAAGTACTCGAAATTGTTTTAGAACATAATTCTTGTTGAATTTAAAAATGCAATTGAAATACCATATTTAATTCAAGGTACGAACACATAAAACTGTTTAAAATTATGTTTACTATTCTACCCAATTGTCCAAAGAGGTATTCATTTAAAATTACATTATTTCGTTTTATTTACAACAAACTGCTATTTTATTACAATAAGATTAGTATCATATTTCAAAATTCAATTAAAGAAACATATTTAATTTTAAAATCGCAAGAAAATGACTACAATAATTTTTACCCCTTTCTTAGGCAGTCTATATGAGTAGTCATTTATATTGACTTGCAATATTTTTTTGCAACAACTGAAAAGAAAATTGTTACAAATTCAAACTGCATTGCAATTATATATATATTACTCTTGGTCACTTCCAGACAGATTCGAGCTACATTGATCATCGGTACAGGGTCTTACAACTATAAGGCTGTCAACTGCAGAAACAGGGCTATCCTTACACCACCTTATCTTTTCCTTTGTAGAATTTCTTAAAACAAAACTTGCTTTGGGGAATGGCTTCTTTAAAGGAGCTTGATCTAGGACTGAGGCTTCCCTGTTATGGAGAAGTTGCCTGCGTGCTTGATTGCCTGTTTAATATGCACGCATAGTTAATTAAAAAAGATGGTCCTTCCGAAAGGTTAGGATTAGTTCCAAAAAAAAGAGGAAAAAGACCGAGCATATAGCATGTTCTTGGAGGCTGCTCCCCACAAGATAGGTACGGACATGACTTGCAAATTGATTGAGACATGACTTGCTAATTCCAGTTCAGCTATAGACGGTCTCCTATTGAAAGTATCCTCCATCTATTGCATGTAATAAAGGAACTACTATTTGTGAACGCCCTGAGAGAAGCCGAGAGTGAAGAAATGCCAAATTGCCAATTTTCAAAACAATTATTTCACAAAAGCAAACATCCCCACCTGCTCATTTTCTGGCTAGAAAAGAAAGAAAGAACACTAATTTCATGCTTCATAGTTGCCTTCATTTTTCTTTATGCCATTAATCGCCAAAGACTTTATAAAAAGAATGAGACAGGTGGCAAAATCCTAACTAAAATTTCATGCCGTTACTCAAATCGAAAACATGAGGTCTGTAAAATCCTAACTTTTTTGTTCCTTCATTTTGTTTCCGTCAGATTTTTGGAGCTCTCTAAGATGCCATTTTCCTCAGTTTCCAAATTTTATTCTTTACTATCTCTGTATCTGATACAATTCCGGGAATATCAGTAGAGTTTCGTTGATTCTTATTAAACAAAGCAAGAATTTCAACAGAACTGATCAACAGAAAAAGTATAAAAAGGGAGAAATCTTGAATATATCATCTACTCGCCAAGGCGATCAAATGCAGAGGGAGGCATAATAACTGGAAGCAAAGGTAAATAGATTAATTGAAAATCCTTCAAGACTAATTAATCCTAAATGAAATTATCAAAAGAACAGCTGATGGGTTGTTGGAGATCAACGAGAAGATAACATACTTTTATACCATTTTTTCGGATGTGACTGCAGAATTTGAATCAGTTAGAACATCTTCTGGACTAAAGTATTGGGGTCAAACAAAAAAAAAACTAAAACTACTAAATATATTTTACGAATTTATTGGTGCATCCTCAAATCAAACATAAGCTACTACATGTACCAAACACGATGAAAACTTGGGAGCCAACAAGTAAAAATCTGTTGTTAAATGTTCCTATCAGCAAATTTTATCTTTTTCAAACCTTATTAATGAATGAGACAGGCTAACATCGATAGCATTGTTAAAATGCTGAACAATGGGATTGTTCCCCAGTCTGCATTTTTTAAAAGAGCGCCAATACATATTTTAAATTTTAGTATTTCAATTAAAATTAAAACTAATAATTTTGTAATAAAATTAATAGTTTTTGAAATAAAAAAATAACAACCGTTAATTTCTTTTTAAAAAATTATCAGCTTTATTTTAAAATCATCAATTTTAGTTTCAATCAGAACACTAATTGAAATATCAAAATTCAGTACACCAACATTTTCTCTTTACAAAATAGGTAATCTAAAAAGCTTCATAAAACAATCCCCTAAATTGAGCAATCCAAAATTTTATAAATTAGAACATATAAAGATATTTAAGCGATTAAACATTCCACCAATATCCTCATTTTTCTTCATAATGCCAATATCTAGCATATTATGACATTGCCATTAAGCTGGTGTAAATGCAATCTTTGAAACAAGTCATGCATACAAAATGCCACGTAAGCGTCATGGATCTTAAATAATCTCTGCAACTTTTTTCTTTCTCTACAAAATTATCATTTGTTCATTTTTTTATCTACCATTTCATGGAGCAATTTTTCTACCCAAAAGAGTTTCATCAGTAGCAATTTTTCCAAGGAAATTCACCAAAATTAAACAAGTGACATGAAATATTTTGATTGTTTTCAATAAAGGGAAAACCCAAACAAGAAGATTTTGCACAAGAGATTGTAACATGACATCAGTATCTCTAATCGGAGTATAAATATGGGTCAGCTGTATTCTGAAGGACAAATTCCAACAGGTTTCTAATACAAATAGGACCAGCAAAAAGATACAAATGAGGCCTTCAATCTGCCACTAATACATGGTTAGAAGAACCTTTGGGAAATTTTACCGAGTTAGAACACAATGAATGTAGAGTTGTAAACTATACAAGCACCAACAATCAGGTATCACCAATAATCCCCACAAGAACATGAACCGTCCCTAAAGTGATGAAATCTGTTGATGTCTCTAACAATTATCTCCCTTGAGACAATTTTGCAAATAAATTTAAGTGCAGTATGGCAGTCTAAACAAATTCTAAGGTTCTTTTTCACCCTAATGGGAGCTCCGATTGGGGTGACAATTAAACCAAAAGCCACAGCAAGTTTCTCACTGTGGTGAAGTAGAAGCTGCTCCTTTTGAGATCGTTCAACGTCATGGAGGTCAATCTCTACCATAGGAACATAGCCAGCTTTACTCAATAGGTCGCTCAGTTCGTCAAGCTTTGCATAGATTTCCTTGGTTCTAGGATGGCTCCTGTCTCCTACTATAAAAGCGTATACCTTGTCTTTCACCTCAATCCAACTTATTCCTGGCTCCTTTTTCACCTTACTGTCTTTCATAAGCCTTCTCACTCTTGCCACATTATCCCACAAGCCAGCTGATGCATATATGTTTGCAAGAAGAACATGGGTACCTGATTTCTCAGGTTCGAGGGCAAAAAGCATCTCAGCAGCCTGTTGTCCAAGCTCAACATTCTTGTGGATTTTTGCAGCCCCAAGGAGAGCTCCCCAAACTGCAGCATTAGCTCGAAATGGCATTGTATTGACAAGCTGCATAGCCTCGTCTAATTTCCCTGCTCGACCAAGGATATCAATCATACAAGCATAATGCTCCTCTGTTGGTTGAATGCCAAACAGCTTTTCCATTGACATGAAATATTGTCTGGCTTCAGCAACCAAACCTGCATGATTGCATGCACCAAGGACACTAACTAAAGTTATGTGATTAGGAGGAACATCATCTTTTAACATCTGATCAAATAATTGGAGGGCCTTTTTTGCATGTCCGTGTTGGGCAAATCCTCCAATCATGGCAGACCAAGAGACAATCCCTCTCTCAGGTATTTCAGAGAAGGCACAACTTGCATCATCTATGCTTCCGACCTTTGCATACATGTTAACAAGAGAATTTCCAGCAAAAATATCAGACATGAATCCAAACTTCAAGAGGTGAACATGAACTTGTTTCCCCTGTTCATATGCTGATAGATTTGCACAGGCATTCAAGAGAGAACTACAAACAAATGGATCTGGCTTGATCCCCTTATCTTGCATTTCAAGATAGAGCCTTATGGCTTCTTCTCCTTGTCCATCTTGGGCAAATCCTGTAATCATGGATGTGAAAGCCACCAAGTCTGCAATTGGACTTTCCCTAAACACTCTTGTTGCATCTTCCATATGGCCATATTTTCCATAAGTATCAACAAGACTGTTCACAGTGTAATTGTCTTGTTCAAACCCCCATTTTATAGAAATTGTATGAGTTTGCCTGCAAAAATCAATGGCCTGCAAGATGGCTGTGGATTTAAGAACTGTTGACAAAGTTGTCTGGTTAAATCCGACTCCCTCCTTGCACATCCAAAGAAAGAGGGAAATAGCTTCCATGTCTTCCCCATTTTGCGAATGTCCAGAGATGACGGCATTCCAAGCAATCAAGTCCTTCTCTGGAATCAAGTCAAAAACCAATCTAGCATCATCCATCAAGTCACACTTGGAATACATATCTATAAGTCCGACACCAATAAAAGAATCTGATCCCATATTCATCTTTATCAAGCTAGAGTGTAGCTGTCTTCCCAGTTCCCTGAGACTCATTCCAGCACAAGCTTTAAGCACACTAGATAAGGTAAACATATTTGGTGCCATCCCTGAGCTATTCATTTTCCCAAATAAGTCCAAAGCCAGTTGATGGTACTCATGAAGAACGCAACCGGCAATAACAGCATTCCAAGAAACAATATCAGGTTTCACAATTTCCTCAAAAACAGTGACAGCATCTTCAAGAAATCCTACTTTCGCATACATGTCAACAAGAGCGTTAGCTGAAAATGGATCCAAATCATACCCAAGCTTTATCAAGAAACAATGGATTTTTCGTCCCTGACCACTATCCTCCAAGCCTGTGTACGCATTTATCATAGTGGACAAACTAAATTCGTTAGGCCGTACACCGCTTGAAACCATATCTTGAAACAAAGCAACGGCTTCTACGCATGAATCACTCTGCACATAACAGGACAACAGTGCATTCCAAGAGACAACACTCCTATCCGGAATCGACTCAAAAAGCCTCTGAGAATCCCGAAATTCTCCACATTTTGCATACAAAACCACCAAACTGTTAACAACAAACTCATCACTTTCAAACCCTGTAATGATGACAGACCCATGAATCTGCCTCCCTAGACTAAAATCCTTAGTTGTAGTACAAGCCTTGAGTACACTAGGAAAAGTGAACTGATTGCACTTGACACCCAACAAATGCATTTCATAAAATGCCAAGACCGCTTCTTTACCAAACCCATTTTGTGCATAACCAGAAATCAACGCAGACCAACAAACCAAATCCGGTTCAGAGCATTTATCAACTAGCTTCCGTGCATACCTGAAAAACCGGCACTTGGAGTAGAGATTGACCAAAAGATTGTTCATTTTTAGGTTTTGGGCCAAACCCAATTTTATTACATGTGTATGGATTTCCATGCCAGGAGTTAAGGATTTTGAAGCAGTGCATCGGAGGAGGAGCTTAGAGTAGGGGATTCCTATGGGTGTGATATCAAAGTTGGGCTTTTGGATGAAAGTTGAGAAAGAAGGGGTGGTTTCTGGGACTCGTCTAAAGGCCCTCGTCGGAGAAACAAGAGCTGGAATTCTGGCAATAATTGGAACAAGGTGAAATCTTGATAAGCTTATTATAGAAGGAAACAATAAGTGTCTTTGACTGAGAGTGAGAAGCCAGCCATGGCATTGTTTTGAGCAGAGCAGCATAGAGAATTATGATGTGGGCTTTGAAGAAAAAGAAGAAGACGAAGAAGAAGAAGAAGATGATGATGATGATACAAAATTTGGATTGAAAAACTTCCCCATATAAATTACTTGTCATTTTCTGTTCAGACAACACGAATCATGTTGGTGCTGCTGCTGTTGCTGCAGTTGTTGAGTGGCAATCTCTTAATAACACGATTTTGAGAGCGAATCACGCGCGTAATAACACCACGCCAGTCTCACCTTTACACAAGAAATTATAAATAATTCATGAAATTTACTGTGTTTGGAGGCTCCGACGTTGTACCTGAATTTCTGTCGTAAAGGCAGGGCAGCAGACACTGACGGCCGGCGCTTTTGCTTCTGGAGGTTGCAGGCTCACCGTTTGTTTGAAAGCCGGCTGGCAGGCTGGCACTGCTCTCTAAACCCTTTATAGTTTTTACCCAAGTGCCAGTTGTGAGAAGTATAAATGATATTTTAAAAGGTTTGAATAGTTAAGTAGTGTTTAATAAAATAGTATATAAAGAGATTTGAATTTTATATGAAAAAGAAATGTTATGTATCATTTATTTATAAACTAATATGTGTCTTACACTTTTACAAAATAAAAGACCATAAGAGGTCTTGCGTAACTCAGTCTTGGCCTCGATAAGAGCCAGCCCATAGGACCTTACGTAGTGGACGCCTTGGCCGGTCCACCCCAGAACCTAATATTTTTTGGACTATTCAGACTCTTCGGTCAACCTAGTCGTTTTTGGCTAGAACCCAATATTTTTTGAACTATTCAAACTTTTCGGTCAAACTAGTTGTTTTTGACTGTTAGAAAAACTAGCCGTTGTAATAGTTACAGCCATTTAACCACCATTATTTTGTCCATTATTCACTTTTATGAACTTTAAAAGTTGAACTAGTATATCAACAACTAATCATTCTCTAAAAGAACACTTTTAAAATACTTCTCTTCCTGCACATTCTTCTTTGCTGCATTCTGTTGGGTTAATTAAGATTAGAGTTGTTTCTGTAATCTCATTATTTGAAATGCACATTAGTAGGAAGGTCTGTTGTATCCTGAGATGGTAGCCGCTGCGACCTGCTGCACTGTCTCGAATTGAGAACGGGAACGAAAACTATCGTTAAGGACAGTATTTTATACGCCTCAAATATTTTTTCATATCCTTTATTATTTTATTTACATCCATTTATTATTAATTTTATTTATATTTCCTAACACTACTGCCGGTTGCGATTGAGCGACGACCGCCCTCGGCGGTGGGCGGTGGCTAGCTGCTCTTTGCAAATTGTCAGGGCTGTCCCGTCAATGGGTAGCCAAGGCAGCTGGGGGAAACCAGTTCGGATTTTGGAACGAATAAGTAGCGGAACCAAGCTTATGCATTTCAAATAGGGTTCTATTATATAGCATTTCAAATAGGGTTCTATTATATAGGGAGATTGAGTTTTTATATTGTATTTATATACATTTAGTTTGTGTAATTATAAATATTTTTCTTATAATTATAATTAAAAAATATAAAATAATAATAATAATAATTTTTGTATCACTTTTTATCTTTACAGTTATACAAAATATACTTCTAATTACACAAATTACACACATGTGAAAACAGTGTGAAAAGTAGCGTATGCGAATAAACATTTTCCCCTCAAAATAGACCTCGGCCTCGTTTTGATAATTTTATAATCTTATATGTATACCGCATGACCATACTTAAACTTGCTTTCAATTCTTATAATATGCAAATTGTTTTATTTATGTCATATTATGTAATTTTTAATATAAAAATAATATTATAGATAATATATTTTGATAATAATATTAATAATGATATCACAAAATTAGAAAATAATGAGTGATGATTATATGATCGAATATTGAAAAAAAAAAAATTAAATGAAAAATGAAAATACCGGAAATTTTAAATTTAAGGATACATGCCAAATAAACAAAAATAGCTTCCAAATTTAATGAGAGCAAAATTATACTTGTCTCTCTTATGTAAGTTAATATTTATAATATAGTAATAATAATATATTAAATTACAAAGAAGAGAAAAATACGCTTATTTATTTGAAAGATATTTTTAGCTTAGGTGGCACATTTTTTACTTTTTTATTCACATTTTAACATTTAATTCATTTTTATTGATTTTAAAAAATTATTGGTAGGTGGAAGGCTTCATTCTCTTCCAAATAAGAGTTGAGCATACTAATGGTGGTACCTATTATCTTATATTCTTATTCCTTCCATCTCAATTTTTTTATTGACAATTGAGACCTTATGAGTTTATAAAAAAAAAAAATTAACTTATATATTTTTAGATAATAGTGAATGATATATTTATAAATCTTCAGTTTATTTTTACTTAAAAATTTTTAATCTAAATAAAAAAGACCTGCCTGTAGTGCAGGCTTAGATGAATAGATAACAATACAATTCTTTTAATAGTATGTGAAAGTTTATATTTTTGTTTTTAGGATTCAATAATCCATTTATATCATTTTGTTATTATTTATAACTTTAAAAATATGAAGTCAAAATTTTTTTTTCTTTTTTCATATCATAAGCATCAACTGCTCTACTCTTCCCCTTTTTCATAAGTTCCGGGATTCGATGGGTTAACCTCTGATAAAAGACCAATTGATAATTTTTTTTTTTTTTTTTGTGTGAAAAAATCTCCTCTAGCATGAGAGAAATTCCCTGCTATTTTTTGGGAGTACTAATGAATAAAATTTTCAATGCATCAAGTCTACATGTACAAGTAGGAGTGCCCATTTATTTAAGATCATGAATGCACAAAAAGAGACATAATATAAACAGTATAATGTATAATAACATATAAAATAAATATTAATTTTTTTATTTAATTTTAATTATTTTTAATAAAAAGATTAAAATTAATAGTAAATGTAAATCAATTATTTTTAAGGATAAAAAAGTAATTTTGATATACTATACTATTCTATCTCATATCATCCAAATATTAAATAGGATAACTATTTTATACTACTTGATGACATCCAAACATAATATATGCTAGTAATCTAGTATATCCTATACTATATTAGCCTATATTATTCTATACTGTACTGTACAGTCTGTGTACCGAACGCACCCTTAGCCTTATTGATTTATAAAAACTCTTTAAAAAATGGTCCAACTATTAAGACTCCAATAAAAAACAACTCTCCAATTAAAGAAAATAAAAGAAAAACTCTCCTTCAATTAAACTATTCTTAAACCAACACAATGTGCGTTTTGTGTATTTTTTTTATTTAAATGAAAAATATAAAAATAGATTTAAATTGTGAGTATTTTTTTTAAGAAAACAAAAAGGGAATAACAAAAAAAGAAAACTTAAGTTATCAGTATTTTTTCCCTCTCATGAAAAAGAATATAAATTTGGAATAATTATTTAATCTTTTCTATTCTAACGAAACAAAGAATTTAAGATTATTTTTCTTTTTTTAGAAATTACTTTTCAAAAAAATATTTGTATTGAGCAGATTTCAGATATATGTGAGAAATTAATAATATAAATTAGTTAAATTGTAATACACGTTATATCATAATTAAGCAAAAATGGGTTGAATTGCTGGGAACGGTGGCCCACAATAGCTACAAGCTGGGTGCAGCCAGGGCAGGGCTCTCTAGAGATTGATTTCAAGACTGATTTCGATGCATCCTATGACCCCACAACAAAGGCAACCGACATAGCGATCATAGGCAGATTCGAGGAAGGAAGAGTTAGAGAGGCAGAACCGCGAGAAAGATGCTTAGATCAGTGCTACCACGCAGAAGCTCAGGCCATGGTGGAAGTGGCTAGACTAGCGAAGCGGATGGCCTGGCCGGGCCTGTCCTAAAAAAGAATAGGAAACTATAAGTGTCGAAGTCAGACCCCACTAAATGGATTAATTTGAAACCGTCTAAAAAAATACGACATGAACCCAACCTAAAAAATAATCAAATTCGAAATGATCTAAAAATTTTAGATCAAATCTGAACTCAACTTTAGTCCAACTCGTTAACTTTTTTTTTAAAGGGAATAAAAAAATAAAATAAAAAATTTAACATATTTTATATTATAAAAAATATATATTCTACTATTTTTAATATAAATCTTAATTATAAAATTTTTAAAATATTTTATACAGTTTTAAATTTTATTTTAATTGTTTAGAATGTTTTAAAAGGAATTTCTGCAATTATTTTTCACCAATAATTTTCTTTGATTTTTTAGAATTTTTAATAAAATTTTTAATAAAAAATGTCATATCGTCATTTTTGATAACGTGACCAATCCGTGAGTTAAACCGAATTCGAACCAAATCCGCAGTGACATAACTCAAAATGACCCAAAGATAACTTGATTTATAAGTAATTCAACTCGAAGCGACCCAACTCAAATCTGACCCGATGACCCATTTTGACACCTATATTAGAAACTGATTCTTCCTAGTCTATAAAAAGCCCTCCCAGCAAAGGAGGATGAATGTCCATGGGTAATAGGACCTTTTGCTAGGAATGCGCAAAACATCTTTGACTGAATGTAACAAAAGTGTAAAAGTGTAATAGTGTAGAAGTGCCAATGCTTGAAAGTTAATAAAAGTGTAAATCAGGAAGTATATTGGGTAGCGGAGCAAGTGGATTTTGCCCCTTTAATTTATTGGGTGGGCAACCCCTCTCCGGTGCTGACGATTATCCTTTGTACTGATTTTACATAATAAATTAAGCTGCTTCAGTTTACTCAAAAAAGGAAACATGGATTTCCTGAACCAGTAAAATGGATGAAAGGTTCGTGGCAGTGGCAGATTAAGTTTTCTAAAAGCATTGCAATATGGGCTCTGTAGACTCCCAAATATATAACGGATGGACTTGTAGCTCAATAGAAGCACATAATTTGCAGCCGGCGAGAAAAAATGTTCTCATTAATATTCTCTTGGGCGGTTAGGAAATGTAGGTAGTTATCAGCAGATGCTGGTATGGATGACAGAGATTCGTCACCGTTTAACTGTATGTTTTGAATTTGAGTCTCTAAAAATGCAAATGCAGTCGCGCTAAATATCTGTTGAGAAATATTTACCGCTCTTCGAGGTCTTACCTGAATCAGAGTGGTAGTCCACTTGATTACAGTAATTCAAATCTCGCTTCTTATCAATTCTGTTCATCTTATATATGTATGATCTATGAAGCCGAGAGAAAAAAAATAAAAACCTTAATTTGGTTCGAACCAGCAAGGCGGCAACGCACCCGCATAGACATGCACGAGCCATGTTTTGAATATGGTAACAGACTAACAGTACAAGTCACAGGAATAATGGTTGTAACAATCCACATAGCAATATTAGTTGTAATTAGGGTTACAAACGAGGTGAATAGAGCCAAATTTCATCTTATTCAGACTTAATTGGATAAAAATTTATCTAAACTGAAACTCAAGTTTGACTCGAGTTTTGATTTTAAACCTTAAAATTGACTTAATAATATTTTATCAAATTTAAGTCGAATTTAAGTTTGACTCAATTTTTTATTTTAAAACTTAAGTTTGATTTGATAAAATTTTATCCAATTTAACCTCAACTCATTTATAAAATTTTTTTTGATTATCAAGCACAAGCTCAATAAGCTCAATAATTTCAAAACATTTTTAAAAGTAAGTTGAGTTTAAACTCAATGTCAAGCTCAACTCAATTCCATACCTAACTTCACTTTAGAACAACTGAAAAATCTTTCCTCATCATCACATATCCAAACCTTTATTCTCAAAATAAAAACTTTACTACGTTAAGATCATAAAGGTCAAACTAGTATTTGTTCAAAGAAACTTCTAATGATGTATTTAGTAAGCTTTAAACCAATTTTAAACAATACATTTATCGAGTTTTAAATAAACTGTTCGCGAATTTAAACGAATCGAATTCGCCTTTGTTCAAATTTGGCTTGTCAAATAAACGAGCTTTGAGTTTGAGAACGAGGCTCAAGTATTTTTTGATTACGTAAATAAACAAGCTCGAGCAAGTCTTAATCGAGCTGGGCCATCAACTTTTGAATGAACGCTTGATTCGTTTGCAGCCTAATCGTAACAATCTAGAAACTAGATAGTTTCACGTCTATTAATTAAACCCTTATGCCTACGAATCCTCCCTAACCTCAGCACCACCGCGCGTCCCACCTATTTCCCACCCTCTTTGTATTGTGTAAAGTTACAATCCCACGTTGAGAATATCAACTTAGCAGTTACCTAACACGTTTCTCTGATATCATTTTACCGGGAAACATGCAGGAAAGGGGCTATTTGATAGCAGCAGAACCTCCCAAGCATAAAAAATGTGGCTCTAAAGAAACAGGAAAGGCAATTTCAGAGGAGTCAGCACAAGGAGAGTAATAAAAAAGCACCCAAGTTCAGATCACTCTCCACAAAAATATGCAGATTGTTATCCATGACACCCCTCAAATATCTAAATATATCCTAACTGGCTCCAAAAAGAAAGGGGAAAAGAGCATAGCAAATCATATTTCTACATCTAAAATATCCTGTATTACAACAAAAGCCTCTTCCTCAATTCACAAAACCCTCTCTTACACAACCTCATGGATTTCATTGTACATGCCAGTCTCCTCATTGAATGAGTACCTATCACAAGGCAGTAAAATGACAAAAATATAAATAAATAAATAAACAAATAAATAAAGTGAATACTTGTAAGCCATATGCACTTGCAATTAAGGCATCCTAGATTTAATGACTACAAGAGGTTTCACCAAAATGTATAATTGCTAAATGCCTGTCAATGTGACGCAATAATTTAAAAAAAAAAAAAAAAAGAGAACAGTAATGAAGTAAGAAGTTTCCATCGGAGTCCCTTCCATTTCTTCATGCTTTAAAAATATTCATGAAGATTTGACATGATGAAAATAACACAAATAATCTTCAATAGAAAGCCAATATAAGGCGGCAGAGGCCTTATTGCTAGTGGACAGTGGATGTATGTAGGAAAATCGTTGCAGACACACAACTCAAACAAATGGGGACAACTAGTAGGGAAACCAACAGAAAGAGAGAACAAAACTGACTATAAAGAAATAATCTCCGTAATGTAGCATAAATTAATTGATGCACCTACCCACGATATTCTACGAGGTAGTGATTACATTTCTGCATTAAAAATTTAGCTTTTTGACAGAAGTAGTCCCAACATTCACTTCTAGAAGCTTTAAAGGCAAAATCTGTCACATGGGGATGAAATGTTGTATGCACATCTAGGACACAGGATGCTCCTCAAATAATACCAAACAATTCCAGAAACATTAGCATCCATATTTCTTCCTGTTCTCTATTTCAAATCTAAACTATGGAAGAGTTAAAACGAAACAATCCTGAGCTTAAGAATCCAGCACACCTCAGAGACTTAATTTAAAAGCCAACGTGGTTGATTGAAGCTGATTTAAGAAATTGTGAGTTCCTTACCATTGCCCTGATGCTGCATGGCAATACAGACCCGTAGACGGATCGTAATAATAGCCCAAGCTGCTGCTGTAGTAATACCTGGATAATGGAGGGAAACCAGATTTAACAATATGGCCTCCACAACTGAAGTGCTGCTGCAGAAATTTTCCCAGCTTACAGTTCACATTCCATGGATTAAAAAGAAATGGTGAAAAAAGTGTTCACCGTAATAATCTAACCCGAACAGTTAAATAAAAGCAAAATGTGCATCAATCAATTATAATTCAACTCACAATGCCCTAGCCATTCAGCCAAATTGACAAGTTGCTTTAAAGCTTTCAAACGTGGGTGACAATCAGCATCAAGCAAAAATCTAGGTAGATAATTAAGTCCCAACCATTGTGTATAAGTATAACAAAATTCAAAAAAAAAAAAGAGACAAAATCAATCTGGTGCAAAACCTTATGCAATATCATTAATGTCTTAAGCGAGAATTTCCATGCTTTCATTCAATTTAAAAACATTCCACAAATGAGCGGACCGCATAAATTTTCTTCCTCTACTCCATTAGTAAGGGTGAGAAATAAAGAATCCCTTTGTAAAGGTCATGCCAATCAGTTTGCTTTGAACAAACTTCATAGCCAATGAAGATTGCCCAGACAAATGAATGAGAGAGAGAGAGAGGGATTACCCAGAAGCTTCATCATATACATAGTCATTTTGCAAAGATCCAGCTGCAGACAAGTAATCGCATTACAAAAGGTGAGTCAAGACAAGCAAGGAAGAACAATAGTTTTCCATCAAGACTTACTCGTGGAACTTACATCATACATAAAACTCAAAAGACAAATGGTTGATACTTACACTCAGAGACCGAATTTATGCCATCTGATGATGGTTGACCAACTCCATCAGAATTAGAGCCAACAACCAAATTACTACTGCCAGGACTAGCAGCATTAACATCATCCTCCGCAAACATGTCAAAAGAATCAACGTTATTGCTCGAGAAATCTGCAGTAGCTACACTTGGGTTTAAGTTTCCCACATCACTATCAGAGACTAGTGAGGAAGTTGCTTCAGGAACTGCCGTATTGGAGAACATGCCCTTCCCCACATTGTATACAGAATCCTCCTGGCCAGTATTTATAGTTGTACTCTTCCCCCTCGCTAGAGCCAACCTCTCATATCCTTCTGTAGACATCAACGGAAAGCATGATTAAGACACTGACAACGAATACAAGAAGATTAGTAGGACGGCAATCCAAAGGAATGAAAGGGAATGCTCTAGGCATTAGGGCCTCTGCAGAAATGAATTATCATGCTTGAAGTGAGACAAGCTCAAGTACAGGGGAAAAAAGGCATCTTCTTTAAAGTGGAAAATCTGGTCTAATTGGCACAGAAATTATATTGTTAGATCTTTGATATCGTTATCGGGACAAAAATTGTGGCCATATTCATGGGGTTTGTGGAAGAAAATGAACTATTGAACATCTCATATCATAATATTTACTGTTACGTAAAAAGGGTATACATACACAAGTTCACATATGCAAGACTACATCCAGCACAAACCCATGGACAGAGAAAATCAGAAGCAAAAAAGTTATGGTAGAAGGAGAAATTAACTACATATACACCAACCTGCCTCACGCTCAAAAACTTCTTGCTCATCATGATAGACATCTGTATGCACAAATTTTAAACAGGAAATATTAAACAAAGTCAGGAGGAAATTTGAGCAAACAAGTGGAGAGAAACAAAAATGAGAGATCTAAAAAGAGACGATAACAATAGTTAAATGGCTGAGAAATAATAACTGAATGATGCACATAAGAAATAACTGTCCATCCTGAGATAAAACAAGACCGTCAAACCAAACACACTTACCATATTCACCATGATCCAACAGCTTGTTGGCATCTTCAGTTAGCTGGTCAAATAGAAGTTGTGTCTCAGTTGACATTTTCTCCTTCTTATTTGAGCCTCCCTTCAATCTTCTCAGAGCTTGGAAAACCTTACAGAAAAAGGGGGAATGTTTAAACAACTTACACTGAAAAGGAGGATTAAACTGCCAGGGGCATCCACAATGACAAACCGGAATACACTCGTGTAGATATGCTTCACACTGACCAAAAATAAATAAAGAACAAACTTGCAGACACCAACTTGTATGTTAACATGCACGGACAAAGAATACCAGCAGAAAGTGTACAAGCAGGCACTCATGTCCTTGCATTGCATTAGTGACAGTGATGAAACCAAAATGATGACAACCATCAGCTAGAATTCTTGCACAATCAGGAATCAAAGATCAAGCAAATAAATGTGAACTTCAAGTCGCAATTGAGGCGAGATCACCTTGAGGAAACTACATGTATTGTTGATGCAGCAGTCTAGTCAAAAGTTCTACTTACCATCTCACCAACTAGTACGTAGGTAATAATAAATACACAATGTTTCAACACGTACATCAAAATCTTAAATCTTATGCTTCAACCACTACTGAAACAAAAAATCACCATCTGCATTCTCATACAAATTCCCATCACAAAAGAGCATTAACAGCATGACTTCATTATAGAACTTCTCAATGTAATTCCAGAAAAAGGAAAATCAGAGCTTGTTTATACAATGGTATTATGACCAAAAATGATAAACTATAAAAGCTCAAAAACCCTTTCCACTGAAGCCAACATCAAGTCATGCCAGTAATTTATGGTCCTTCCATATGTTTTAACCAAGTAAAACTCCTTTTGTTTAAGTACACATCATCTTGCACATAAATTGAGATTGTCAATGCCCTAGGTATCTACTCGAACAATTTAATTACTGTTCTAATCTACTTTCCCTATAATTCCATAGTGGCAAAGTCATAAAACAAATGTTGAAAGGGTAAATGAACTTCTGATCCATACACAAGTGAAACCAAACTAATTTGTAGATGGCTGACTGTCCACAAGAACCTGAAAGCATATATTCTTGGATGCCTGACTTCCCCAGCACCCAATGCCCAATCATAGAAGATCCCGGGGTGTGTACAAGAGGGGAAGAGACACCCCTCCCCTTCACCCCAAGCACGTGGGGGAGGAAGCGGAGGGAAGCATTGAAATAACTGCCGGTAGACATTCTATCATCATGTCATTCTCCCAAAACAGCCTAAATGAAAGAGAATTGACAGACCAGGTACATGATCTTAAAACCTTGTCATCCACAATGGGGAAAATTTACAAAATCCGATGAATACCGTTTCTCCTGGCTCAAGCGCATTTGCAATTCGCCTTTTAATGATGCCAATATCGTCAGACGAAAGGTCTCCACCATCATTACCATCATCATCAGCATTAGTTCCAACCACAGAGCTTTTTCCCGCATATCTTGAATCAACTACAACACTATCAAGCCATGGATCCTACAATTAACAGATAATCGGCAAATAAATGCCTAGCTATAGTTAAAACGAAAGCACCTTAGCAGAGTTAGTTACCTTCATTTCATTTTCATTGACATATTCTACAAAATTCCCCTGTGCATCAAAGTACCCTTCTTCCCGCTCTTTGTTAAGATTGAATGGCTCTATTTGGATACCATCTTCGACAAAGTCCTCATCATCCTACCAAAAGAAATCCCATTATTGGCCGCTGCTGTTCCAATTACCGATCAATAGGACATATATTGACTGAAAGAAAATGACGGCCAGATCTGGAAAATGAGCCTCTTATACAGTAAAGTTAGTTTCAATTGGATGATCCTAAAATTCTTTGTTTGCATTCAAAGTACATTAAACCCTGTGGTGCGAAAAACAATAAATGCACCATAAATGAATGGGATACTGCAAAATTTGGAGCCCACAAAAAACCTTGACAAACAAAACAGAGAAACATTATGTGACAACTTGCTACTATAAATTTGTAGTGCCAAAATTAAACGTCCAAATGAGTAGGAAAATATAATAAGTCATTTTACTGTTTTCTTAAAACAAACAGTCACTCTTCGGAGGCTTATTTAGAAAATATAAGTCAACTAAGCATCAAACATGTGTCCACAAGTAGCACACACAGTCCCTTGCTACTTAAAATCAAACCATTTTTCTATGTTGTCAATACCATGCTTTGCATCAACAACATCTCTCAAAGTCATTTACTAAGAACAGTTTTGTTCACAAATACATAAGCTTATGCCCAAACATCCTCTTTCAAATGGTTGTAGACAGTAACCCAACCTAGTGAAGTTAAATCCTGTTCCCAAATTTATCCCTAAATTTCTATGTCAATGAATTTCTTCCAATCACTTAACAACAACATGTGGGACAGAACCAGCGGACATGAAATACATGTATTTGTTAGAATTGGTTCTCTTGGCAGGCATAGCATCACTTCTTTTGAAAGGTATTATTGCTGCCAACTCGAGAAATCCTCTCTGAATCCTCTAAAACATTGGTGAAACGAGTACAATAAACCAATTATTAGAAGGAAGTTAGACATCCAAGTCTTTTCTTCAAAGAGTTCAATTACAAAAATGAAAAAGGTTTGAACCCATGCAAATAAACTTAACCTATAAATGATACTCAAACTACATCAAATAAAAAAGGATAGCAAGCATTCCATGTAATCTTATTCTAACAATACATCAGACATAGAGGACACCAACTGCAATCACGTTTATGAATAAAAGGAATAGCATCTTATCCAAGAACTCCAAGAACACTTTAGATCTCAGATTATTTTACTGAACGAAAGAATTGTAAATGTGCATAGAAATAACAGCATAATTTTCACGAAGTATGTGGGTAGATCCGAACCTCATAAGTCACTTCGGCAAGGGACACATCATTGAGTTCTTCATTAAAGAGTTCTGCAGTAATTTGACTGCGACGATTTGCACGCTCTGTAGCAGCCAGACGAGGATTTTTTGTCTCACTTGTACCATCCTCAGCTCTGCCTAAATCCACTACTTCATTTCCAGGCTTCAACTTCTTACCCTTGGGAAATCTAACTTTCTTCTGTCTGCAATCCAATAATTCAAAGTGTACGTGATTCTCACCAAAAGTTAACCAAATATCATTTACAATGAGTGACTTGTTTAAATAATTGATCTAGGAAAATTAACTCTGGACTCCAGGTATCAATCAAGTCATTCATTATTTAAACTACCATATCATGTGTCTTCAACAAATAAATTGCTCCTAATAAATGAAAATGTACTCTAACGAGTTATATTGGCAAAGTAACTTTACTTAGTTAGTTATCTAAAGTTTTATATGGGAAATGTGCCACAATAACAGTATAACCAAAAATGAATAAAAGCACAAATGAAAAATTAATCGTATTGCCCATTTGTTTCCAAGATTCATTTCATTCTTTCAGTAGGATTCAAAAGCCATTCAGCTACGATTTCACCCTTTTCAAATTATTATTATTATTATTATTATTATTTTTGGAGAGAGACAATCATAATAAAACACCAAGAGATTCAATCCAAGCAGTTTAGAAAACGGGAATAACATTATTATTATTATTATTTTTGGAGAGAGAGAATCATAATAAAACACCAAGAGATTCAATCCAAGCAGATTAGAAAACGGGAATAACTGCAAAGATTGAGAATTCACAAAATGCACGGAATCAAATATGTCCTCCTCTACAGGCTGTCCTACCACTCTCCTATGCTCTAATCCAGAGAGGAAACTGAAGAATGATGAGGAACAATTGAATTGAAAATAGAAAATTATATCTCTTCGTTTCTCCCTTTTATGTGTCTCTTCCCCTCCCTAATTTTGTGTAAGTTCTCTCCCCTTTATTCCTTTTCTCAACAAAATTTCCTCAAATTCTCTATCTTTTCCTACACCGGAGGTGGGGAAGAGGAAATATATATATGTATGTATGTAAGTATTATAGAAGAGGAGGAAACAATCTGAAAGGCACTAGAGTATATACATATATATATATATACTGTTGCAAGGAAGACCGAAAGATCAGGAAATGACAACAAGCACCGGAACTTGAACACAGAATCAAAAACTCTCAATAGAGTGTCCCATTCAGTTGTGCTAAAATCACGGGGCTACGATAATTTCTCTTACTAGTGAAACTAGTTACACACCCTTCCAAGCAATCTCTCTGTTGAACCTTCCGCCACCTACCATTATAGGCGATGCTAACAAATCCCATATTAATTCAAATTCGCAATGAAATTGATAGAAGAATTGGAAGGTTTATAAGCCTAAGCTGTTCCACAGCCACCGGTCTGCCCACCGCCTCTCTTTTTTTCCTTTTTTTTTTTTTTCTTTCCTTCCAAAAAAAGATTTAGGTATTCAGGAGGAAACCCAGTTAAACAAATCATTAAACAAATCAAGAAACGGAAGAGAAAAAAAAAAACTAAAAATTAAACAAAAGTGTAAAGTTCGGATTTTTTTTTAATTGTTCTAAACAACAGAGTTCATTGATACAGTAGACAAAGAGATGTTAAAGGGAGAGAAAATTACAAGGTGGACTTGTTGTTGGGGTCGAGGAGTCCATCTTCTTCATCATCAAAGTCATCACGGCGGTGGCGCTTCCGATGAGAGCGCGGCAACATCCCATCTCCTCCTCCTGTCATTCTCTGTGTTTTTTTTTTTATCCTTTTTTTTTTTTTTTGGGTTTGTCGATATTTCGTTTCCGTATAAATAGTTGGCTTCGGGTCGTTAAATCAAGAAATTATTCTACAAGAAAAGGAATTATTCTGTCTGTGATAATCTGGCGTAAAAATTAATTGTCTATTTTTCTTTTGGAAATTATTACATGAGTATACAATTTTTATCATACAATTAGGTCATATTACAATCACGATCACATTTTTTACAACAACACACTTATTTTTTACAACAAAAAAATAAAATATAAATTTTTATTACAAAAAATATAATTATGATTACAAAAAAAAATATAAATTATTATAATATGACCGAATTTTATGTCAATTTTGTATGCCCATAAACTTTTTCTCTTTTCTTTTAGGAAAATGTTACTCACCGAGATTACTGGCCATACCCAGAATACATACTGACGTGGCAAGTAATAAAATAAATAAAAAAAGAAGTGGGAGAAATGTAGGGTAAATTAGCGTGGGTATTAAGCAGGAAATTTCCCACCAGAACAAGAGGCACGAACCCCGCGCACAAAATTCTGGATTAACCGGTACAATCGACAAAGTCAAATGTGATACAAAGGAGTGGCATTACACAGAAATTATGAACAGTGAAGTTCATCAATTGTCCCAATTGATGTGCGATATGAGATATGAATGATAGATTTAAACGGAAAGGATTGATCGGTTAATTTAGTAGAAATTGCGCTGAGTGAAGGTCGTATATAGACGAGAATAAAGTATAGGGAAAGTGAATTTGAGGTGTGTGGATGGGGAAGGAACTGGCAAAGAACCGAGAAGCTGTGATGGAGCACCCTTGTAGAGGTTGGAGAGTGGTCGGAAAGAAAAAGGGGTCGGATTAGGGGAACGGTTGAAGCAAGGTACGTGCAGACAGAAGCAACGGGCAACAGAGATAGAGGAAAGTTTGATTAATGAATAAAAGTTTGTACTTGTGCACTGCATTTTTGTTGAGTAGTCAAATGTATCCTAATTGAAAAAGAAAATTAGTGGTGGGGCAAGTATCTATTTGGAATAAGGTTGTCAAAATTGAATCGGTCATTGAATCGGAAAGTTAAGAGATTCAAAGTTTAACTGCGGTTAAACCAGTATTTAATATTAAATATATAAAAATTAAAAAATATGTGTATATAATATACCTAAAGAATAATATAAGATATAAGTATTATATATATATATATATATAGTAGAATACATATACTTCTAAATTTAATATATATTATTTACAACTTATTGTAAAATAAAATTAAAAAAATAATAAATTAATATATGTAAATACATTAAAAACATAATTTTATATGTACATAATATAAATAAATTTCAATTGCACATAAGTTAAAGATTGTATTTAAATTTTATAGTTGTTATTTTCAAATAGTATGATAAAATTTTTAATAAAAGATAATAAGTAGTTAAAGCAAATTATATTTTAGTTACCATATTTATATAAAATATTAATTTTTATTTATGTTAAAAATATTATAGTTTAATATAAGAAATTTGAGAAAATACATAATTAAAGGAGTTTGTTGAGTTTTACAGTATAGTCCTAAAATTTTCAGTTTGAAGAACACAATAAGTTAAAAAAATTACTTTACACATTATATATTTATATTTTAAATTAAAAAATAAAAAATAATAATAAAATCCCAACCGGTCCAAACGGAAGAATTGGGATCGGTTCACCGGTTTTCGGTTGAACCGGCAGGTTCTCCGGTTCTAAGGCCGGTTTGCATGTGGGCCGGGTTTTTTTATGTAAATCGAATAGGACTAAGGACCGGTTCTCAATTTTTCCGATTGAACCGGCCGGTCCAGTCCGATTCTTTCATCAATGATTTGGAATGGAAAGTGCAAAGAAATAGTGATGTGAAGTGAGGTATTATAGAACAACGATAAAAATTTTCCAAATGTTAAAATTGTCATGTAAATGATCTAATAAATTATGTGGATAGGCAAATATGGAGTTATGCAATGTTGGGGATGTTGAGTGCATGAAAGAAACAAATTTTGGGGGAGGGAGGTAGGAAGTGCAAGTTAAAATGTTGTGTTTGTTAGGGACATAGCAAAGTTGATGAGTTAATGATGTTGTGGCCTTGCTAAGCATTGTATGTTGTACTTATTGTAGGGTTCCAGGTTAAAAAGTGAAGTTGCAATAGATGAGTTGCATAAAGGCAATGAATTAGGCATGTTGGCTTTAGGGAGTGAAGGTGGTGTTGGATGTAATGCTTCAGACAACTGGGTGAGGCCTGAAGAGCAAAGTATGGATAATGAACCCCAAGTGGAAATGAAATTTGATGATATTGCTAATCTGTATGAATTCTACATGGGGTATGCAAGAGGAAAGGGTTTTGGGATCGTAAAATGGGGGTCTATAAAAAATAAAATTACAGGGGAGCATAGGTAGATAACAATTACATGCAATAAAGCTAGAGAGCATAAGAGTAAAGGCAGCAATATGTTAGCCCAACGTCCTAGTCGGAAGTGTGGATGCAAAGCTCAAATTAGTTGTGCATTAACATTTAGATAGTGGATAATCACCCAGGTTCAGTTAGAGTACAACCATGAGGTTAGTCCAGAAAATAGTCGATTCATTAGACAACAACGAACTATGAATGCACAATATAAGAGATAGTTGGAAATAAATGACATGGTAGGGCTAAGACCATGTGAGAATGTTAAGTCTGTGGTATTTCAAACTGGGGGACATGAGGAATTAACTTGTCTGAATGTTGATTTAACTAACAACGTGAACAAGGTTCACAGGTTAAATGTGGTTGGAGGAGATGTTGAAGCCGTGATGAAATTGTTTGGAAGGTTACAAACTAAAAGTAGGAATTTCCTTCATGTAATTAAGTCAGATAAAAAGGGAAGGTTGAAACATGTGTTTTGGGCATACGGTCGGTATTGGGCAGCTTATAGAGAGTTTTGTGATGTCATAACATTTGACACAACATACTTAGTGAATAAATATGAAATGCCTTTTGGAGCTTTTATGGGTGTCAATTACTACAGGCAGTCAATATTATTAGAATGTGCATTGGTGAATAATAAAAAGGCAAAGACTTTCAAGTGGTTGTTTGAGACTTGGTTGAGTTGCATGGAAAGGAAGCATCCTGAAGCTGTTATTACTGATCAGTGTGCAGCAATTGGGGAAGCTATTAACACAGTTTTCCCCAAAACACGACATAGGTGGTGTTTATGGCATATTTTATCGAAATTGCCATCAAAGCTTGTAGGGAATTTGAATTTTGATGCTTTGATAGAGGTCTTCAATGATGTGGTATATGACTCGTTGAGTTTAGAAGAGTTTGGAGGAAATTGGAGGAATATGTTTATGGACTATAACTTGGAAAGTAATGATTGGATAGCGACATTATATGAAAATAGGGAAATGTGGGTTCTTGCATATGTCAGATCATCCTTTTGGGCTGAAATGTCTTCAACACAGAGCAGCGAGAGCATGAACTCTTTTTTTTTATGGGTATGTGAGTTCGAGAACCACACTTCATTAATTCATGGAACAATATGAGTTGGCAATTCGTGATAAGGTTGAGAAAGAGGTCCAAGAAGAGTTTTTATCAAGGAATTCTCAAATTCCTTGTGTAACCCGATGGTCATTTGAGGTGCAACTTCGAAATGCCTATACAAGTTCTTATTTCAAGCTTGTACAGAGACAGATGACAGATGTGATGTATTGTGATATGAATCTAAATCATCCCAGGAAACAACATATGTTTATAAGGTTATAGAGATGCTAAGGCAGTGTACGGAAAAGAGAAGGCGAATGAGTTATATAGTTAATTTTGAGAGGGAAACAGTTACAGCTACGTGTAACTGTCGATTGTTTGAGTTCAAAGGGATTCTCTGTTGCCAAGTGTTTAAGGTTTTGAGTAATAATGATGTGGAATCTATACTTGAGAGGTATATCTTGGGTAGGTAGAGAAAGGATGTGCCTCGATGCCACATGAAGGTGAAACTAGGTCAAAGCAACAAGTCAATTGAGAGTCGAAAGGCAAAAGAATTAGAAGGCCTCTTATATGCTTCTATAAGTATTACCGTTGGAGATACAAGGAAGTTTGAATGTTTGGTGGCAGGAATGAAAGAGCAGTATAGTCATTTTGAAAAATGGATAGCAAGTTCAGGGGATCATGACTTCGAAAAAGTAGTTCGTAGTAATCCTAGATGTGCAGCTGTGAACAATGGCAATGATGTAGTAGGGGAAATGATCTATAAAGATCCTACAATTGTTAAACGCAGGGGGAGGCCAAGGAGCAAACGTTGGACCTCTAAAGTTGAGAGAGCTAGTAGGAAGAAAAAAGTGAAGGGGAAGTAGGCGTTTGATGTGGGTCTAGCTGGAGGATCAATCTCAAATGTAAGAGCCCTATATACAGTATTATTAGAACAGGTAAAGCAAAAATGAGAAGGTTCTAGGCATTTGAAATTGGTGAAATGTGTGGCATATTAATATGGGGACATGATTGTGTTTATGTTATGGTTTTTTTTTTGGTAGGCAAATGCTGGAACACTCATGCACTCAATGCTAGTTGTTGGAATTGGACACATTGGAGGGCAACTGATGTTTGGAGCTACTAAGGTATTGAGTAGAGAAATACTAATATGTGGCTTTGGTTTGAGTTTGTATGTCAATAACCATGTTGTTGTTCGTGGTATTTGAATTCACAAACTAATGTGTATAGTCCATTTGGACTATTTTTAATATATCACGAGCTGTGTTATTTTATAGGTTAAGCAGCAAGAAGGTAGAAAGACATATTCCTCAAACGCATTTATGTATTGGCCCATCGTTGATGCTCGTTTGGTAGGTAACATGCCTTCCTTTTCACAACTGTCCTTGCATAAGAACTACTTTGTCCTACCACATGTGGTATGTGTATATTGTATATGATATCCTAGTTTTGTATAGGACGGTGGATGCAGTGCAGACTAATTATTTTTTATTGGGCAGTTAATGGATAATGGGTACATGCATGTTCTTTCCCCAACAGCCTTCCCACAGCAGAATAAGAGCGATCATTTGCCTCATAAAATGTTGCTTTTAGATGATATTTTTGAACTAGTTCCACATAAAATCAATAAGTTTTTTGAAATATATGCAGTCTTATAATTGTAATGTTATGAACAAAATTGCCAATTTTGTGTCAGATTGGGTTGTCCATCAATTCAGGCTTAGTTGGTATTCCTTGGACCAAGCTAGCAACTTACCAGATAACTCAAACAGTTTACTTAGTAAGGATTATGTTCAACAATATAATGCCTACTGGTAATGTTAAAAAAGAAAAAGCACTCTTTGGTCAAAAATACAAAGCAATGTAATTATCTTTTTCAAACTCAATCTAATTATCCCCTTGCATTAATGGATCTATTTTAAAAAGACGACAAACATGATGTTTGTCTGTCCATAAATAATATGAGCCACGTAATGGCTACTGATAATAATACTTTTGATCCACTTAGTCGAAAGTGTAGATGCATTAAAAATTTGAACTGTTGTTTGAATGGTTTGTTGCAATCAATTGCCAGAGTGAGAAGAAATGAAACGACGAAGTAATGAGCGCTCCATTGTAGTTCATGTGGGTTTTTACGAATTTAATTTAGTTTGCATGTGTTTGACGTGGTCATTAGCTTTTCCTGTTCGTAACAAAATGATGCATGATTTGCTTCATTTGGTACTTTTCATTTCAGGCATTGATCCCCATAATATTTGAAATGTTGCACATAAGGGCTGTAGTTCAAAGAAGTGTAGGCTATCCCCTTTATGTGCAATATCTTGAAAAAAAATTTCGAGCGTAACACTAATTGCATTGATTGAGGGGTGTAAGAAAAAGGATTCACATACTTCATATAAATTATCCGTTCATTTCATATAATGGGTGGATGGATGCTCATTACTTGTTGATGTGATCCAATAGTAGCACAACTTGGTTGCATAATTATTTGACAGTGTTTTTCATAATAGGGTGGGTTCAATCAAACTCCACGGATGCAGATGTTCTAGTATCAGTCAAATGAGTTTAGGCTAGAACCTTAGTAACTGGCAACCACATTCCCTTAAGAAGTTTTCCTGATTGCATAAGCATTCAGACGTCTAATTTGTCACAAGGTCAGTGCATAAATGCATTATGACCTTCGAATGCTTGTCAATACCCTGTCATTTGGTGTCAAAGGTTGACTAGTATATAGCTTCTTGAAGAACTTAATAACTTCTTGTCTAATGATATTTTCTTCTTCCAACTAGTGCCCCTCTTCATTTCGAATTTTAACTATTCGATTTTGTTGTCGTCGTTGTATCACACTAGCATGAAAAAACCTGGAATTGTGATCCCTATAGCTAAACCAGTTGATTTTGAAACCTTTGATGCCAATACATCTCTTCTATCTGCCAACAATTATCAATATCTATTATTATTTTTTGCTCCTCTATTCTAGATTCATGTATGGGGTGCATCTATTGTATTTCTCCCAGCCTAGTTTCCAAAGCTTTGATTTCAGCTTTGTGTTACCCACTTTTTCCTTATGCCCTTGCTTCAAGGCCAACCTACAATTTTTGAGCTGTTAACCAATGTAAAACTTGATGAACCCTGTGCCGGAATACTCTAGCCTCCTTGTACAATTTCCTCACAATCAGCCATACTAATCCAATGTAATTAAAATTTGAAGCTAGGCCGATGATGTTGGCTGACCATACTTGTGTTTAATAATATCAGGTTGTGATTTGACCCTACTTGCAGTTCATGCTTCAGAATTGCTCTTAGGAATAGCTCCTTCCATTTGATATTAGCCACTGCTATATCAATTCTTTCCTACACATTATGTTTGCCAATCTGTCAATTAGTCCAAGTGTATTACGAACCCTTAAATTCAATCTCTAAAAGTGCATTATTTTGCAGGAAATTGACAAAAGCTTCCCTGTCATACTTATTGATCGGTTGTTTTCCTCACTTGTCCTCCAACCCTGTCAAAGTATTAAAGTCCTCTACGCACATCCAAGCATTAGATGAACCTAGATTAAGTGATGCTATAGTTTCCCAAAGCCCTTTACGATCCTTGGTAGAAAGGCAACCATAGATACGTGTTAAACACCTTTGCCCCTCGCCATCCTTGCAAATCAAATGTAAATAATTCTTAGTCTTTGCCACCATTTTCAATATTACTTCATCTCTCCACCATGCCCTGCTTATAGATTCCACATATGCCGCTTTACTAAATTAAAGTCTTCTACGTTGTTTTTCAAGTCAATTGCTCCTCTGTTTTGTTTTTGCCGAAAAAATAATGGATGGGCTGTGTTTGTGGTTGAGCTTTTTTAGAGTTCCAACTGTCAATGGTTACCCCAACCCTTAACAGTTCTATGACAAAATTCTCATTGGCCTTCTTATGGCTATAGACTAGCCACTATTGCCATATCTATCATTTCTTGTGCTTTCTCAATTACTCTGTTTTCTTGTATTTCAAGAACAATCTCAATTTCCATGTAATATTGCGAAGCCTTTCCCTCTAGAGGCTGGAGGGTTAAATGGACTCTTTGCTCCAATAGCTTCTAAGGGGTTTTATTCCTTGGAAGCTGCTTAATGTTGTTTATCTTTCGTTGGGTATGACTTCTGCCTTCTTTGGTAGCCTAGAATTAGTTGGGCTTGGCAGAGCAGCCATTTGTGGATCTATCTCTTTAATCTCGAATGTCCCAGATGGGTAATGGGCTATTAAATTAAGTCCCAACAGGTCTTTGGCTTTGGGCTCTTTGGAGTTGGGGCCTTCAATCTCCCAATCAACCTTCCTCTTTATCATTACTAGTCTAGAGATTAGGTTGGGAGTGTTTGGTAAAGGCTCGAGGATAGAGGCAATCAAAGATCTGTTAGTTGAAACATGAGATTCCTCAACCTAATCGCCGCTATTTTGGATAGTCAACCTTTGTGTTTCAAAACCACTTTCCCTTTACCTTCTTTGTTAGACAAATTGGGGGCTTTACAGATTAGCTCTGTCAGCTTGCTTGCAACAATTGCTTTTGGGATTTTTGTAGGGTCAGAATAATTAATGCATTCGGTCTATTTTTCTAGCTCAGCTCTGCTCTTCCTTGGTAATGTTGACTCCTACCTAAACCCTACTCTGATTTTCTATTGCAGCTCTTACTTCAAATTTGGGTTTTTATGTTTGCCAAGCTTCGACTCTCAATTTCGGTCTAAAATTTGTTTATTTCTAGCTTGAGGAACTCTTCTTCTTGCTTTTTTCTTCCAATCAATACTTGTCAATGGGGCCTATCCTACCATAGCTATAACAAAATTTTGACAATCTTTTGTATCTAAACGAGATCCAATCTGCTTTTATTTGGTTGTTTGCAACATTAAAGCCCTTTCAGCGAGGTTTGTCTACCAAAAAATTGACAAGAATTCACGTAAACCCATTCCAATCCATTGAATTATCGAAAGTGTAATCTACTTCAGCTAAACTAGCAAAAAGATTGTGGATCCTTTTTGCATTCTCTCTGATCATTTGGCACAAAGGCAATTGATGCACCTAGCCATAATTATGACTGAGAGAAATCAATTTTAGTTAGTTACCATATGAGGAAGCCACTCCTTAACTATTTACTGAATCCTCGCCATAGTCCCAGGAACATCATTTAGCACTCGTCTTCAATCGGTTTCTTTGTTGAAACAGAAGAGAAATGTGTTGTTTTGTAAGCCTTGAACTCCTAATTCTATATGGATATTCCATGTCTTTTCGAAGAGGTTTTAACCACAGTTGCACCGAATGTCTTATCTGCTATAACTTTCCCTACTAGAATTGACTTAGTAACTGTCTCTGCTGAGGCCACATCAGACTCGAGATCTAAGGTAGTTTCACAGTGAATATTGTGGGTTTTGACTATCAAATCATTAATAGCTCCTTCTGGGTCCATTTGCAATTAATAAGGTGTGCGTGGATTTGATGAAAGTCGGTGCATTAGGTTGGGAGCTAGTTAAAGTCCAAAGGAGATTTAGTACGGTCAGGGGGATGAAGCTAGTGGTGGCAATTGAGAGGGACAAGATGCTGGGGGAGGGATTCGGTTTGGTTTTCCAAGTAATGCTTAATTTCTCAAGGAATCAACTAGTGTGTAGAGAAGCTAAAGGAAAAGGTTGAGATGCTCGACTTTGCAAAGGACAAAGGCAAATAGCCTTAACCCATTGCTACCTGCAGATACAAGCAAAGAACCTTATCCATGAGGAGAGGACAAATAAAATGTGTTGGCTGCAAAGCGCACTTTTTTTCATTTCCACGTTTATGGCTATTGGTATCAGAATATTTTTTGGACAATATGTATTGGGAATTGGGAACCTCTCTAATAGCCATTTTTTGTGCAGCAATGCAGATTCCGCATAAGGACATTTTGGGGACTTTTGACTTTTCAATGGCATTTTCGTAATATCTATGAACTTTTCTTAGCGTCACTCTAATGGATGTTAGTTGTTAGCACAGTCAAAGTAAATAGTGTTTTATGTAATTTTTGAAAATGGGCAGTGCAAAATGTAAATACCCTTAAATCCATAATGAAAAACATAAATTTCTCGAATTTTGTCTACTTTGCTTTGGTCTAACATATTGAGCTAGCTGGTTCTTGAAGTTTTGGTTTTTATAACAACCATCCCTAAAACCAAACTAAGTGTTTGTTGATTTTCTTTATTGATGTCTAAATCTCTTAGCAAACTTAAATAATTTTGTATTAATCAAATAATTCTATATTTTTAAAGTTCTCATGCAAATAAATCTATATTTTTAAAGTTCTCGTGCATATTATGATCTAAATGTAAAAAATTCACGCATAACGCGGGCATGCAAATTAGTAATACTAAAAATTCATATGAGTATACTAAGTAAAAATACTGAATTATTATCATTATCTCATGTTAGAAATAGCAATAAACCTAACCGAACTAATTTGTCATGCACTTAAGTAGACAGTTTTTTTTTTTTTGACCGAAGGAAAACATTTCATTAATATAAGTCAATTCTATACATAGATCCGGTGCGAAGGCGTCTGAGAGACCTGCGCGAAGCAGGAATGCAAATTGGCTAAAATTACCTACAACTAACTTGGTTAACAAGACCAAGAATTAACTAGGCATGATACTTATTTTGACTAATCCCCCTGACGATTGAAAGAACCAAAACGAGGCTAGATCTACCTAAAGCCAAAGACTCAGACAAATCTACCTTGTCCACACAAACTGCATATAACAACACACATCGCACCTTAGCAGACTTACGATGAAAATCGACCGAATATGTCTGGTATCGATTTCTCACAATTTTAAACTACAGATAAAAACATAAGAATCTAGCCATAATAGAACACGCATCCCAAAATACATCAGTCAAACACGCCCTAACACTCATCTGAAAAATAATCCACTATAGCATATCCCAACAGGGTCGGAGGCAGCGGCGACTCGCAGAGGAGTCGACAGCGGCGACAACGTAGAGGCAGAGGTGACGGCAGCATAAGGCACAGCAGTGGGTGAGTCAACGGTACCATCACCGACGACCGAAACAATAGCAAGGTTGGCAGATCAGTGTCTGGCAGTGCGAGCAACGTCTCCAGTACTGGAGGCTGTGACAACGTCATTGGCAGCTCCAACTTCATCTGTGTTCAAGGTGGTGGCAATGGAGCCCAACCAGACGGCACTATTGCTGGCTGACGGTGCGCCAGTGCTAGAAAGAAGGTCGAGACAAGGAAAATGCTAGCAGTAGCGTGGGACGCCCAGATCCGAAATTAGGATGGCCATAGGTGTCCTTATTATGCCTATATCTAGAAAACAAACTAACCATTACACCATGAAAAAGGACCGAAAAAAGGGGGACAGATGGGCAGAGTTAGGAGGAGAGGGCAGCAACAGAAGGAGTAGAGAAGAAGAACAGAGTGGGAAAGGGGAAGGGGGCTAGCCAGCAGCAGTGCCAGAGCAGTGATGATAACCCTAAAAGTTGCATAGAGAATTTAGAGAGAGAAGGGTTAAGAGAGAAGTTTTTTGCTTCTGCTCCAATTGTAGACAGATTAACACATTAGAAAGCTTTAATTTTTCAAAAACTTTGAACTATCAATAAAAGAAAATGGATAAATACTTTTATTTATTATGAGATAAAAAAAGTAAAGCAGAGGTAAGCCATTTTTTCTTTTAACACCAAAATCTTTTCTTGCAAAACTAAAAGTAAAATTATTAATTCTCTGTCTTTTTTATAAAAAGGCAATATTACTCTAGCCGTATTTTAAGAATTATAAATTTACTAAACGCAAAAAAATCTCTACGTCCCCTAAAATTTCATTAAATTTTTCAGTTAAAAATGTACTAATATTATAAATTTATTAAACTTATCCAATTTTTTTATAATAATTTACAAATCAAATGTGTTTAATATTATATATAATATTTTTTTAAAATAAAATTAACATTCTTATAAATATTATTTTCTTTCCTCACTTTTCACCTTTTTCTAAAAAAAAAAAATATATGTTTAATTTTACTTCCTTACATTACCAATTAAAGGATTGAAATTTTTCTTTTCCTCCAATTTTCTTCTCTCCCATTTTTTTTTTGCCCACTTTACTTTTTCCCTACTTTCTTCTCTTTTCCTACTTTCTTTTCCTTACTCTCTTATCAAAAATTAGAATAAGTTCATTTGTTAATCTGAATTATTAGATCATGTAAAATAAGAGACTATAACAAGCAAAGTAATTGTTCACCTGCAAACATCCAACCCATCAAGACACTTACGTCTAGTCTCTAGATAATTATGTATTGAGCATACAAAAGTGATTCATTGTACACAGTGTAGACATTCAGAAAAGCTCCCACATTCTTTTCTCAGAGAAGCCGTGAGGCAACAAATATACTACATTCATAAAGCATTTTACAACCCATTTTACGTTACTCCCCATGAAGGGGGCCAGGGGGAGGAAGCAAAGCGATATGAAAAAAGGCAAGATCAGTCAGTTGCAGAATGCGACTCATTTCCGCCAAGCGTCTGAATTATGGCTTCCAAAAGTTTGATGTCATTATCGCGCTTAGAGATTTCTTCTTGCTTGGCACGCAATTCCTCCATGTGCAATTCAAAAACTTCTGCAAACCAAAAATAGAAACAATAGGTCTTACAACAAAGTCTATCATTTTCAAACCTTATATTCTTGACAAATATTCAAGATTCAAAATCTGTTTAACAAGGACAATGTTATGGGTATATATAGTCTAGCGGTTAAAGGACCACTCCATAGCAATTTTGTGTTGTGCTTTTCTATTTACAGAGTCCCACAATGACAACTGTTCTCTATCCAATTTCCAACAAGGAGAATAAATATAGCTGTGATTAGGAATTAGGATCATAGAGTATCAAAATTCCAAGTACGTGCTAAGAAGACTTTTCCATTTCTACAGTTGATTGCGCGTAAGCCCAAACCTGTTACATTTCAATTGCTTTCTCCCCCTAGATAACTAATCTAAGCCCTTATCTTCCTTCGCTCCTTGGGTTCAAAAAGTCAGGTTTCCTGTTTACCCACAACGGAAGTCTGACTTTGCTCACAGTTTTGAAGCAAAGAGGCTAGACTTAAAAAAGGTCAGAAATAGAAGACATCAAAAGCAGATATCATTACCTAAGAGTGCACGATGAATTTCACTCAATTTCCAAGCTATTCTATACTTTTATTTTCCAAATTATTCCATGCCAACATACTTCATGACATGGATGCACTCGTCTGAAATGTAATCCATGTCATTTATGTCCTTCACTCCTCCCACTCTGCCAGCCCCAAAAAGGAGAAAGAAAGAGAAACCGATATAAAAATTCTTTGCAACTTCTTTAGCAGACGAATTAGTGAAAGGAAGACTTTCGGCACATACTTGTAGTGTTCTCAAGTTCTCGTGTAACTTCTTGAGTACGTAATTCAGCAGCCTTCTGTGCTGCCTCAGCCTGTCGCTTTTCAGCACGAGCACGAGCAGCGGCTGAAATGGCAGCATCAAGTTCTTTTTCCAAAGTCTCTACCCTTTGTTCAAGAACCTACACAACATATTTTGTACATTATTTGTAACTCCAGATGAATCAGAGTACTATCAGTGATCTCAAGCTACAAGCAAAGTAAGAAGGCAAGTGGTACCAACACATTGTTTGGCTACCAGAAAATTAGTTATTCGTTGATTGCTTTATACCTTCATATTATGTCAAATGTAATGCAATCTAAGTGTGTAACCTTCAAACATACAGTTTTATCCTTTAGCATATTCATCAAATGATCCTTTTGTATTCTAGCAGGGTTTTAGTTTTGGCACAGAAATGAAGATCTTCCTGCCTGTGACCACAAAAATGAAAGTGCAAATGCAGTCAAATCCTTGCAAAACCATTATCTGAGGCAAACACCAAACTGGAGGAATTAATGCCCATTTCCACACAATGCCAATTTCTGGGATTTATGAACGTACTATAAGAATCATAGGGGTTCTGATAAGATTAGGAAGAAATGTAAACAAGATCAGTCAATGATAGCACAGCCTGATTGCAAATATTGTGCAAAGCACTTTACACAGTTTCCCAATTGCATTAAACATATGGGTTAGAGTAAAATCTTCAACACCATGGAGCATGCCTTTCACTTAGCATGAAACAATGGATTGTTTCAAAGTACAATGGCTGTGTTTTTTTAAGTCAAAACTTACAAATTTTTAGAAAAAAAAAAAAAAAAAAGGAAATGCTATGCTGATTTAAAAACGAAGGGCGAGCCTTGGTTCAACAAAAGGGTTATTCCGGAGGTCACAGCTTTGTGTCACATAAACAGCCTCTTTGTGAGAAACAAAGGTAAGGCAGCATAACCCTTCCCCATACACCACTAATGTTGGAGCCTCATGTACTACGACACCCATTTTTATGGTGATTTAAAAAGGAAAATCCTGTGTAAGATCATTTGGAGCCGTTTCTCCTTTGCAGCACATTTCGATGTCTTCCCTTCAAAGAATTCCATGATGGAACTCATTAGTGCACGGAATACATGTTAAAACCTCTAATAGAAGGAAGCCAACCTGTGAAACTACTTATATACAAACAGCCTTAATTTCATCATCATCTGCAATAGATTTTTTGGTGAAACAATAAAAATATCAGGTTGGAATGAAGATCATTGATTCAAATCATAGAACTTCCCACTTTGAAGAACTTCGGGACAGGGAAATACATGAATTTGAAGTTGTTGATTTCATAACCAAAATCATGCCTTTCAGGAACATTATTCATGGCCTTTCAACAAAGACTTATTAGCATTAACAGAGAGCTGTTGAATGAAATACAGAATGCTTTGGGGGGGGGGGGGGGGGGAACAACAGGGCATCGGAGAAGTAGATGCAGAATCAGCTAAAACACAAAGTCCTTCATCTCTTGGCACACTTAACTGCATTTTGTTCAATCCACGCATAGTCAAGACAGACATTCAAGCATTCAACCAATATTCTTCCATGCCCAACATGAATGTCAGTCAAACACCTGCTCTGTCTATAATGAAATTGCAAACCGTGTCATGGAAACAAGTAATGAACTATACATTATACAGTAAACTCATAACAGGAAATCCTTTGTTCCATCAAATCGATCTTAGTATTTCACAAGATCAGGTTGTTGACTCGAATTTTGTTACCAGATCAAAAAATTAATTTGGAGAGCCAATCCAAAACAATTTAGCTGAGCCACTAAACCAATAGAACCCCAGCCGAATTTAAGTACCCAACACAACAAAGTTCCCAAGAACCTCATCACCCGATTCAAACTCTGTGACAATATATCGGCAAAAGCTTCAACGCATACCGGAAAACACAATGAAAATCAAAACCCACATCTTCAAATTGGCCGGAAATTAAAATAAAAAGAAAAGGAAGGACGTACAACCCAGATGCAGAAATTGAAAAGTACGTACCTTGATGGTGCGGGCTTGTTCAGAGGTGAGAGAGGCTTTGGCGAAGGTGTCCTCGTCGACGAACACAGCTTTCTTGAGGAGTAGCTTCTGAAGAGAATCGAGATTGGACGCCATCTCTGCAAGATTGGCTATGGCCCCTTTCCATCTCTCCTCGCTCCCCCCACCCGATTTCCCTTTCTCTTTCTCTTTCTCCTCCATTTTTTGTTTTCTTTTTCTTTTTTTTTCCGATTGGGAATTCAATCAGTGTGCGACAAATTTTTTGTTGATCTCTCCTATTAAACTTTTCAAACTTGTTCGTGGGTTGCAGTTTGATTAGTTAGCATCTGATTCAAAGATCGATGTACTCTTCCAGTAGCCTAATAACATGTTCACCAGCCCTTCGTTTACACTTCTTCTATTTTATTTCTTTTGGTTCTGTACCGCCATGTGTAGGGAAGTTGACCAAACGTTCTCACGTATGTCAACAACATCATTCAAGTGAAAACAGCAAAAGGGGCGTACCACTAGATAGAAATGTCAATTGCGCCGGCCGGTCGGTCCACGGCCCGTATTGTAAAGTGTTGAGTTTGGGTTAAACACAATTAATATTAGAATTTGGGTTATATTTACATTTTTAGACTTATGAGCCGTGTCAGGCACGACTCATTATAGGTTCGGGCTCAGACACGACCCGAGTCTAAGTATAGATCAAACCCGACCGATAAATGAGTCTAATATAAATCTTTTTTAAAATGAGTTTAAAATTAAAATGAGAAGTATATGTAACAAGTTTTGAACTATAATTGAAGAGAATAAAAGTATTAATATTTTTTACTAAGTTAAGTGTACTAATTTACATATTTTTTTTATTTTTATTTTTTATTTAACAAAACATAATATATCACTATTTTATAAAATTTTTTATTTATTATTTTTCATAAATTATAAATGACAAAAGTTAAAGACAATATTTATATAATATATTTATTTAAATTTTAACAAAAAATTGTAAGTGATATAATATTTTGTTTGTATTTTTTTGATTAAAATTTAATATTTTTCTTTTGTAATTTTTTATTTTAAATCTTAAGCTTAAATATTTAATAAAAAATAATATTTTTTTTGATATTTCACTTAAATTTTATATTTATTTATTTATAAAAATGCATGATACTATTTAAAAATGATAAATTATATAAATGCGACTTGATTTAAACATGATCAATCATTTAAATATATTACAATTTAGGCACGATCAATGATTTAGACATGATAAAGTGAGCAGCCCAATTAAGGCACGATGAGTGACTCAAGTACGACACGGTAAGTGACCCAAGCACGAAACGACACAAGCCCATAGTGCTTGGGCTTATGGGTTGTGTGGGGCCCATTATCTAAATTTTTAAGTACCGTATGACACGACACGAAAGACAAATGAGCTATACCAAGTCACGATACAAAATAAGTGGGTTTCAAAAAAATTGGGTCGTGCCTGGTACGACACGACCCATTTGACATGTCTACCACTCGATGATTGTCTGTTAAATGACTGTTTCATTATTGTTATATACAATATAATAGATAATTTATATAACACGTCAGTAAAATTATAAGAAAATTATACGATATTTCAAAAGAAATTACACGACACGGGTAACCAGCCATTAAATTTTAATTGCTAGTTACTCTTATTGTGAAATTTCTTTTAATATGTCGTATAATTTATTTGTAATTTTACTATCGATTTTGTATAATTTGCCTGTTATGTCTTAGATAACAGTCACGAAATAGCCACTTAAAAAACAGTTAAAAAGTTTTTCCAAACAGGCATAATGGAATGGAGATGTGAAAATGGTAATATTTTAACAACATTCAAGTACGCCATCTAAAAACGAGGCTATTGTGATCATGTCTTGGCTAACGTGCACCGAGAGCCTTTGCTTGTCTTCTGTCGCTCAGTCTTTGGGCGAAGTGTGTCCGCCCCTTGGTGGGCTTTGTTTCCCCTCATGGAATTTGCTCTCTTATGTGGGATTTGTTGTTTTCTTCCTTTCGATTTCCTTGATGCTTGGCTAGTTCGTGGTTTTGTCGATGGTTTGTGCAGCTTGGGTTTTCAATTTTGGTGGCTTCCAGGGTCTTGTGCTTGAGTCATCTAGTGGTCTCCTAAAGGGCTCTCTCGCATCCTTCCCATCTCTGATGGGTGGGATGGTGAGGGAGCGGCACTTTTTTGGAGTGGAGGGCAGCTGTGCACAAATCAGGGTGGCCGAAGTTCCACTTCGCTGGCTTGCCCCTCACCTTTTTTTGTCAAGTCCTTCCCCATCGAGCCTCCCTGTTTTCTACAGCATTGCTTGGTTTCCGCGCATGTTTAGCACTTCAACGTGGTCAACATCTTACCAGCTATCTACTAGGGTTGCTATTGCCAGCATCCCATGGGGCTTGCTGTTTTCCCCAGTCACCAAGGTTGTTGCTGCCGTTGTGCCGACAGTGGAGGGTGGAGACTTTTTGGTCTCTAGAGCTCCCTCTAGTGGGCATTGGGCTTGCTATTGCCAATATGCAAGCCCATTTCTTGCTGGGGCTATGGGCCTCAGTCTGGGTTTCCTTGCGAATTGCATGTTTGCTGCTTGGGGTAGGGCTAGTTTATGTTTAGGTGGACTCTGTACTGGGTACTAGGGTGGTTAGGCTTGCCTTGTGTGGGCTTCTTTTTAGGCTTGTTCTCTGTGTATATGATTGGACTTTCTGCCTTTAATGAAACTTTTATCTTTAAAAAAGAAAGAAAAAAAAAAACAATAGCATTCAAGTGAAAATGGTAGTATTTTGTCTCAATCATTCCTTAAATAAAAATTACTCTTACAATACACAAATAATTTTAAAATAATACACATTAATATCGAACACATATCAAACATTTCAAAATATATTCAATAAAAAAAAATATGACGCGTTTGTCAAACATTTTTAATCATGCGTTAAACACATCTAATAGACACTTTAATTCAATAAAAAAAAATATGACGCGTTTGTCAAACATTTTTAATCATGCGTTAAACACATCTAATAGACACTTTAATACACAATTCTAATATTTTTAATCAATATGTCATGGCCACATATAATTTAATTTCAAATTTTTAAAAAATCATAAACCATCTTGGTTGATAAATATTTTTTTTTTTGTTTTACCAATTATGTTTAGACATGTCAACATAATCTCACATGCCAGCCCAACCCAGCATGGGTTATGTTTGGCCCAATCCACATTCCATCCCATTCGGCTACGATAACGAATGAAATTATATTGACAAAAGTAAAAATGATACAAAGGCCTCCACCTTTTCATACCTCTGGACTTCTAGCTACCGACGAGACCAAAAGCTATGTGAAGTAAAAGAAGAAGAGGTTGCTGAATGCTACCAAGAGCCTAACAATCCAAGACATAAATGTTCACAAATGCTCCAGCAATTGAGGGAAGAAGTTGGCTTACCTTTTAACGTGGGATAATCAGTAAATAGCGTAGAATTTTTTCGTGAATTTTTGCCATTTGAAAAAAATTTTAGGCACAATTAGAGGTTGATCTCTATTTTTCTTCATTTTTTATCCTCCTAAATAAATATTTTAACGAAAATAGAAAATTTTACTTGTAAGCAACAAAGACAAATAAATAATAGGAAAGATTGGACACAAATCTCATGTACACAAATTAGATGCAAAAATAATTTTATACTGCATGCACACTATTTTTGTTGGAAATTAAGAAAGTATTTTCAAAGTCTTGAATCTTATATGGGAAATAGAAGGTAAATACTATTTAATAAGAGAATATATAAAAAAACTAGAATCTCACTTAAAAACAAGATATTAAATATTACATATTTATAAAGAAAATATATTTTTTATATTTTACAAAATAAGAAACTTATAAGAGATCTCGCACAACTCAGTCTCAAATCCGATATGAGCGAGCCTATGCGACCTTATACGGTGGACTGGCCCCCGAGCCCAATATTTTTTAGACCATTCAGAATTTTTTGATTAAATTAGCCATTTTTTATTATTAGAAAACTAGTCGTTGCAACTGTTATAATCATTAACCACGATTATTCTGCCTATTATCTACCTTTATGGTCATTATTCGTTTTTATGAGCGTTAAAGCATAAACCATTATATAAACATGGTCTTTTTCTTCTCCAGAAAATCAATTGCATATATTATTCTTCTTGCATACACTACTTCTGTTGGAATTTGTTGAGTTAATCAAGATTAAAATTGTTTCTGTCATCTCATTATTTGAAGTGTATAATGTGGGAAGGTCTATTATATTTTAAAAGGATAGTTACCTGCTACACTTTTTTGAATTAAGAACGAAAGCGAAAACTATTATTAAAGACAGTGTCTAGTACGCTTCAAATATTGTTTCATTTTTTTATTTATTTTTATTTATATCTATTTTCTGTTGTCTTTATTTTATTATTTCTAACAATTTTTTATACATAAATTATATTTTATACAACATGAAAATTTGTGATAAAATAATAAATTTTATTATAAATCTAGTGTATGTTTTATCAAATATTATTAATATAATATAATATATTTTGTATAGATCATTATATTTACATTTACGTGAATAGAATTTTCCGTTTATGAATTCCTTTTCTAAAAATATTGGCTCTGTGGGCCCTTGCCTTTGTGGTCCTCGTTTTGTTTTGCTTTTTCTTTTTTTTTTTTGTTGTTTTTTTTTTCTAAATTTAATGTGGGTTTGATTAAAAAGTGGTCCTTGGTTCCAACTTCTAACCATAGGACCGATAAAAGAGGGACTTACTGGCAGGAAATGCCGCCGTGGTGAAGACCGCTGCGGTGATGGTTCTGCACGATTCTATTGATGGACTTATTCTAAAGCGGAACTGGATGGGCCGTCGTTGGGCCCATTTGTAGCTAACCAATTGTTCTAATGGAGTTGCTCTTTAATACCGTTACTTACCCTCCATCGAATCCACCGTTCAGGGAAAGCGACTTTGCTGGTTATTGTGTCCACACCCGCAATTACCATGGAATGCTTTTTCTTTGGGAATAAATGAATGAATGAATGTTCAGGGACCTACTGCATGCTAACCCTTTTTCCTTTTTGTTTTTTTTTTTTACTTATTTACTGTATAATTTCAAAATAGTTATATAATTTAATCTAATCACATTTCTGATAGTTTATTTTTTGTTTTCATAAATTCAATTATCTAATAATACACATCATTTTATTACTACTTTTAAGCTATCTAATCGAAACTATCGAAGATTTTTTATATTTCTCATAGAAGGAGTGTCGGTGGGGGTGCCTTGGTGGGGCATATGCCATACTAGTATGATGCACAGTCTTCTTCTACTCATCAATCTCAAATCCATATTTGAAGTGTACATAGATATATAAGATTTCACTTTGAAATAATCCATGGAAAACACCTAAAACCTCTTGACTATTATAGTGCTTCTAACTGTATTCCATATACATATAGTGGATATATGCACGGATATTGAAATTTTGAGCTTCAAATGGTCAAAGAAGAATGAAGTAAGACCTGTTCTAACTCACAAACAAACAGCAAAGGTGCCAGGAACTTGAACTGCACAGATTTGATCCAAAAAAAGGAATGGCATTGGCAGGTCAATTCATGAATTTAAGAGCTTAGCTATGCGTGCATGCATATGAGACAGACATAAAGAGAGTAAAAAATTGACAAGAGGACGACTTCTTGATATAATCAACAAGTAGCCAATGGCTAGCAGCCCAGTAAACTCAGTTAAAACTGAAACTTTTCCCTGAAAGTTGCCAGTTCTTTTCTGACCGTCCTATTCTCTTCATGTGCAAAATTTCCCAGTCCATCTACCATTTTCGTTATCAATAAATGTTAACACGAAGTAGTTGGTATTCGAAAACCACTACACCAATGCTGCTTAGTTGTCTTCGTTTAATTTGGACACACATTTTGATCGTGAAGCATAAATAAAGGCATTGTACTATTTTCATGTGAACTATAACCCTTTGTTTTTTTACCGGTTAGATAAGTGTTCTTTCCTCTTCTTCTTCTGCTTCTTTTTTTTTTTTTGTGTTTTTTTTTTATCAAACAGGAGGTCTGTCATGATATACAACCGTGGATAGTCCTTCCTATAGAAGCTATCGAAAATATATACAATGCCAGTAGCTTAGCAGTGCTTGCTCATCAATTAATATGGTTGGCAGCAGAGACAGTGAGCATAATATTTAATTTAGACAAAGACTTAGAAAGGGAAATGTTTAGTGGATGTGGATTATATAGAACTAAAGTAATATGTGTCAGAATTTAGAATTTATATTTTTTTATAAAATAAACTCTTAAATATTGTTGAATGGATTGTATGCTCACCTCGTTAACTTAAAATGAGTGTTACAATTCTATCTAGAATCGAAATTGGTGGGACAAACCAGTCAGTTTGTTTCAACTTTAAGTTTAACTGCATATGACCGGAATGTGATCAAGGCATTCGAAACATAGGCACACAGTAGGAGTACAGATAAAACGACGACTGCCACAGCAGGCAGGCACCACGACCAATGTGCCAGCCAAACTTTTGTTTTGTTAGCTAAGTCATAAATGTAGTATCCGTTCCCTTTATTTAATTGCAACATTCCTAGCACAACCTGTATTCTTACTCTACTCTCACGGTCCCGCCGTTGATCAATGATATGTTTATAGCCTTAGCTGTTTGTTCTTCAAAACATCACTCACCAAAACTACTAGCCCTGGTTCCCTAAGAGAAAAAGGACATTGTCCCTCACAATTAACTTCTCTCAATCCCCGGCCAGTGCGAGTCTGAGAATCAGCCAGCCATGAATAGAAAGACAAGCAAGAAAACGAGGGGTTTCATGTGCCACTCTGCGGCAGCAACTGCTGTGTGCACTGTGCCGGATCCTCGCTCGGTCATTTTGCCAAGGAGAGCTGATCGTGGAAGTACTGCTCTGCGGCAGTTTGAGAACACTAGATTGCTGAACAATGCCAACTATTCCAGACTTCTTGAGTCTCACAGATTTGGTCCAGTCAAGCGTACTAGTAGATCAGTTTCTGTGCCATCCATTAAAAGACAGGTTGATAATAATGATCATCAGGATGATCAAAAGCCTAAGCCTTGGACCCAAAAACCTGCTGCACTAGTTTCATCTGACCAAGTTTTCCAGGTTAGATCAAGAAATAAAAAATTATATATAATTTTCTGTTGTTTCTTCTCCTCCATTCGTTCTATAGATAGATGTCGTATCATTGAACTGAACTGTGTCCAGCAGCCTCTTTGGCCAGGAGGGATCCAAGCCCTTCAATATACCAAAAAGAATTGTGTTAAAGATGTCATTGTTAATTGTTCCTTTTGTCTATTAACTAATAAGTTGTGTGCTTCCTGAAATAGTTTCACTTCCCATTTGTGAAATCATGGTAGATGATAGTTGAGGTACAACACTACTACTATATATTCATTGTAATTAATGGTAGAAGGAAATGTAATTGATCTTATAAACAGTGGCATGTAAGTGTTGAAGTTAATCCAAGATTTAAGATTTAATTATTATTGAAGTAGAAGTTGTTGTTTAGTCTATTTTCTGTAATCGGGTAGAATTAGAATTTTAATAGTCCTTATTAGTATAAATAAGGACGTGAGGTTTATATTTATGCATGTACTTCTCATATAATTGTACAACATTATTTAATTAATAAAGTATTGTTCAAGTTAATTAAAATCTAATACTAAGAATGAGTGGTGAGTACGCATGAATGGCTTGGTAGCGGATAAGACATCATTTCCCCACTACGGCTGTGGTGCATGTACTTCTCATATAGTTGTACAACGTTATTTAATTAATAAAGTACTGTTCAAATTAATTAAAATCTAATACTAAAAATGAGTGGTGAGTACGCATGATTGGCTTGGTAGCGGATAAGACATCATTTCCCTACCACCACTGCGATTTAATTTTTAAAGCGAAAAAGGAATATATGTTACAACGTTGGTTTCATTTGATTTCTATTTGTGAAATATTATTAAGATTTGAGTTTTGTAATGCATGTGAAGTTTGCAGCGGAAAGTCGGGCATGGAATTTTTGCCTTTTGTCCTCAATCACTAATTGCCAGCCATGTCACATGGGTTGTTAGCATGTAGGATGAATATATAGTGAGGTTCTGTGTGCTGTTTTTGGATAATGTAGTCCAAAAATAAACAAAAATTAATCTTCATAGGCTAGGAGCATGTGTAAGAGAATAAATGTTAAATTCCTCTCTCTCTCTCTCTCTCTCTCTCTCTCACTCTGTGGTAGAACAGAAAATGTTTTTGATGCATTCCAAGCCAATCAATCAGGATCACCTCCAATTATAAGATGACATGACATGATAATATAATTATGGTAATGGTTACCATATTTTCCTAATTATTATTTATTCATTAGCTGGATATTATAGATAATTATGGTATTATTAGGAGAATTTTCCTCCCATAAATATTTTCTATAAAGTTGTGTAATATGGTTTATATATATATATATAGTTTTGAAAAATAATCAGAGATAATATTATCAAGATCATTGTTTTGATCACTGCAGGTGGTTGTCATGCGAGTTGCTATTGATTGCCAAGGCTGTGCTGGTAAGGTGAAGAAACATCTATCAAAAATGGAAGGTAATTAATTAACCGAACTAACGAAAGAGCCGCTTGCTATACCTTTTTAACATTTGATCAAATATCAATACCTTCCCAACTCCCAATACTTTAAGCGGTTCATAATTTATTATCCTAATTTTGAGACTTGATTTACGAAATCCTTTATTAAAACATGAACAACATTAGCAACCTCAGCATTTTTTAACTTTTTTTTTTTTTTTTTGCTTATAGATGCGGTATCATATTTGTCCATAAAAAAAAGATTTTCTATATATATCAAGCATCGACCACCATGTGATGCCTTTGGTAAAACTATAGTTACACTCGTAAATAATCCTACCCCAACCCCCACCCACTTACCAATAGGCAGGATTTTCCATGTTAATATTTAACTATGCTATTTTATTGTGTTAAAACAAAAAAAAAAACCTATTAAGTGAAAAAAAAATAAAAAAATAAAAAATAAAAACAGGGTTTTGAAATTGAAATCCTCTCCCAAAGTTCCAAGCAACCTCAGTCTAAGAAGTTGAATGTTGTACCTCATTTGCCTGTGATGGTAGGAGTGACATCATTCAGCATAGATCTGGAGACGCAGAGGGTGACCGTGATGGGACACGTGTCGCCTGTGGGAGTCCTGGAGAGCATTTCAAAGGTGAAGAGAGCAGAGTTTTGGCCTTGCTGAATGCCGAAGCTGCCAAACAGGAACTTTAATTAACATGTGTCTTCTTTTAAAGATGTCTACCCTTTTTAGGTTTTCACTTTTAATTTGTGTGGTCCCAACGACCCCCCAAATAAAGAAGGAAAATGGGATGGGCATTGTGACTTTTTCACTGCTCAGTAAGGAGATTTTTAGTATAAGTTGAACACATTCTGCAATCTCTCTGTTTTTGCTGTTGTTTCTTCTTTTTTTCTTTTTTTTTAATGCTTGGTCTCTCGGCAAAGGGTTTCCCAACCAGAATCTATTATATGGTCACATTCAAGTGGTTAAACAGTATTCATATATTTTTATTTTGTGTAACAGGATTTATATTTTATGTAATTATAATTAAAAAATATGAATCGTAAAAAATAATAATATTTTTATATCACTTTTTATTATTATAATTACATAAATTATGAATTCTGTTATACAATCTATATACTATTTGGATACTGTTTGACCATCAGCACTGACAGCCTATCTTTTCCGTTCCCAGTGTATATTGTCCCGCCTGTTTCTTCTTCTAGGATTTGGTGTGGATTCCTCGCTCTAATGTTGCGTCTCTGTGTTTGTTGGAGGATTTGGACGCTTTGTCACGCTTTATTTAATCGTAACGTACGTAACTTGTCATTCTATTTTACTAACGAAAATGATTCTTAATGCAATTTTTTTGAACTCATTTAGTCACACCAAATGTTATATACTAGATAAAACAAGATAGATCGTTTTTTATATAAAATAAAAGAATTTTATAGTGATAAAGTAGATATTAATGCAAATTTTTTTTTGTGTTGTATAACATATTATTGCTAAAATATAAAATATTTTACACGTACTATAAAACTTTATTGTATAGTCAAACTTTTATTAAAATGCATCATACTATCGTTTTTTTTCTTTTGTCTGAAAAAGGGGGACTAAGTTATAAGGGGAGGAGGGCAGGTATAATAATTATTTTGAGTAATAAATATTATAATAATATCTTATAAATTTTAATATTTTAAAATTATCTTTATAATTTTTATATAATCAAATATAATTTTTTATATAATTAATAATTCAATCATTTAGTCATTTAACTCTCACATAATTGCAAAATGGATTCTCTATGATATTTATTATAGAAAAAATATTTTTTTGTCTAACTATTATAAGTTTGTAACTAATAAAATTAAAGCTAATTTTATAAATAAATAAATATTTTTATATAAAAATTAATTTTAAAAAAAGAAAAAAGGAAAAGACGTTTCACTAAGGATAAAGATAAAGAAAGGAAGTATTTGGCGAAAAAAAAAAAAAAAGCAAAACTACAACAATTAACAAAAAGGTGCAATTACACAAATATGGCTAGTTCCTAGCAATAAGTGGTAGGGGAGGGCAACATGCCTCTTCCACTAGACCAACAGAAAACTTATTGCCAATGCCATTTTTGTAAAACAAAAAAGTTTGACACTCATATTTTAGTAGTTATATTTTATATACATATTGTGATAGACTTATTTATTTTTATAACAAAATTGATAAAATATAATAGAAGAAATTAATGTATAATTTTTTATCACAAAAATAATAAGTATTATTATAGAAATAATTAAGTTTATCATAAAAAATATATTTTATATGTATATTATCTGTGCACGAGAGTATGCGTACAAAACCGAACTCCACCAAAAACTTTCAATAAAAGATAAAAAGTCAGCTGGCAACTCTTCCGAGCCCTACATCCATCTTTGTAAATACTTTATACCACTCAAACCAGTACAGTGCCTCTCTTTTTTTTTTTTAGTCTACAACATTATTTCGTTTCTAGTAAATGGGAATGAAACTCTTATTCGGCCACCGAACACCAACCAAGAAAATTTTGCCCCATTAATTTTGGGACTAAATTCACTAATTTTGGGCTTTGATTTGTTACATAGACTTATGAAGAGTACACTCACGCCCCAGTCAAACAAAAGTAAGGGTATTGCAAAAGACCGTAAAAGTTCAATTAACCAACAAATTCGAATTGAATTGAATCCAAATTTTTGTTAATCGATCCGAATTTTATAGTTAGTTATTTTTTGTTTGTTTAAAGTTTTGAAATATTATTGTATATGTTTATTTTTATTTTTTATTCTAATAATATTAAAAAAATATTATTAGTACAATTATTAATGACAAAGTAATATTGAATTTTTAAATAATCACTATATATCTTGACAATGCCAAATTTCTTTTCAACAAATATATCAAAAAATAATGTTTACATTCAAATTAGAATTTTAAAATATTTTTAATTTAAATCGGCTAATAAAGCAGTTAACTATAACACAAATGTTGGTTGGTTTGCAATTTTCAAATTAATGAGATGAATACAATATCGGCATGTACTCTTAGATGCAAACATAGTTCTCTAGGGGTCAGGAGTAATCTGATCTTGGAATGCTTTTCCAGCATGCTTCGGCTTTCTTGGACCCGATGAACATATATCAGATTGCTATCCTTTCGAAGTCTGTACCCATTCATATGAAGTTGTTCATTCTGCCCTTTTGCAGCATCATTAGATTATTGTTGCTGCTTTTATAATTCACTCTCATTCTCCAAGTTTCTTTTTGAACTCATAAGATCATAAATCTCTTCCTTTCTTAAAGATGGGATTACTTTTATCCAATATAATATGTATGGACTCCTTCAGGACAAGAGACTTCTTGTTGAATACTCTTAGAAAAGTATTCCAAAAAGATACCTTCATTCTCTTAGTATTAAACTTAGTAAGGTTGTTTTTTATATTTGGAATAAAACACTTACAACTGAAGACCTTTTGTTCCAAAACTAATAGAAGGTTTTCTTAAGAGTTAAATGAATGAGAAACCTATTGGACATTGAACAAATTATGTGCACTACTTCATTCCAAAATTGTTGAGGAAAAAGAGAGAATTCAAGAATTTTTTTTTTCCAAGACAATAAAAGGAAAATTTTGGGATACTTTTCCCTTTTCAAAAATAAAATTTGGAGTGTTTTTTTTTTTAAGAAAACAAAAGAAGAAATTTGACATTGTTTTCCCTTTTTCTATTTTCCTTAATTTGCCAATTGAGAAAACGCTGTCACATAAGTTGAAGTGATGATGTGGATAAGGAAGCATAAGTTAAGTTTCTCTTAGTTTTGTCTATATATACGTGTATAGGTGTAAAAGAATCTCACTAGCATAGAGCTCGCGTTGAGCAAATTTTAACGATATGAGAATAAGCGTTTATATGAATTGAGTAAAATATAACAATAATAATTCATTCAACTAATAAATTAATGTAAACTACTTGAACAATTAAAAATACAACATATGATATACAATGTCAAATTCTTTCTTAATTTTTGTTTTTTCAATTTCATTAAGCAATATTTTATTTCCGGCAATGACATCTGGGTATAACATGACATTAAATGGGGTTGAATGCATGTTAGAGAAACATATCTTAAACGCATCAATTTTGGTGTATTAATTACTAACTTATGTGATGGTTTCCTAGCTACTTGAATCAATTCAACGTGTAAATTTTGATATATGTAACAATTTCATTTTACCATAACCTTATAATTCAAATAATATTGACAATATGTCAGTAAAAGAGATGTCCAAAATTCAAACTTTTGATTTCTTTAACTATTTCCTCTCTCAATTAGTTAGTCTTAATCTAAAAAATCTATATATAAAAAAAAAAGAACATCTTCATTTTATAAGGCAATCTCTTGAACTGTTGAACATAACGATCAACATGATATGACTTTTTTTTTTTTTTTTGGCCGACAGGAAAGAGCATTTTATTAACTAAGGAGAATAATTACATAGAAAGGACCCCCAACTAACCCTAAAGACTAAAAGCCCAAGCATACAACAAACAGCCCAAAAGCCCAAGAGGTAGGCACAAACCCAAGACACCAACAGCAACAGAAAACAGGAAGGAACAACTCGACCTACAGAGGCCCAAAGGCCAGGGAACACACAGATCCTAACAGCTTCACAGTTGTTTGTCATGCAGGAGCGATCGGCACTTGCGGCACCGGTGCGAACCAAACGTTGCAACATCGCAGCTAACGCTATAAAAGCTACACTAAGCAGAGAAAACCACCTAAATCTGGCCCCAATCCAACAGACTACACTCGGATTTAGGCAGTAAAGTCCAGTTACCACCGCATCCCACACGCCCAATCATGTCACTCGCAAACCCTTGGAAGCTGTCGTCGCCTAGAACCCAAAAGGAGGCCCGCTCCATGAGATCTGTACAAGGTCCATGCTGGAAAATAGAAGATCAGCCACCCCCACCACCCCGTTGCCCGCCAAAGCGAGCCGGGACAACAGGGGTGGGAGCACCGCTGCCAAAGGACACACTAACTGAAGGGTCAAACCGAATACCCCAAAATGCAAAGAGAACGGCCTAGAAACACAACCAAAGAAGCACCACAAACAAACGAAAGGAAAAAAACCAGATAAAACGACCACGAAAACAAGCGAATAGAGCTCCACGAGCGGGAGCACACACCTAGACGCTCTTGGCGCACGATAGCCAGAGCTACGGCAAACGATAGGCTGGGACTTAACATGATATCAATTATATGACTTCTCAATTATATCAATTATATGATATAATTGATATGACTTCTCACTTATATCAATTATATATTTCGGAAATATATTGTCAAATGTATATATTTTATAAATATTGTTCTTAGATTATTTTTGTATATTCCAATTTTGAGTTTCTTGTTCTATTTTAGCAATCGATAGATTTCGCCCATCATAATCAACAATATGACGTTCTAATACGTACGGGACCCCATTTTAGTCGTCCTTGCGGGCCAACCTTTTCTTGTTCTTTTTTATTTTTGTGGCTTATCGTTGGTAAGTGTTACTCAGTACGCAGCAGAATGTTTGCTCTTCGTGTCGGATGCTCGTCAGTTTGCGTTCAATATTTCGCGATCCTAAGTAGCTAGATCATGGAAGTTGAATAATTTTGCAGAAAAGAAAAATAATCAACAGATAAGCGAGTAGTGCAATTTGGTGAACATATTGAGATTAATGTTTTTCAATTTCAATCACCTCCGATGATATCATTAGCAACGCCTCAAAAGTTTATATCCTCGTGAAAAATGTGCAGAGATGAACGACCCCAGCACCAGCAATACATGAGCTCAGCAAACACACCTCCGCAAAGATACAATGTCAATGACAAGCGGAATGTATCCATATTCTCAGCAGCTTCTTTTATTGGTTTTCATCAGACAAGGTATTTAACGGCCAAATAATAACTCCCAACCATCATAAATGATGCAAACCCACTACGAGCTATTCGCAACCAGATGCCGCGGAATAATATATTCCTATCTGCCGGGTGGATACCAGCAATTCTCTCAAATCGATTGCCAGGACGATTCCATTTCAAAAGTCTCCTCTCCATACAAATATACTGCAAAACAGCAGCAAAACCACATAAATAAGATAATAGAAAGAAGCCAAGGAACTTGAGTGTAAGTTACAAGTTAGAACTGACTTTTTATTCTTTCATAGTTTTTTAAACGCTAGTGCAACACAAACACAGGCATGAAGTACATGCAACCTAGAACTTGGAGGGAAACGAGAACAAAGCGGAATCCAAATGAATCCAGGATAAGAGGACGCTTCTCAATTATCTAGAAAAGAACATCTGTTACTGGCTTCTTTTAACACAAAACTAAATGAAATCTAAAAAACTCCAATATCAAAAAATTTTAATGGATGCCAAACTCCATGCATGACATCCTAAATGGAAAAAGAAATTTAGTTAGACTATAATATTTCCATTCATCTTCCCCCCTCTGTAACTGCCATGCTGCTGTGACATTCCAACTAAAAAATGTTCCATAACAGCAGCCATGCGCCAAACATCCTTACAAAGAGACAGCAAATTGACACTAAATACAGCAAAGAAAGTTAAGGTCAATGCATGTAACATTGTCAATAAAAAAAAAAATAAAGGGTTACAATTGATCTCCAAGTCGAGGGAATTACCTTTCAAAACAACGCCATAAGATGATGGCACAAAACATATATGAACCGAGACAAGTAAAGATAAGACTTGGACAATATAACAGTAAGTACCTTGGGCAACACAGTACACTGTGATCGGCTTTTCGCAGTGTCAAAACCATGAGATGCAGCAGCAGCAAGGGAACCAGAAAATCCAGCAGCAAGACTAACAGCTATAGGAGAAAGTGGTCCAATTTCCTCATCAGTCCTAATCAAAAGCTCAAATTATTAGAATTAAGAAAATAGCAATAAGCTAGTTCAGATGGGCATCATCTGCACCAGAATATTCAGTTTGATGAAGGGGAAAAGCAGTCACTAAATGGCACCAAGTATATGAATAACGTCACATGACAAGCAACCATGAATGCTAGTCTTTTTTAACTCATCCCCCATGCCCTCCAACCCCAGTGGCGGGTAATCCCCGGCAGACAATGTAATGCAGACAACAATAATCATAATCAAAAGAAAATTAATCATTAACTTCAAGAGGAAAACTTCTATAAGAGAATCCAGTAGAAACAAGCAGGCTTTCAATATTGCTACAATGCTAGGTTGGACACAATCCAAATGTTACAAAAGCAAAGTAGCTGAAACATATGCGCACAAGACCCATTCAAAGAAAACCATCTAAAAGTAAGGGAAGCCCATACTTGTCAGAAGCGAAGAGGCGTTAAAATCCTAATTGCAAGATATGGGATTTGAGTACCATATCGAAAGTATAAGATCCTTATGTGGGGTTTATTTGAACTTTGGGTGGTTCCCTCACCTCACTTGCTAGCTTTTGGAGTGGCTCTCCTAAAGTTCATATCAATTGGTATCACAACCATCCAATACTCTCCAGTTCACACGCGCCACATAGGTCGTGACACCAGCATAACCTGAGACTAGATCTAGTGCAAAGTCAATCAAGTGCAAATCCAAGGAGACACTAGAATTGCAATGTTCGCTGGGGGATAGTGACGCTGAAAGTGCGGCGTTCGGGACTAGATGTAGTATAAAATCAGCTTGTGTGGACACGAGGACTGCAGAGCATGGTGGATTGCTAGGATCCTAATTGCAAGGTATGGGACTTGAGTCCAGTGTCAAAAGTCCGAGATTCCTAGGTGAGGCTCGTATGGACTTGGGCTCTCCCATCTTAATGGCTAGCTTCTAGGGTGTGACACTCCTAAGTTTCATATCAAGAGTTAAAGGTAAGAACAGAGGCTAACAGTCACATATCAAAAGACCACATTATCATAACTCATAAGATTCTCTTTCTCATATGCGTTTTTTCCCCATTTCCCTTAGGCTATAACAATTTTCTTTTCGATCTTCGATTGCATTCCACAAGATTAGTAGAAAAGCATGGCAGGAAATATTTGTAAAGCTCAAAGGATATCAAACCTGGGTTCAGGATCCATGCCAACTGCTTTCCAGGTAAGCATTACTTGGTGCAGGAACTGCCAACAACCAAAGAATGTCCCACCAAAAATAGAATCTCGAGCTACTCCTGACCGGACCCCTCTCCACAGGGCACTCGCCCCTTCCAAAGAAATAATATTTGATGGCTTCCGAACATCACAGACTGATGGTGGCCTCCCAGAGCCAGTCATCATCCACGGGTAGTTTTGCAAGGCACCAACAAAATCAGGATGCTTGGTAGGTAAAGTGGACAAAAGAGTAACAGATTGATTCAATGCCTGCTTATCTGGAGTAAATCCGTGTAGTAGTTTAGTAATCACAGACGTGCCAACTTTATTTTCTGTCACAGAGATAGAGCTTGGAATGCGAGATGCTGAGGTAACCTGTGCACGCAGTTTAATAAGTTCAAATGGCGAGCTTATGAATGACTCTATTGCACCAGCCACCGTTCCTGCCATGAAGGCCTCAGAGGTATGTACATAATTATATTCTCGTCCATCTGCCAGAAAAGTAACCTATCTGTGTTAGGAGTTGAAAGATACAAATGGCACATCTAACCGCAGTCAAGTTCACTAGCTGTTAATAGACCTACTAAGGAATCAAGATCATGAAGTGGCCAAATATCGTAAGTGGACCACTTAGATTAGGAGTTGTGGATATTTAGATCTCCTAAAGACAACAATGTTCTCTTATAGTCTTCAGACTAGAAAGCCTCTTGCGACTAATCCAACATCACTGTCAAAGCATTATCACTTGAACAACTTCACTTAATTTCAACTGGAAAGTTACGTTAGGGTTAGAATACTAAAAATTGCAAAGTTTGTAAGAGAAGAACATTGTTTACTCAAAGACTGCAAATGGAAGGTGTTTACTCAAAGAAGAATTGATGTTGAAATGCATAAAGAAAAGAAAACCGAAATCCCATTATTTATGCAAGATAAAAGTTATTGCATTATAGAGACTTGCAAACATTCACATGAGGAGAACAACACATTGGCTGGTTTACGAGCTTCTGCAAATCGTTTAGCAAAATCCCAAATTCATGTGTTGTAAGAAGAGGGACTAATGCAAAAGGTCTCTCTCCATTTGAAGTGCAGGACTAAGTTCAAGTAGACCGATATCTCAAAAAACAATGTTACATAGCAAATCATCAAAAGTTATTATCATTCGTGATCTCGTAAACGAAGGAAGTGAATTTCTCTCTCTCTCTCTCTCTCTCTATCTCTTCAAATTTTCAAATAAGCATGGTGAATTTGGTGAAGGAAGTACCTTTGTAGAAAGCAGTCAACAACTCATAAACTCCAAAGCGAGCACCCACACCGACAATTCTTCCGGAAGCTAACCACCCAAGACCACCATACAATCCTACAAATGTTTGCAACGGAGATATAGACAAGCAAAAATCACAATCGCTATTATTGCCAAAAATCGTTGTTTAGACTAAGCTAAGGCAAAGCGATTGGGAAATAAAGAATGAATTGAGGGCAGACCTGAATATCCAGACAAATTAAGAACTCTACTCAAAGCCTGCATTGAACTTAGCTGTTTACTGGGTCCTGAACCAACCTAGAAATTGAGAAAAGAAACAATCATGAGGTAAATAGTATGAAAGAAAGAAAGAAAGAAAGAAAGAAAAAGGAACAAAGAAAACATCCAGCCAACCCCATCCATTCAATGCAGGGAAGAAGAAACAACGAACCTGGACAAGGATTTTGAGAGTGTCAAGAGGGTAAGTAAGACCGGTGGCTAAACCCACTGAGCCTGCGGCTGCTATTCCATGGGTTGCCGCCACAACCACTTGATTCTGATTCTTCAACAAATATTCCTCCATTTCTTCTCGAGTCAATCAAAATCAACTTTTGACACTCGAATGAACGTAGAAGAAACACTGCTTCTGCTTGCTTTCGTTGCTTATGGTTAAAAAAAAAAAAAAAAAAAAAGAGGTGTATTTTGTTATAGCATATATATAACAGGTGTTCGATAAAATGCGTCAACAAGATGGAAGCGCCTTTTCCAGTTTCCCTCGCCTTCCTTCAAATCTTCGGCTCAGCGTATATTTATGAAACCCATCGCCTGTTGCTTGCTGCTAGTTGATGTACAAGGTACAATCTGTCCGCAGATAAAATGAAACGGAGAAAAGAGGGAAATACATAGAACTTGTTTGATTTATTTATTTAATAATATTATTATTAATTTTTGTTATTGATTATAATTTCTGTTGCCTGTCGTTGATTATTAAAAAATTTAATGAATAGCAAAAGAGCTGCAGAGTGAGAAGAAATAGGGGGGACCAACCGGGTTTTTGGGGCCCAACTTTGTTTTAAGATTTTGATTGAATCTCCAACCTTGGACTTGGATCCATGTTTTTAGGGGGTAAAATGAAAATCAATTTTGGTCTCAATCGGTGTAAATAAGGTTTGGGCTGTTTAAAAATTAACCAACCTGACTCAATCTGATCAATTCAATTCAAATTAATCTGAACTCGCTAAAATTGTCAAAGTTAGGATTGGTTGCGATTTCAAAATTTTACAACTTACCAATGACAGATTGTATGCAGATTGAAGAGTTCAATCCGCCTAATCCGATCCAATCCACCCATATATATATATATATATATATATGATATTGTGAATTAAATTTATGTATATATATATATATGATATTGTGAATTAAATTTATCGATATCAATCAGATTAAAACTAAATAATCACATTTCATATAATCTTACAAATCAATAAAATTAAAAGTAAAAAATTATTTTATTACTCACGTATTATTATCATATTCTCTAATTGTTACCACGTAATTTTATTTTAAAAAATAAGAATATATATAACTGATATTGTGAATTAAATTTATCGATATCAATCGGATTAAAACCAAACAATCACATTTCATATAATCTTACAAATCAATAAAATTAGAAGTAAAAAACCATTTTATTACTCATGTATTATCATCATATTCTCTAATTGTTACCACGTAATTTTATTTTAAAAAATAAGAAAAAATTGGAATATCTCTATCTTCCTATTTTTTTGACAGCACAAGTGAGATATTAGACACTATAAAAGAGAGAGAAAGAGATGTTACTTTATTTGTCGAGCGGAAGCACAAAAATAAAATATTTTTATTTGATAATTTTTGTTTTTACCAAGTAAAATTGATCTAATATAGTCTTTTAGTAAATTTTAATCAATTCTCATAAATATTTAAAATTACGAATGGATATGATTTATACATTCATGATCGATGATAATAAAGTTGGTAAGAATAAGTAAAAACATTGATAATCGATGATATGTATAAATTGAAAAAAACTATAATTTTTTTATTATGTCAATCCGTCCAAACCGATCTAATCCAACCCGCTGTTGGTAGATTAGATTGGATAGATTGGGTTGTATGGCGGATTGGGTGCGGATGAAAAATTATCCAACCCGCTTGACGGTAGATTAAATACGAATATACACCTAAATCGATCTAATCCAACTCATGAACACCCCTAAATAAGTTATCTGCTCTCATTCTTTTGAGTTTTGCTCATTTTTGCTTGTTTCATTGCATCTTCTATTCATGGACGTCCTTTTGGTCCATGCAATGATGTGACCATTTAAATAAGAAGTACGAGTATAATTCTAAGTCTATGTACAAAAGCCCAATCTTCGCAATGCGTGTACAATTTGCTACAAAGTCACCTAAACTACAATTGAATAAAAGTGATCTCCTAACGAAGATGGAGCTCGGTTTCAGTGGTTGGAGTTAGACCTGTTAAAAAATAAATCAACTTAATTCAATCCGATTAATTCAATTTAAATTAATTCGAACCTGTTAAAATTGCATAAATTAAGATTAGTTGCGCTTTTAAAATTTTACAACTTGCCAAAAACAGATTGAATGCGGATTGGAGAGTTTAATCCATGTAATCCGACTCAATATGCCTACACACATACATATATATAATGAGTGAGCTAAGGGAGAGAGAAAGAGGGAGAGATGACTTATTGTGTCAATTTTAGTTAACTAACAATTATATTTTTGTTATGTGAAAACTTTTGGATAGTAAGGATATCTTTTTCTCCTTAACTTTGTGCTACAAGCATACCAAAATACGTAATCTGAGCATCGACAGATATAGACGAAGTGACGTAGGCCACCCATGCTAGGTTATATATATATATATATATATACATCAAATTTATTGATATCAATCGAACAAAAACTTTAAAATGCCACAAATTTATATACGGACTGCTTAGAAATTAGTTTTAAAATGTTTTTTACCAAATAAAATAGATCTAATATAGATTTTTAGTAGATTTTGATCAATTTTTATGAATATTTAAAATTGCGAATGAATATGATATATACATTATAATAATAAAGTTGGTAAAATTATTGATGATTAATGATGTATATAAATTAAAAAAAATTATAATTTTTTTTATTATGCCAATCCGTCAAACCAATCCAATCCAATTCGTTAATGACGGATTAGATTGAATGAATTCAGTTGTATGACAGATTAAGTGCAGATACATTCTCAAGTCGATCCAATCTGACCCACGAACGCCCCTAATTGGAGCAGCCGTGCTGCTAGCCACAATTCCTCGGTTGAGTTAGCTTGTTTAGGTGTACATCTCTGTACAAGTGTTTTAAAATACTTTAGTAGTTTCTGTGCATATTTCGATATGAGCAGTGACATATGATACGAAAGTTTTTTTTTAAGAATTAATTTTTTTATATGAAAAGGAGCTTTTTTGTAATTTTACTATTATTTTTTAAAACTAAATTTTAAATAGATTTAATATTACTCTAAAATTTTAGTGTTATTCATGAAATTTTATGAAAAATTTTTCATAATGTTTATCTTTATTTTTTTAAGATTAAAGAGCTAAAGTGAAGATAAATGTCGCTCCAGCTAAAAATGTGGTTCATTACCATCCTTATTCAAATGTTACTTTGACATTGTTATCACTCATATCATAGCGTGACAGTATGAATACAAGTATGAAATAACACTTATTAAACCATAAGAGCATTACCAGTGGGTAACTCAATAAGAGCTCATTTGCTTCAATTTTACTCAAAAAAGGAGAGCAGGCTCCACAGACGAAAGAATCGAGCACGTGAACTAAGCCCCGGAGCTTACGTAGCCTAAAGCACATACCAGTTTGTGAAATAAGTGCTTGTGAAAAAGTTTGTGTTTTCAACTTTTAATCTTTCTAAAAAGTCTATTCTCCAAACAAAAAAAAAAAAAAAAAATCAAAATGTCAATTTTCTTAGAATTATATTTTCAAGGCGATTTTAATTTTTTAAATATTGTTAGGTGAGTTGTATCAAAACTGCGCTTAAATTTATCAGTGCTCGAGTGACAAGTTTTTTCTTATAAGAAAGAGGACATCAATGAATAACCCTAACTTTGGCATACAAAATAAGATAATTTCTATACCGATAATACACTTTTTTTTTTTTTTGCTAAAAATACGTACATTAAATTCAAAGTTAGACTTCTAACCTCTCCTTAAGAACTTTCCTCTCATCATCAACTACATTAAAAACTACTCAATTTTCAGATATATATATTTTTATATATACACAGAGAGAGAGAGAGTGTGTGTGTGTTCAAAATTTTACTTTTTGCCCCCAAAACAATGTAAATTAAACTGAAAATAATGGATGTTGATCAATACAAAATAGAAAATACAAAAAGAATCAAATTGGACCTCCAGCAGCGTCTCAGCTAAACTACAACTCACCAAGAGTTTCGGACAAATGGAGGAAAATGATTCTCAAGTTCAGAAACCAAAAAAACAAAGCTAATACTACAACCCCAATGTAACTGAAATGCAATTTGGGTTTACTCCTAACTTCTCCTCAAAGATATTTTCTTTCTCGTCTGCTGAATTGTTTTAGCCAACTTTTGGCTTCTTTGAATAGTAGTCGAGTCTCTAGTTAACATTGTCTGTGCCATGCATGTATTCAGCTTAATCTATCGGATTTACTGTTAATCTCTCTGCCTGTGTCTAGTGGCACATAACCACTGCCGTGGGGCTTCAAGATCATCCCCTACGTTTGTTGGCACATGCCAACTTCCATTTTCGGACTCCTGCATTAACATTAGCAACAGACAGCAGTTATATACAAGGGACTCCATTTTTGGTCAAGCGTCAATCACTAACCACCTGCAAACTGTCAATTCACCTGAATAACAATCGAATATGGCGGAGGCATACGTAGCATAAGCCCATCAGTTGTTACTGACACTCGGACCTGCAAAATTTTATCGAGAAGGGTAAATTTTCTCACCCCAAGACATGGCATTATAAATGCCTGACAGTCACCATGTACACTTCAACTTTCCCTTGGTTTTGATAATCACAGGAAATGGAGGGGAAAAAAAATGAAAAAAAACTGAAAAGTGGAAAGAAGGAAAATTTTCCATCATCTACAAAAGAGTAGTGTGAGAAATGAAATTTAAAAATCTTTCGCTTAGAAATAAGTGAAAAGTGAGGAAAAAAACAAAATGTATTACTTATGAACCAAATAGGGGAATTGATAACTTTCTTCCCATTTTGGGAGGAATGGATTTGGTAGGCCAAGAGAAAAATTTTGAAATTTTCCTCTCCCCATCTGATTGTTCAGATATTTCCCAAACACGAGCATAACCTCCCCTCTCCCAAACACAATTTTAGTTTCACAAAGTGCAAGCATCAGCAATATTAGTCACATTTTCCATATGATTTAGGTTAGATTGTTGGTTTTCAGATGAGCATTTGTGGCCGCTACCACATGAAGCAAGCACGGAATTTAGGTAGTTTAGTGTAGTTTAGGAAGCGACGGGGCACCGAGCCTAATACCAAGAACATCAACGTTGAAGGAAGTTTTCTCCAATTGTTGTCACAAAAAAATCTAGGGCAAAAGATCAAAAAATAACAATAAAACCTAGCCTCTAAACTTAAATATGATTAGCTAAGCAAACTTGTTCTTGTCATTCTATTCTATTGAGGTAAGGTCCGATTGTTATAGATCCTTCATCACCAAATATTCTAAACTACCTATCTCTTTTGTCAGGGCACTGTTTTCCTTGGTCTTCCATAAGATGTCTGCCGCTACCATACAAGTGTTGTTTGTCACTCCTAACCACATCTCCTTCCTTCAACATCTTGTTTTGGAACTCTTAACATTTGTCATAATTTATGTAAGTCCAACAATTAGTCATGCGTTATGGTGTCTCTGCTCTCATAATAATCTCACATTTAAAATGCACATCCAAGATTACTAATCTATGTTATGCAGCAAATGCTTCTATTGGTTTGACCTCGTAAGTTCTATTAAGAAAAGTCGTTATTATATTTACTTTTAAAGGTAATTAAATGTGATTTTTTTTTTATAAAAAAAAAGGGTATTGACTAATGTATGGATTCACCATAAAACTCATCCATGTTATCCCAAAATCTTTTTTTTTCAGCTTCATCTATTCCCACTTGTCATTGGCACTGATAAAGCTAATAGTTTCTTATGCATAGCAACATAGTTATCTTGTCTTCAATCTATTTTACTTCCATCACCTCTTATTTCAGGGAATTAATAACAATAATATTTACTTCATTCTTATTGTAATCACTAACCATATACCAAATCTTAAATCATGTAATATATATTTCCCTACAGTTTTTGTAGTCCACTCGTCTTGCACGAGAAATGTACCCTCCTACTAGTCAAAACATCTATTACTTTCATCAGCTTAATTGTTAGAGTACCAATATTTCACATCAACAATTCTTCTTTCCATAAAATGGCTTCTTTATTTGCACAGCATATATAAAAGCGTTAAAACCCTTGCATGATTTTCACCATGTCCGGGCAGTGTCGCTTGTGGGGTACGGCCTGCACCCCTTTCTCATTATTCTCTACACCCAAGTTCCGATGGAGCATGTCACGTGGGAGGAACACTTCAACGAAATTGCTTGAAAGATTCATATCGTAAGTATTCAACTAGATTTAGAATAACTGCTAACTTAAGGTAACCCTTCTTCTTGATCTAGCTTAGAACCAGCAACGATGAATTTGAGGTTCAACACTGGCAGTGTTAAAAGATAGAAAGTAGAAAAGAAAACACTATCAAATTGACACGTAAAGGGGGCACAATTACCTGATGCTTCTCCTTCCATCGTGGAAAAAAGGAAGTTCCTAGTAGCTGGAACAAGTGGTCCCTCATCTCATCATTTGTTACTAATAAACAGTTACATCTAACAGCAGCATACAACCAGTACCTGGTGACAAACATGAGAAAAATTTGAAAAAAAAAAAAGAAAGAGCATCAGAATTCTGAAGCTTCGTAAGCCAACAACCACTTGCCATGCATATGATGGTCAATAGATGAGCACCATAAATTTTGCTTGAATTTCTTAACAATCATACTGCACAGGTACATTCCAAAATTTGATCCTCTAATCAAGGTATAAGATTCTTCTTTTCCATTTCCCCTTTCCATGGATTCCTAACAAGTGGTTTCCACAATCATGAACATGGTGAGAAATGCTATCCCTATGGATATCCGTGCCTCATATGGATTGAAGAAACTCAAAGAGCTTTTGACAGCGGTAACTCCTTAATCAGATATGTAGACAAAACCCTAAATGTATACAAAAAGTACTTACTCTCTGGAATCTGGAATGAGTACATAAATAACGTCACGGGCCGCTATAATCTAATTCCGTTTGTTGAGAACAGGGGAAAACATGGCCTTCTTTTCACACCAGTTTGATAAAGGTCCTTTTAAGTTGGGCTACTAATAGGGTTTGCAGTTCATAAAGCCTGAGAAGGAATATGAAACCCCAGAAGATATGTCATTGACAAAAAACTGAACTTACCAATCATCATTCGAACCAGCAGGAGTAGTGTAAATTGCACCAGAGTTTTTCCAAAAATCTAAAATCTTCTTGTTATTAGGATGTTCCGCTGGACCTCCTGTCACACGACTTGTGTGCAAAATGATGAGCGGCAGCCTCTTTGATGGACTTATTTGACGTAATTGCTTCACAACATTATTGAGCTACAACCAAAAATTTGCCAATAAATTCCTGTCTTGCTTCAAGAAATTAATAAAGGTAGCCTCATGAAGCTTATCTTTGACATCCTCTTACCTGCTTAAAGCTGAAAGCACGTTGTTTGACAAGGCTGACATTGGCACCATCAACAACTGCATCAAATGGACCATGTTTCTGAAGCCATTCCTGAATAAATTCACTTGCTCAGCCAGGAAATCGACAAATAATTTTATGCATCGGTTATCCGAAATACAAAAAAAATGGGTATCAAGACTTGTTACAAAATTATGAATAAATATGTAATATACACGAGTAGGAGCAAGATAAGTGGAACAAAGAAGCCGAAGATGTACCTTGAACTTGACAAAATTAGCCTTATCCCTCTTGGTTGCCAAGTCAACTAGTGAACTAGCAAAGTTTTCTGTCTCTTTTGGATCAATATCAATACATACAAGCTTATCACTGCAAGAATTACAAACACCCTTCTCGTCAATTTGAGTCCTCACAACCTTCCATGGCCCACTTCCCAACCACCCTTGTCCATGCCACCCTCCTCCACCCCTTGTAACTCCTTCCCTTATCCTACTCATGTCATATTTCTCAGCTCCAATTTTGGCAGCATCTTCAGACTTAAACCAATCCTCAATAATTCCAAGAGTTGATTCTGTAACTTGCCTGACCGTGCACGCAATCGATGCAGCATCTCATAAACCTTGTTGGCTTTATTTTGATCAGTGCTAATTTTCAATATAGCAGAAAGCTCTGGCTCTTCAGCAATCACCCCTGATTCAGCCATGTGAGCATCAACTTCATAAGCTCGCTCTGCCAAGCCCTTCTTACAGAAGCCAAACAGAGCTGGTCCATACGATCTCAACTTTGGTGTGATATCTAACCTCTTCATCTGCTTCACTAAATCAAAAGCCATTTCTGGGTCTTCAATTAAAACAGCCAGCCTTGCTGCACTTGTGAAAGTTGCTTCATTGGGCACAACTTTGTCAATTAACATCTGCTGGAAAATCTCAAATCCCCTTTTGAAACCTACTCCGGAGGAATCCACCCCACCCTCATCTCTGCTTTTGTCAGCAGAAGCACACAAATAAAGCAACACATTATAGTGATGTTGGTTAAGATGTACCCCATTACTCCTTGCTTCATCATATAGGCGGAGGGCTTCAACAAGGTCACCGTCCTTTGAGCACCTATCTAGCTTGAATCTAAGTACTCCCTCAGGTGATTCCCGACGTGCTTTCTTCGTCAATTTATTGGAAACTGAACTGCCAGCTGGAGTAACAGACTGACAAATCGATGGGGTTGCAGAGAGAGCCAAGTTGCAAAGGTTGGCTCTTTTATCCATATGGAAAAAATGGGCATAAATATTATCAACAGTTTTTGCAAAGAAGTAAGTGCGATAGCGGAGAAGTGGACAATGAAGAGGGTGCCAACGTATCTGAAACGTGCACAACATTCTACACAGCATCACTTTCAGAAGTTAATATTCCTTGACAGTAGTGTCCTTAGAAGCAATAAGCATTATCGAGGAAAATCAAAATCCGTAAACCTGCAAGCTGCTTCTGCTACAAGTGATCAAGATACATGAACAATCAGAACAACACAAACCAACAATTCGAGTAGCAGGAAATTCAGAAAACATTAAATTTTCACTATGACATGTTCACCAAAATCAAAAGGTTCCCCTTTTTGACTCCACCAACAACCACCGCTATTTCCAGTTCCCCCCACCCCCAACAAGTCAAGTCAAAAAATTCTGGGCTGTTGCTTGAAATGTGCCATTCAAAATCACTTTTTTTCAAGTCCTTTGAGTTCTTTCTTTCTCCATAGGAAGCAAGTGAAAGAGTATGATAGCCTTTTTTCTGCTTGTTTTCAGATATTCGTGTTTGACAGGTGTTTATCAAGCAGCACTGACAAAGGGATGAATCCACAACAATGTTAAGAAAGAAAAGAGAGTATGCCTCCTCTTGACTTCAACAATTCCAGCTCAAACTAATATTTCTCTTTTTCAAATCAAATTATGTTCCAGAATATAAACTGAATTAAACTGCAAATTTAATGTCAAATTTTCAAAAAAACCTCATAAGCATTTCTGCAGTTGCTCACTAGTCATATCTTTGCAAACTGACTTGAATGGAAACCCTTAGGTTTTATCCACATTTACCACACTAGTCATGACATCCAAACAAACCACAATCTAAATATTCAACTTTTGACCAAATCAAGCAGTTTAAAGGCATCCAGACGGGATTCGTAATAATTAGCTTAAGAATGCAATGTGGCTGCCACAGATTTCGGAACCAAGGAAAGCACGAACAAACAAGAGCTCTATCAATCCACGTACTAATTCTACAGCTTTACAAAACATCATAACAACTTGGCAATCAAAGTAAACCCAGTCCACATGATTCATTTCGTCTTTAATATTACCATATAGGCAAATACACACAGCTAAACCCAGAAAAGCATTATCATACACAGTATCTCAAAATGCACAAATTGAACCCCAAGCTACCCTCCCAGTACGAACGACAAAAAATTTCATTTCATAGGACTAGAAGGGATATTTTCAATAAATACAGAAATGGAGTAAGAACAGTGAATTACGACGAAACAGTCATAATTGAAGGAAAAAAAAAAAACAAATTATACCTGGTATCTGGCAATTCACAAATAAAAAACCAGGAGAAACAACAGCATTCATTTCAGCAGAATTTTCAACCAACACAGGAGGGAGCAAGAAGACATGAAGTACCGAGAAGCAGTCAAAATTCAAGTTAAAAAACGCATAAATAAATAGAAAACGAGTGAATTACTCAGCGAGAAATCAATATTCATTACATTTAAGGAATCAATACCAGAATGAGTCAAAGTAGTAGCAATCAAGAAATGGAGACAGACCACATAACTTACGACAAAGCAGTAAAAATCAGATCATGAAAGGGAACAAGAACACATGAATTACAGACGAACAGTCAAAACACAATCCATAAACAAAAAAACAAAACCAATGCAAATAAAAGACTTGAAATTTAAAAAAAAGAAAAAAAAAGGTAAAGAAGCAAACCTGAATTTTAATTGCGGCGGCATTCTGTTGGCGCAACCACAATCGGCGGTTGCGCTCCCACCTAGTTTGCTCAAGAAGCTTCTGTCTATCGCTTTCTTTGGAGCTCCGGCCTCCCAAATCGACTCGCTTCGGATAAACTTCGCCGTCCGCAACACCCGGCGGCAAGGCCCAGCGAGAGAGAGAGAGAGAGAGAGAGAGAGAGGGAGAGGCGTAGCTATTTCGCAATGTGGCGACTAATGGGTCGAGCCTAGTCTGGCCGGCAGGCTAGGAGGATGGATATGCGCCCAATGAAATTCCTCACGTAGCAGATATGCAAAAATGAAAGAAAAAAACTGTTAGTGTTTTGGTTATTGGTGTTTTTAGCAGTATTTTGAGATTAAAATTAAAATTAATATTTTAAAAATAAAATTAATAATTTTTAAAATATTTATTATTTTTATATTTTAAAAATTATTAAATTTTTTTAAAAAATATTAATTTTAATTTCAATCAATATCATGTTTAAGATAAAAAATACTTAAAATATATGTTAATGCTCAAAATGAAAGCAAGATGGATACAATATTTACCTGCACCCTAGAAACGAATCTAACAGTAACTAGATTTTTTTTATTTGTGCGCCGTGCAGTACTATTTTAAATATTTATATTACTTTTTAAAATCTATGCAAATAATTTTTTAAAATTAAAAGTATACTAGAAAATTATTAACAAATTTAAAAAACACAAATCTTTTTTTTTTTTGGTGCATAAGAAAAATAATAAAGTTACAGCTACGAACTTTTTGTAAATAAAAATAACACATCTCAATCGCCCTCTAAATCAAGTAAAAGTTTTATTAGAGCATACAAGAGCTCCACATCTTCAAAAACACACTCTGCCTCTGTTTTAACCAAATAATCAGTACAAGAATTTCCTTATTGAAGCACATGTTTTAGATGTACATCCCAATTCTGACCACATAACCGTCTAATATCTTTCAATGGACTTAAAAGTGGATGAAAGCGATTTTTCTGATTTGTAATTGAATGCAACCCTTCCGTAGAGTCTGTCTTCAAAACAATTTTATGATAAACAAGCCCCAATCCTAACTCCAAACCTCAGCTGATCCTCATGAGCTCTGCTACTATATTAGTTGCAAAACCCAAACAACCAATAAAACCTTTAATCCAATTTCTTGAAGCATCCCTTGCTAGCCCACGGAATCCAGCCTTACCCGCATTACCCTTAGAATTACCATTTGTATTAATCTTCACAAATCTCATAGGAAGTGTTGTCCATATAACCAACTGATTAGTAATAGCCAAATGTAATTCTGAGAAAGGGAAAGCAATACACACATCTTGAAGAAGCATGCTAACCCGACATACTAAGGCTTGCGGGTGTCCTTTCTTCCACAAAATAATTCTTCATTCCTACACATCCAGAGGGTCTAGCAACCACACAAAAATAACAAGCCTTGCATATCTATTTGATTGCCTACAAATGAACTCCATAAATACCTCTCAAGTTAATCATCAAGCGAAAGAGAGAAAAAAGTTACTGGCAATGATTTTCCATAAAGTTTCAGCCACAGTTCACGAGAGATATGACAGTCGCGAAGGAGATGAAGAATAGTTTCAGGCCTCATACGACATCTAACATAGAGAGGTTCATCACACATCTTTCGACGCCACCTCTCCATATTAGTAAGTAGCCGGCCTTTGGCAACCAGCCATAAGAAAGTCTTCATCTTCTCTAGTATCCTGAGCTTCCACAAATTTTTCCAAGCAAAGCCATTCAGTGTAGGCTCACTATTCAATAGCCATTTGTATGCTGAACAAGGTGAAAATGATCCTGTGGTGCTCGGCTTCCAAGTAACACAATCCGTTCCTGGTGTATGACACAGAAGCGGTACAGACTTGATCATTTCAATTACCTCCGACAGTAAAGTAGTTGACAAAGTATGCACATCCCATCTTCCATCTAAAATGATATCAACAACCCGAGCATTGATCTCATTGACATTAACAAGTGGCACATAAAAAAAGAGAGGTTGATGCGAGGCCCATTTACCAAACCACAAAGAAATTTCTTCTCCTGTTCCAACCTAGTATCCAAAACCTTCATTAAGCATATTAAGACTCTTGGAAATGACCTTCCAAGTATAAGAATCTGAAGGCCTCCAATCAGGTGACATTCTAATAGAGGTCGTATATTTATTCTCACCACCTTAACCCAAGTTTTTTTACTATCACGAAACAGCTCCCAACTAAGTTTCACAATGACCTTTCTTGCTACCATGCTTGATTAATGGTAGGGTATAATCAATATATACTCTAAATTTTCGAATCATTTTAGATACGAGTCATTTTTGGATCAATATAATCGAGTCATATTCTCATAGATGAGTTCGGATCGATCAATTGAATTGAATCGCAACTTGACAATTCTACAAGGCAGAAAAAATTTTCTTCTATACTTTTTATTTTTTGAATATTGAGTAATTTTTCAAAATTTATTTGTTTTGGTCCTAAGTCCTATGTGGCGCTTTTTATTTTTAATTTTTTCCTTTTAATTCTAAAACTTGAACCCAATCTAAGTATTAGAACTCGTTTATTTATAAGATTAAGCGGGACAGGATCAGAGATAGCAATCATGATTCTCACTTCATTTTTAAACTTTATTCTTATCTTCATTCTCGTTCCCATTAGAGATCAAATTTGAAATCCTGCCCTCTCCCAATTGGAGAACGAGAACCCCTATCTCCACCCCATCATCGACCAAAAAATTTTAATGGAGTTCATATAAACTTACAATAAATGTCGAGTTCTCCTACGCTGTATTCAAATAAATCAGTCGGAACAAGAAATGTATCGATCTCAAGGATATTTTTTGTTGCCCATATAAAAACAAGCAGCTTATAAAGCTCAATTTTTTTCACAGACAGATGCACATTCTTGTGTTTTGTTATCTGTTGACCAGTATGCTGCATGTAGCTGTGTGTTTTGGGGAACCAATCTTAGGTCTCTTTCACCTCTGGCTGAAATTCTTTGGAGTGCAGATCGTGAATGCAAAATGCATATTGGACTCCCTTGTTCGTTTTTTTTTTTTCGTTTCAATGTCTTTCCACAACAAATCTTTTTTTCTTTTTTAAAGAAAACTTTTCACAACAAAATCCGGGTTGCTTAATAATATATATCATATAATTGCCATAAAAGGATAAAACAGTAAATAAATAAAACGGAAGTAATGGGTTGTCAATATCAATCTAGCGATATAAAATGTATTAGTATATTACACTGAAACTTAAAATTTTATATCACTATGTATATATTTGTAAAATATTCAGCATTTTTATGTTAATAATTTTAATAGTGGTTATGTTAAAACTGCAAAAAAAAAAAAAAATTAATTTTTTCATTGACTCTCAAGTAAACAAAATACAATCAAATTAAACTAAATTCCTTAAATTTAGTAGAATAAAAGGTTTATTTTGGCAAATAGTTGAATAAAAGGTGGAATGTCAAAAGTGGGAACTGGAAAGATGTTCAGAGCAACCATGTCTAAGGCTCTATGGCGCTGCACTGGTGGGCCTCATTTCCTAGCAGGTCGCTTTGAGGCCCAACCCGACTGGCAGGTTCCTGGGCCAAGTCCCATTTCATAGGCTTCCAGGAAAACACCATGAAAGATCCAAAGGCAAAGGGCATCCGCACCACGTGCGGTTAGATTAGCTAACTTCAACTGAACAATTAATTTTTTGTTTTTTTGTCCATAAATCTATTGATATCGAAATTTATTGAACCGTCAATTACACAATAAAAATTATTTTTTAAATTCTATAAAACTTACACACCTCTTTTCCAAGGTTAGATCTTTAAAATAAAGTTTTAAATCTTTAAAATAAAAATCTTAAATTTTTAACCGTTATAATATTTTTGCTAACAAAAAACAAAAACACAAAAATACAGATATTAGAATGTCCCAGGAAAAACAACCACGCTAATTCAGATTCATTCCTAAATCCGATGATGATCAATAACACTAGACCCACTTAACCCAAGCCATGCTTCATAGCTTCCACTAGGTCAGACAACAATAATCCATCCACCTCACGACCAACCCTCTTGCTACACACAAAATAAAATAAATAAATAATTGAATTTTCAACATTAACAATATTAAGTGCCAAAATTAATTCCACACTCAATCTTAGTCATCTTCATTGGAGCACAGCATCATTGACACGTTTAAAAGGTCAACATCCCGATAAGTTTCTTTTTGAAAGAGTCACCACACCTACCACAGCATTTGAGCAAAATATGCGGCAATCAAGAAACTAGAAAGAGCATAGAAAGTGAACATCAAAGGTCGTTCCCACTTCCCACAGACTTCACACTTTGTGAGGTCTTTGGAAACCAAAGAAAATAAACCGAAAGCAAAAAAGGAACTCACATAAATTCATGCATAGAGCATTATCCAAAGCATAAATAAGTCTCAATGATCCAGGACACCAGTTGGTTATCTACTTCCAGTCACAATTTTTTCATCCATATCCAAACACCAGCAACATCGAATTAGCTTCCCTTATATATGATATTATCCCTCTCATACCCTCTCAAAATGGTTACATCATAATGTAACTCAGAAGCTAGAGTACAAGGCCACTATAAGGCCAATGACCAGTGACCCAACTGAGAAGAGAAGATCCTGAGATCCCGAGGACTGGGGAGATGGAGCCGGGGTTTGATCGAGCCCTCCAATACCAGCAGTAGGCGCTCCAGCAATTGACGATGTAGGTGCTGCAATAGCAACTGACCAAACCATTATAAGCAATACAAATTTGAATTACATTCCATATTGGTTCCTATACAATAAAGACTAACGACACTGAATTCTTCAAGTAGAACCAACAGTTAAAAACATGAACACAGCCAAAGCTCATAAATAAGTTCCTCAAACAAAGCTTCTTCTTCAACCATTAAAAACAGAAGTCATAAATTTAGATAAAAATTTCCGTCAACCCAATGTCGAAGAAAGGCACCCAAGCAGCCAAAATCATAGAAGTTTTATTTTCAATGTAACACATGTTTCATTTTAGTTAATAGAATATTGTTTCAAGCAAATTATCCATATCTGGAACTTCCACCATAAAAACCATCTTACCTACTTTAAATGGTAAATAAGATCATATAAATCTTTATAAACTCAATTTTGAATTGACATATAATGGTAACAAAAACAGAATTGGAACCCACAACAGACCGAACACAACCAACATAACAGACCAAATCCAGAAACTATTTAACAACTAGAGAAAAAGCACAGCATACGTAGTATGAAGAACAGCCCAAAATTACCAACAATCACAACAACAATGCATGCGTGAGAAATTAAATAACAAACTATAAAACGAAGGCAAACACTTAGTGGCTTCTATACACAGATGCATAAAGCCGTTTGACCGCACATGACAGTTTCACTGCGGCCCCACATCTCATGCGAGCACAATAATGTCCTTACCCATAATAAAATATGTTTATTTTCGGGTTTGGTTTCCGAGCCCGAGAAGATTTTGTGCTCAGATTTGTTCTAATATATTTATAAATAGTAATTAGTTGTCAAATTGATATAATTTTATTAATCAAAGAATAACAAAAAAATTAAAATATAAATTATAATTTTATTTCTTATTACTCTTTTTTTATCACAATAATTACAAAAAATTAATAATTAATTACTCTTTTTAAGCATAAAATGACAAAAATTGGGACATTTTTAGCGGCTCCAAACTTTTTCCGTTAGTAAAAAGCTGTAACTTTTGAAGTACAAAAAAGCTGTAAATATTTAAAAGCTTCAACAGAAATTTGAGTATAAATTTCAAATTTTTGATCTGTTCTGTTACAAATTACAAATACACAGAACATATCCCATGGGGAATTATACAGACAAAGCACAGAATGTCTTCAAAGAATTGTAAATATAAGCTTTGTAGACTAAATCAACATACAATCCACATGCATGTTATGATATCATCATCATCAAACAAATCAATAAACAAATCCATGGTGAAATTTGCAGTTTTCTAGTGATTCATAAAGGAAAAGACAACAAAAGTAAAATCAGAGCGCTATTAATCAAGATAACGTTAAGACATACCAGGGGCACCGGCAGGAGTTATGGCCACTGCAAAACGACAAAAGATGACCCCCCACAGAATTAGTAATCCATTCAAACAGCTAAAAAAAAATTCTAAAATTAAACCCTATAAAAAAACTGTAAAAATGAAAAGACAACAAAAAAAAAAAAGACAAAACACAGAAAGGAAAGAAATAATCTTGCAAATTTTTCAACAAAAAAAAAGACAAAGAAATGTGACATCTTAACTGGAGAGCCACAAAGATATAAAAGGATTTCACCCCATTTTTTAAAGAAAATAAAATTATATATGATTTAACCCAGACAAAAGCCAAAAAAAGAGAAAGAAATTCCCAGTTGAAAAGCAGAAGAAAAGTAAAAAGAAAAAAATAAAGGGAAAGAAGGGAGGGAGGTGGTTACAGCCGCAGGAAGAGACGGAAGGGGCGTGGAGTTTGCAAGCGGCGGGGAGGGAGAGGGCCTTGGTGACGTTCAAGGGAACACCCAACTGGGCACTGTTCTTGAAGCCCTCGCAGAGACACCGGGCGTCGGTTTTCAGAACCGTCTTCAACCCAGAACAGCAGGTCCCTTCCGGCTTGGTGACCGTGCTTCCGTTGGTGACAAAGGACAGACAGTCCGCCAAGTCCAAGATCAGGTTGTTGCAGTCTACGGACGGGGCCGGGGCGGCCGCGCTGTGGTGGCCAGCGCCGTCGACGACGCCGACCCACATGGACAAAATGGGAAGAGCGCAGAGAATCAGGGGAAGCACAGCTGATCGTGCCATTGTTACAGCAGCAGTCACAAACAAAAGTTAAGGCCACAAACACAGAGAGAAGAGAGTGGGCTGAGCAGTGCGCGTATCGATGTTATATATGTAAATGTGTATGGCGGAAAGAAGGAAGTGGGAGAGTGGGGCTGTGAAATGGAAGGCTTGTATGTGTACATATATATATATATGAGCTTGAATTGGTATACATACGTTGGTAGCCAGATGATACACATACAAAGTGTACTTTTTGTGACGAACTTGATTGTTTCTGCAACTGTGCTTATTGTTTTTGCAACAAAAAATTACGTGTTAATTTTTTGTATCATATTTTATCGATCTTGTCACAAAAATAGATAAGCTCGTTACAATAAGTATACCAAATATGTATACCAAGGTAGGGATACCAAACTTTTTCCTATATATATATACACTCCAACAAGGGTTTCTTTTCTTCTTTCTTTTTCAGAAAACAGTTCCCCAAATAATAATAATAATAATAAATTAAGGGCACGCTAGTCGGCGCATTGAAATTGACGGTACACGTGGCATACCTTTTACCTTTCAGAACTTTTTTTAGATTTTTATTTTAATTTTAATTTTTAAAAAAATATAACTTAATTATAATTTTATATTAAATAATAAATAAGTCTATTTAAATAAAAAAATTAAAAATAATATTTAAATAATATTAAATTATAAATTAATTTTATTTATTAAAAAAATAAAATTAGTAAGTATATTTTGTTTACTATTTCTGTGAGCTGTGATGGTTTTTTATTTTTTAAAGATAAGATCTGTTTTTAAGAAATTGAAATGGGATGACCATTGGTATGTTATTCTTAATCTTAATCTTAATTAATTTCGAATTCTTTTTGAAGTGTATATGTTTTCCGAGTTCTTGGCTCTTGAGGATAAATTGCAGAATAATTTGAGCTAATTCCTCAGTATTATCTTTTTTCTAAGTGTAGAAAATTTTCAATTTTAGCAAGAGTTTGTATTATTATCAACAACTTTTTAAGTTACCAAAATAGAAAGGCAATCAATAATTTAACCTAATTGATAGTATAGTCGTTTGGAAAATTAAATTTTTTGAATTTAAATATTAATTGAAGTCAATTAATTTTTTTTTAAAATAGAAAATCAAAATATGAAAAGAAAAACTTTTTTTTTAGACATAAAAGAAATTGTTGCATTGAATCAATCAAAGACCATACATAAGTCTGACTCGAACAGGTCAGAAGAGCCTGTATACAGTAGAAATGAAAACGACACCAACAGCTACATTAAACATGGTCACAAAGACCAAAAACTAAACTGTCTTGAAACCGGTCTAAACAAGATACAGAACAAATAAATACATAAATACATAAACAGTACATATAGGCCCAGTACAAAAATATGAAAAGGAAATGGGAGAGAACAAAAATTCCCGGGAATGTCCGCATTTCAGTTGATGTTTCTAAAACATTTTGGTTTCATCAATTCCTAGCCGTTAGCAGCATAATACAGCTAATAAGCACCCTCACCTAATTTCAAACTATTTCCATCTTCATTTATTTGATTTGAATTGGCTGTAGTTAAACAAAAAATTTTAAAAAAAGAAGATATCGTCCCCTTATGGTTCTACAAATCTAATTATTCTTAACGTTAACATGGAGCATAAAGCTGGTTCAGAAATTATAAAGGAAATTAATATTTTTGAGCTATTCGAAAATTTTGAAATTGGAATGCCTAACATAAGCCAGATTTTTTTTTCAAAAAAAAAATATTGACTAGAAAATTTAACAGGGGTGAGAAGCATAATGAGAAGCGAAGTGGGAAATAGATTAGACCAAGAGACATTATCATGGACCACTGTGATCAGAACAGATGTTTGTTAATTGTTGCCATCGTTTCACATTTGGGTCTACCATCTTGCTTTTGAAATTTGAACGAAAAAGTGCGACAGCTACTTTGCCAACCTCGTCGGGCAGGCGTAAGCTTGCACGTCGTTTTCTACGTATCCCGGAGAGAGAGTGTAAGACTGTTTAAAAATAGCACAACCCATGTTAAATCGATTAATTTAATTTGTATAAATTTATATTTGTTAAAATTATAAAAATTTAAATTAGTTATAATTTTAAAATTTTTAAATTTTTAAAAATAAATTAAATGTAAATTAAAGATTTTAAAATCTATATAATTTGACTACTATTCTTAAAACAAAGCAGAATAAATCTTCTTCTATATCGTTGCAAGATTTGTAATTTGAGATTTAAACTATTAAATTAAAACTTAAAAAACTTAAGATTAGATTAAACAACAGTCTGATTCAATTTTACTACAACAGTTACTTGTTAAACAGACAGATAAAATAGACTCAGAATCTGATAAAACAGAAAATTTGACTTTTAAACCAAAGTCAATAGAAGAAATTGATAACTCTCCTATTGATTTTTTAAATATTTTGAAAGAAATCAGTTCTCATAAATATTTAATTAAAATTTTTATTATTTTTTAATGATTTTTCTGTAGATACTGCTGCACATATATATATATATATATATATATATATATATATATATATAGAAACAGGAAAACCATTTCCTGATAATAGTGCTGCTACGGTGCCAACAGTTCACACGTTTTTGTTTTTTTGGCACAACGTTCACAAGTCAATTGATTCTTTCACAGTGTGTCATTTCTTTTGTGAGGAGATGCATTGCGCTTCCATAATGTTTGTTGGCTAATGGTTAAAGGTCTTGCATCTAACTCATAACGAAGGTGGATCTTGATTCTTGAGGGGGAAAATAGAGGTGTCAAAAAGTCGGGTTGATTTGTTTTTGGTTCAGATTATTTTTAGTTAGATTACTTTTAAGTCACGTTACATTAAATTTGAATTCAGGTTAAATCGTTTTAAATTCAGATTGGATTCAGATCGAACTCGGATTAAATTCAGATTGAACCATTATTTTTTGAAGTTGTTTTTCACTAAAGTAAAATATTTAAATTGAATCTAAAACTCATTTTTATAATAAACTAAATATTTAAATTTAATTTTTTTGTCATATATATATTTATACTCTACGAAAATGGTACTAATTAGTATTTAAAAAAATAAGTCAAAAATAAAAAATTAAAAAAAATTTCATAATTTTGTCTTTTTCTTAATTCAACAGTTAACTTGAATCGAATTCAAAATTTTCGAGTCATTTTAAATTTGTGTTATTTTTAGATTCGGATTGAAAAATTAACTTTTTAACTCAATTTTTTTAAATAAATTTAAATAAATTATCAGGTCAAGTCATTTTTTAACGTTTACAGGAGAAAACCATCAACGACTTTAGAGTCATAGCCTATTCAAGTGCTAAAAGTTTTGGATACTTTTAGATAAGAGCATGCAAACTCAGAGAATCCATAAGCAAATTCAAGAGAGAATGGTGATCATCAGAGATATTTAAGGAGGATATCACGGTTTTAATTTTCAACCACCAACCACCACTCTTTTCTTCACACCACTCTTTTCTACTCAAAAGTAAAATTATCACAACTTACAAAACATTAAAATTTCGACCAGATTAGTAAATATTCTTGCTCATGAGAAGGAGGCTTCTGCATAAAGTGGGTCGATTTCGTTCTTCATAAAGGTCGGGTGAGGTGCTAAGTAGAGTCATTTTTTTATTTTTTATTTTTTAAAAGACAAACTTCTTAAGCTTATCCAACCAAAAAAAGAAAAAGGAAATCAGCATAGAATTTCTCTCATAAGAATTATTCCTGTTTGAATTTTATTAAAGCAAATGATACCACTTGTTTTCACCAATAATTTAGGCTAATAATGCACATTGCAGAACAGTTTGTCGCTCCAAGTAATGCGACAGTACAATGTTCCTTGTTGTAAAACAAATTTGAGCACCGATCAACACACTTGGAATTTAGCCATTGTAATGTACTGACTTTGTAATGTAAATTCCAATTCCTTGTAAGTTTAAACTAGTCCAACAATAAGTTAGCTTAGTGATAGAAGATTTTGAAAACTTCAAACCGTCATGTTTCAGCACTTCTTTATTTTTGTCTACTTCATTTCTTTTTTTTTTTTTTAATAAACCCTCTACATGGTTTCCATTAATATATATGAATTATCCATATCAGTTTTTCCATTAAGTGTCACTTGGCAGCACGTCTGACGACTTGTGCTTGCACAATCTGAAATTGATAGCGTGACATTCATTTTTTTTTTTGAAAAATTAAAAATTTAAAAAAATGCATAAAAAATTCTGGAAATTTTAATAAAAATCCAAAAATTTTCAAAAAAATCATCAATTTTTTTAGAAACCAACATTTTTAGAAAATATAAATATTTAAAAATGAAATTTGAGGAAGACTTTAAAAATTTTAAAAAAAAAATCGAAAAATTTTCTCTTTCTCTCTCTTTTTTGTCCCGTCCTCTTTCTTTCTTTTTTACCTCTATTTTGGGTAGATTCAAACACTCGGAGAGTGCCTCTCTAATATAGTTTTGTTCAATTCATATATAAATCTCAAAATTTACGCATGTAGATAGAGAAATAAAAACAGCGACAGAGTGTAAAAGAAAGCGGACCCGCGAAGAGAAATATAATTTTAGATTCTTTAATATTCTAAAATGTAGATAAAGAGAAATTTTTGTAATTTTGATAATATTTTTGGATTTTTACATAAACTTTTCAGATTTTTTTCATAAAAATTTTAAATTTTTCAATGATTTTATTTTTATAAAATTTTTATATTTTCTGAATTTTTAATTTTTAACAAAATTTTTAGATTTTTCAAAAGATTTTTAAAACAATATGAGATCATTTATTTTTGATGATGTGATATATGAGCGATTTGCCGCTTCACCATGTTACAATTGAACGAAAAAGTGAAATTTAACAGTAGCAATATTAAGGGTTGATTTAAAAAAAAAAAACTAAACACGGATTAAAAAAAAAAAACTAAAACTTGACGGGTGAATATGTTCTTTTTTTTTTTTTTTTGGCAAAAGCTGAAAATCATACTTAATTAGCTCTTCCGAATATCAGAAATATTTCCTTACAATTTATTTAACAGAAAAAAAATTATGCGTTTTTACGGTCGGGCTTATGGATGACCACGGTGTGGTGTCTAGGTGGAGACATCAACTCCACATCTTATCCCATCTTCGTCCCATCTCTATTTGAAATGAATTTTGGGATCTCATTTTCATCTCCGTCCCATCTCTGAATTTTAGTTAAAAACATAAATTAACTATTTATGATAACAGAAAAAATTATTTAAATTATCCCTCTAAAACACATTATATAATTATTATACATAAGATAAAATAGAAAATTACTAATTGAGGTCAAAAAATAAATTTAATAATTATTATTCAGAGAATAGTCCTTTTTTTTTTTTTTGAGGAAAAGGATGTGTAAACTTTATTCAAAATGAATTGTCAATTACATCCTTAGAATAGTCCAAATTACTCATCTAAAAATGTTATATAATTATTATTTAAAAAATAAAATGGTAAATTCTTAATTGGACCGAAAATTGGGCTGGTCCCTGCTTCAAAATTTTGTGTTTCAAAGTAAAGATCCAGATCCCTGATCAAATTTAATTGACCCTACCCCATAGAGGCAGAGCTAGGCAAAGACCCACAAAGACGAATCCCCATTGTCAGCTCTACTACCCCCACGAGTTAAACAAAAAAAATTAAATGCATGTGCAAATATCACTTCCCCAGTTAAAAATGAAAATTTAACCATGAAGTTTGTGTGAGTGATAATAGATTAATAGCTTAGCTTACTCCCCAAACTAATTGCCTTCGGACTTGCTTATAATGGATTCAATTTGCATTAAAGCATTGGTAAATCAAGGACAGTGTAAATCAAGGACAGTGGACCATTAGAAAGAAAAGGAAAGAAAAAAGGAATCTCATTATTATTTTCTTTGTGTGTAAGAGAACAATAGAAAAAAAAAAATTAAAACAAACAACTTGCAAATAAAAACAACACCTTATTTATAACTAAATAAACAAGGCCTCGTGCCAGCCTTTGCGAAGAATTTGACACACGAATTATTGCATACTTCAAAGTTGCAAACAAATTTATTTCTTGTAGAGGCATTTTCATATCCCGACATATATGGCCCATTTATTTATTTATAGAATAAAAATCAATGTCACAAAAGTTTCTTCACGAAACTTTAGGAAATCTTCTAAATTTTAAGGTAACACTATATTCATCTAAAATTTAGTTTTAAAAATCAAAGTAAAATTAAAAAAAAAATTACTTATCATATCAATAAAAAAACTAATTCGTGAATAATTATAAAAAATAATTTTCGTGCGATATATCACTGCTCTTATTTATATACTTCTTCATTTTACTTAAACTTGGCTGAATAATTTTGTAACTCAGTTCAAAAGGGGATCTGTGATGTCTTAGTACAGATTGATCTTAATTTTTAATGAGTAAACTTGCTCAATTTGTAATTAGCTTAAAATTTTAAATCAATTTTATTTTTTTTATCTATATAAAATTTAGAATAAAAAAAGATTATACGCCCAGTTGAGGATTGGGGAAAGGTTTAAATGACAGTAGAAGGACCAAAAAATAGTACCTTACAATGAGGTCCTACACAACTCACAAGTCACAAGATCATAAAAATGTAAAAGATTCCAGGGCATTCTCTCAGCTGAGGACTCTAAACACTATTTGACGAAAGATTGAATACTGCACTGGCTCATTGAGAAGTGAGTTATTTCAACTAGCAAGAATGAAAATATTCCAAAGTATGCACTTGATAATGATTCCAAAACCTGTTTTGTCATTCCAGCTTTTTTTTTTCTTTTTTAGCTCTCCGCCTTTTATAAACCACACACTTTTTTTTTTTTTGTTAAGATTAAAATCCCAAACTTCGTAAATAAAGGTCTAAAATATTAATTGGTATGAAGTGATTTTTTTTTCGTGTAATTGCACTTTGTCTATTTTTTCTTTCTTTTTTTTTTTGGTTGGTGAAATGGAAAAGCAGAATACTATTCATTCCGTGGGCAAAATCGTATTTGAATTCAGTCCTTTTTGTTTGTTTTTTGATCAAATATATTTGACTTCGTTTTTGGTATATCGGAATTAATTGAATTTTACTTTGTTGTTCTTGCTTTTCACTGCATGCAGTCGTGAATTACGACTTAATATTTGTGGACCCATAATGGCTTTTGGCGCATAATCACGGACAAGTGGACAACCCGTAATTCCAGTCACAGTGTGAAAATCAATTGTCTATGTATGACCATGGTTTGGGGGGAGTGGGGTCCAATCATTGAAGGAGGCCATGTGATTGATTGTTAAGTTCCAAAACAAATGTGAACGTTATTTTTCTGAACATTATTTTAGGGGCTTTTTGGTTCTCAAGTGCCTCTGTTTTGTAATGATGTGGGCATGCCTCCAAAGAAGGGCATATGAATATGAAGCGATATAGATGTATCTTTCCACATGGCCGGTCTCGGCTTTTGAGTACGTTTCGCTGTGGCCAACCTAAAGCGCGTCCACCTCCATTTGTGACTAATCAGGAGGTTTGCTTTTATGTGAAAAATGAATTTCATTAAAATTAAAGTTATGGAGTTAAATTTATAATTATAATAATCATTCAATTTTTTTTATGTCTTTCAAAATACTTAATTATAATATTTTTTTTTATGAGACTATCAGACACTATCAATATTTTTTTATTTCAACAAAAAAAAAAAAAAGACTTAACAGAGGACCCATAATGCCCTAACAATGATAAACAAAACAAAAGTACCATGGCCTCATCATCATCATATGCCCTTCTTTTTTTTTTTTTTTTTCCTTTTTTTTTTTTTTTTTGTCTAGACCGCTCAGTATCCAGTTATTAGGCTGACTAATTTGGACCGACTCGGATAAGACCCCGAAAAACAGTAAAAGTTTCCTAACAGGTATTTAACGCAACTGCATTTCGTTTCTAAGTTATGAAAAAACATTTCCGAGATGCTTAAAAAAAAAAAACTCACCAAATTATACTTAGAAAAGCAATCCCAACTTGGATATATGTTCTTCAATACTTGAAGATAAGATTAGTGCTTTAGCATATCAAAAATAAAACCCAAGAGTACGAAGATCAATCTCAAATCTCTCTACATGAGTTTTACTGTTCTTTTTTTTTTTTTTTTAGAGGAAACATGAGTTTTACCATTCTAATTAATTAAGTTTGTCCGGTTGGGTTAATGAATCAATAATATGCTTTATTGCAAAACGTTATTCCATGTCGTAAAAGCCTAGATAACATAATTATTTGAAAGTCATCATTTGGTGCCAGCACAAGAGGCTGATTGAAAAAGTTTCCTTTCGGCTGCTGGCATTTGGAAGACTAGTTTGATGCGGTCCTTTGTTCTTTGCGAGGGGGTCATGATAACGCCATTAATGCAACGAAAATCATAGCTAGGGATCCGCCTAATCAGGCTTTTTTACTTTTGGAATCTATTTAAAAAATCACAAATCTTACAATATGTGTAGATTGTGAGGTTTTATTAAAAAAATATTATAATAAAAAATTATGAAAAAAAATTATCAAAAAATAAAATTTTGTATTTGAATTATATAAGAAAATATTGAAATAAAAAATATATAAATAAAATTATAAAAATATTCTTATAAATAATTGAATAACTAAATTAAAATTATAAAAATATCTTTATAATTAATAAAAAATATAAGGATTATTATGGTCATTATCCTTCTATTTTTTATTTTTTAAATTGATTTGACAATACTAATTTTTTAACTTCTTTCTTATGCTTCCCAAATAAGAGAAAATCTAAATTTTTTTTCTAATTTTTTTCTAACACTAAAACCAATCACAACATTAATGTTATTGTGAAATTTGATTAGTAATTTTCAATTCTCATCAATTATTTTTTGTGTGGCTCCAAGTTTGAATTCAAAAAGTTAAATGGACACCAAAAAGGAAAACAAAAAATAGACGCACAGGGGATGAGACAAATAAAATATTGTCAAATGATGGAAACTCTCCGGTCTCACAGCATAGCAAGAATCCTTTTTTGAGCACTGCAGGTGTCTCATATTTTTTGTCCATAGTAAAGCCCGAAGGCTTTTTACACAAAAGGTTCAAACATAGAAGCCTTCGCCACAAATATAGCAAGAGACAGCAAAACGACCCTATTTATATAAAATTAAATTTATAAAATTTTTGTACATCATATATATATATATATATATATATATATATAAACAATTTTATAAATTTTATTCATCTAAAAATATATTTATATAGTTATTATAGGTTTTAAAAATTTTTTATTCAAAAAATATATGATAAAATTCTTCATTCTTTATTGTGAAGTACTAAAATAAAAATATAAGATTTTGTAATCAATTTAATTTTTTTGTTAAAATTAAAAATAAGTTGAAATCCAAGTCTCTTAAAAGTCATAATAGTTAACAGTATTAAATTATAATTTTTAAGAATTTTTTTTTTATTTGTTAAAAATAATTATAAAATATTCAAACGTGTTCGTGACGTGTCAAACATTTGTACTTCCTGTGTTCGACACACATGTTCGAATTTTTTTCTAAAAAATTTTTATGGCGAACATTTCCAGCCGTATCCGACACGTGTCTGCCGCGTGTCCGACATACAGTACCACTTAGTTTTGGAGTGTCCGTATTTCAGTGACACAAGCATAATCTTATCTAAGTACAAGCCAAGCCCGAAACCCAATAGCACCCAAGCAGCTTGATATAAGTCTAGATCCGAGTCCATAGCTTAGGTGATAAATAAACCCACTTGGAACAGAAACAGGGGTTGGGAGCCGCTGGCTCCCAAAACCCTCCACCACCCCACGACGACAAGACCCCAAATAGGAGAAGTTGGCTAGCCCCATAAGGCCGTCGGCATCTAAACCTCGATAACGAGCTGGGTGTAGGTCGAATGCACCAAAGAGCACAGACATTGCGCAATTATAAGAAAGTAGATGTCGAGCCCAGAGCAGCCAGATGAAGGAAGGCCAAGCAAACGTAGTGGCCGGCGACCAAGCAAAATGCAGAGGCAGCAGGTCACAAAAGGGTAAAAAGCCCATATCAGAGCACAAACCCTCAGGCTCGGTCGAAGTCGGCCAAGGGACCTAAACCAGCGAAGAGACAAAAAAATGCTGTCGACGCACATTAACAATAATTTGCGTACGATAGTGTTTCCCTCTATTTTAGGTATCTCATATGATACTAAAATATTTGCACCAAAAAAATATGATACTAAAATATGAAGTATGTAAATTGAACTAAGTTCCAACCCTTCCAAGCCCAATGGATCTCTCTCTCTCAAGTCCTTCTCTAGTCTATAGCAACAATACCCTCTTGTCCTGGACAGTGGAGGTGGCCTCCCCTGCTCTCCCTTTCTCTTCTTTCCTCCTCTCTCTATTTATATCCTCTCTCAGCCTTCCCCATCCCATTTCTCTCTCTCCTTCTCTCAACTTCTTCTATGGTGTTTTTGGTTTTGCAAAGTCCTAAATCTAGACTCAATAAGTTCACCCACGATCCCCTAATCACCCGATTTGGGTTCCTTGACGAATGACCTCTACTTTTGTTGTTTCTGCCACCCTCTCTGGATCTGGAGCTGGAGTTTATGCCACTGCATGAGCCTGCAATGCAGTTGTCTTCAAAGCTTCTTCAATTGTCGGCATCATCTTATCGGCAACCGGCTTTGACGATGCAGCCACTGCCAGTGTAGCTCTTCAAACTGCTGTCTCAGGCACTGCCTTTGCCATCGACGCTGTTGTAGTCGATGATACAACTTTGCAGTCGTCAGGTCTGCTGCTTTTGAAGCTGGCTCCTCCTCCATCCCTGTTGACTCTGTAAGCGCTGCGTTGTTCCCTCCTCTGTCGCCGCACACTTCCCCTATTGCCGCCCTCCTTCGCCGTTGTTGTTGCCACCAAAGCTACTGGGGAAGGTTGCTACTGGTGTAATTTTGATGGATATGCAATTTTTGGTTTTAAACTTTTATAACTTTTTACATATGAGTACTAAACCTTTCGATTTTTTATTAAATCAGTCCTTTTATTTACAAAGTGGTTAATCTGTTAATAAATGAGTTTAACTTAATGAAAATTATTAAAAAAAGTCAAATATACAAATTAAATTTTTTTTCAACAACAAATATGCACATTTAATACTTTTTTAATCAACAAATACACAAATTGAACATGTAAAGTACATATTTTTTGATAGAAAAAAAATTTCAATTAGTGTATTTAACCGTTTTCAAATAATTTTTGCAAGGTCAAAATCATTTTCTTAATAGAATAATTATTTTCTGTTAACAGATGAACTGATTTAGTAAGAAATAAAAAGGTTTAAAACTCAAATAAAATTTCAAAAAAATTTAAAACTCATATGTTAAAAAGTATAAAGGTTTATATTTAAAAAAATGCATATCCCTATTATATACTGTTTGAGTGTATTTTTGGGTAGTTGGGTTGTATGTACTTTTGATGGGTCTTATGTATGCTGAGGTGCACTTTTTATTTTGTATTTTTTTTTTCTATAGTTTAGCTTGTTGGAAAATCATTGTCGGATGTACCTAATCGATTTTCGTTGTAGGTCCATTGAAGTGCTGTGTTTACTGTTGTGTACAACTCAGTCCGACTAATTTGATATGTACCCTCATTATAGGATTTTGTCTAAATGAGTTTCAAGCCCAGTTAGTAGGTGGTCTTGTGACCACGTTTATTGTAGGTCTTTGTAGCCGTTTATTCTTACTTTATATAAGTTGTTCCAACGCATTCATGTCGATTTATATACGAATTTTGTGTAATTAATACAACGATTTTTTTTGTTAAAAAAAATGATGTGTGTTATCAAATTATAAACTTTCTATCATTTATTAATATTTTTATTAATTATGACATTACTTCACGTCTTTGTCATCTACTATAAATTTTTTCTCTCAATGAAATAATCCCCTTTTAAATTACAAGGTATATCATACAAAAGTGGAATTTTGTTGCATATGCTCTACATTGATGGATGGAATAGTAAGAGTTTCAACCATTCTATTTTCAGGGGAAGTTTACAACAAGTGATTTTCATTTTCATTGTATTATTGACAAGAATGAGATTCTTCATATATATATACATATTATTTTTACTTAAAAAGTTTGTTTTGTTATTCATTTTTCTAATTGATATAATTTTATTTATGAATAAAAATGACTTTTATTCATTATCTAAATATTTGAACTACTACATTGCATTTTTTTTTTGTTTGTGGAAATATATCATCTAAACAATTTTTTAAGTGATAAAATACAACATTATTGTTTTATAAAACTTGAAATTTATAATATTACTGTTGCTTATTTTCATTATAGAAAGTTTCAAGAGATTAGAAGTTTAAGCCATTGGCCCATGATCACATAATCACGTAACATTATAAATAAATTGTATATATAATATACATTTTATACACACACACACACACACACACACACACATATTATAATGTTGTTATGGTTTCATTAATTTTTTTCTCTCTATTAGCGTCAATTGAGCAGCTTAGAGGAGAATACAAATTTTTTATATTTAATTGTTTCTTTCAAATATAAACCATAGTGAAATTAGATTATATGCTTCTATTTTTAATTATTATTTTATTAACACGCCTAAAGAGATGTAATATATAATTACTATAACATGATATTCTACAAGTTGTAAATAGTATTCAAAATAGATAGTAATTAATTTATAGTACTTTTGCTTACCAATTAATTATATAATCTTGACAACAAAATATTTTTTGTTAATTTTGAGATCTAGATGAGAGCTCTTGATACTGATAGCAGAAACTTTTTTTTTAGTCTTTATTTTATTTTGTATTTTTATTTTATTTAGAATAACTATTCAAATTGAATGAAAAAAAATCTTTAGGTTGAATTTTGAAGGGGAGAGATCGTATATAGGATAAGTTCTTTCTTCTGTTAGGCCTATAGCTAAAACCTCTCATTTCTTAAACTTTGTATTGTTCATATTTGGATTAAATTATATTTTACTGCTATTAACATAAGATAGTTAATATGATGAGGGAAAAAAAAAGTGCTTTAGCTTTTCTACTAGAGTACCACACAAAAAGTAACCATGTGTTAACTGAAAACTCAGGAAACCCCACAATCAACGTGAAACCCAATGAGTGTGAAAGCCTATATACCCCAAGTCCGATGTTTCTAGAACATGAACTACTCAAACCCAGATGACTTGATCCAAAATAACAAGATTCAAATTTGATCCGATCCGAAATAACACAATCCAAAGTTGACCTAAATTGTTGGTTCGTCACCTCTAGCTACAAATATTCTCAACCTGATCCACAACATGCAACATCAATAAATAAAAGGATGAAGCCTCTTCTTGCCACTTATAGTGTCAAGATAAGGAGAGGTGGGCACTTAACCAAATAGTTGGAGGTATGTGCCTCCAATTTAAGCCTCATTTTTTCTTTTTCTTATTACTAGACTATCAAATTTGATGGATTAAAAAAAGGGTGAAGACGAGGATGATCTAATAGTTGGAATTAAAATATTAGTCGGTTTAGTCGGACTGGTTGTTCTGCGTGGCCTCCTTTTTTAGCAAATTTATTCTCCCTTCAACGGCATGGGAAGATCACTAGACCATAGCACTTGGGGCTGGGCGAAGAGCAACTTCAATAGTTGAAAGGAATAAAAGCAGTGCAGAAGGGAATGTACAACAGAAATAAATGCATAAAATTAGAGCTTATTAATAGTCTTAAATAAGGATGAATCCAGAAAAAATTTTGAAGGGGACAAACATTATAATACAAATATAGTAATAAATTAATATATATGATAAAAATAAAGATTATATTAATTATTATAGATAATAAATATTATAATAATACCCCATCAGTTGTACTGTTATAAAATTTTCAATTTCCAAGTATTATTTCTTAAAACAAAAAGGATAATTTTGAAAATGAAGAAGCAAACCAATTACTCTTCAAAATTCAAATAGAAAAATAAAAAAAAAAGAAACCAAAAAGAAAGAAGAAAGATAGCAGAACGAGGCTTTACTCGAACCCTCAACATTGAAGAGGCATGGGGGCGCTTGCCACTGGGCTATGTTATAATTCGTCACAAAATGTACCGATAGCAATAAGTAACATTCAAGGGGAATGGGGGCCTTGCCACGAACTAAGTTACAATTCCTCACAAAATGTACCAATGACAATATGTAACTTAAAAAAAAATCTTTTTTTAGGGGAGGGGAGGAGGGCTATTTTCCCCATAGTCAGAAGGTAGATCTGCCTCTGGTCATTGTGATGGCTTAGAAGCTGATAGCATGGTTTTGTTAGCTTAGAAGCCTAATTCTTTTGAGGAACTGAGAGAATTGTAGCTCAAGTCCCTAATCTACATGATACGTTACTCACGTACCCACAACTTGATTAGGGATGGTTCCTATCTTCGATTGGTTCGACCCTTTTACTCAGGCTTGTCGACTTTGATCACTTGTGCCAGTGAAAGCATTGATTGTTTGTCAGGTTTAGTTGCTGAGTGTCAGTTCCTCAATAGGAAAAAGAAGAAGGCTATAAAACTGTTGCTTTTTTGAAGTACAAGTTAAAGGATGCTGAGAAAACACAGAGTAAGAGTTCTCAGCCTTCAATTTAGTTGGAAAGGGCAACTCGATAAATAGAAGAGCTTTTTATTGAGAACACCTGTTTAAAATAAAAGAAGACTAGCACAAAATCCTCCATATTAAGATTGTGTGGCGAGCCCTCTAAGTCTAAGTTTAACCTCAAATCTAGGGACAAAAACATTGTCGAACTAAGTTTTAGTGTGACTTTGATGAACTATACCAGTCAACCAAAGACACCCTCAAGTCAACCGGTCTAAACTTTTGATAACTCTTTATCTGATCACCCAGTCGATCACAGAAGTTGTTTGGTCAACCGATTTGATTTTGCTGCAACATTCAACATTCAAAAACTTCTTTCTTTCTCTGTGACCATTCAAGATCACATTTAAAACCTTTTTATAGATGGAGATTTCACATAAATTTACAAAATATTGTCAAATATGTTAGCTCTTTTAAATTCAAATATAATGATTTTGTCAAATTGAGCATAGACAAAATAATAAACTCTCACAAAAAGTTCGATCGATCATAAATCAGATATAGGAGAACTATGCTCATAAAAGTGAATAAATCAAATATGGCTAGCATTTCAAAACTTAATAGTCAACGAATTTCAACATGCCAGTCTCACAGCTCGATCAATGTCCCGTATTGATGGAGCATTGACCAAGAATATTTAGGAATAATATTACGTATTTCATAATTATGATCTCATTATAATTAACTTTGTAAAGTACAGTTATTCTATGGATTTTATTTTAGAGTTTATTGATGATCATATCACATATATGAGCAATACTAAAGGTAACTGATCCCTTAAATTGATTAAAATGTGCATGATAATATATTCTCGATAGTAAGCATACATTGGCTACTAGAACATACATTAGCAATTCCTTATTTGTGCTATTATCAATCGCCAATGTATCATATACAATTTCCCTCAATGTGGTGATTATATTCTTATTGGAACAAAGGCTTTGCACGAGGATTCACAAGATCCTCATAAGTGGACACTCTCTTTATTTTTACATCGTTTCAGTTCATAATCCCTATGATGAGAAGGAATCATTCATACACATAACTAGATCAATCAAAGATTGAGACTTCAGATACAATGGTTATATTGTTGCTACAATAACAAATTACTGACTTAATAATGCGTTGAACCTTGCTAAGTTCAATAATGAACTTCTTGATCCAAAAATTATTTGTTTCATTACATCATATGGAAAAATGTACTCAAATATGACAACCATCTTAGGTTTATAACCATTATAACTTACAGTATCATCATTTGAAGTAAAAACAGTTTTCGGACTGTGACTTTTAATCATCTTTATTAGACTAAAAACTACTATGCAAATATTATTAGACTTTAAGTTTATTTTCTCCGTAAAATAAAAAATCATTCTTAATACTTCACAAGTATTGAAGAATGCCTTTCACAATCTGTCCAATGACCATCATTTGGATAAGTTTTGTATCTTCACACTAGATACAATCTGTCCACGATAAATATTATCTGTCATATCTTTTTCAATTTTGTGGCTAGAAACCCACAAAGGGTTTAATGATACTATCACAAAGATATCCTCTGGTGATGATGGGTTGTTAAACCTCGTCATCTTTGAAATTGAGACTACTTTTTTGTCTCTACAATACTACGCATTAGACATTGTGGACATCTATAAATGAGTCTGCTATGTTCTGTTTGAGGATATGTTGAAGGAAAGTCATATTAAAGTAGCCCTTTTTAAAAAAGCCTTAGAAAGGCGGCCATTGTTGACATTTGCAACATGCCTTCGGACTTTGATTCTAGTAAGCAAAAGAAAGTTCTTAATGGTGCTAATCATTCTTCATCACCTTTGAAATTGAACCCTTCAGCAAGAGAGTGGAATACTTTAGATAACCGAGTATTTGGAGAAGAGAGGTGCTTGTTCTTAACTTTCTCGAAGGGATATCCACTTGACAAAGGTTAAATCTTCAAATTTTTTACTAAGTAAGCATGATTATACATAGCCGAGGTAGGCTCCATTTTCATAACATGTGATTAAAAAAAAAGAAATTTAGCTAAATGATTAGACGATTTATTTTGAAATTAAATTAGAATAATGTCAGACATGATTTTTGGCCTTACATATCTATTTTATTCATATAAGATTCAAAATAGTGTCATACTTATATTATTCTAGATAAGCTATGGTAAATCCTCTAGACACTTATCTTTTTCTTAAAAAAAATGAAATTTTGAAGTTGATGATAATTATAATATATTAAAATGTGTTAAGCAAGGAATATGGGGAATGCATGGAGAGCATCTACGTGCATTGGCCCAATCCAGAGAAGTTGGTGCAGTTATTAGTCTAATAGGCTAATCAGCCTTTTTTGTCCAATCAACAATGGTTGCATAGGCCTTATGAAGAAAGATAACTGCAAATCAACTAATTTGGGAAAATGATTTTCAAGACATCTTCTATGTCGACCATCATTTTGAAGATAAATCATGAAATTAAATTTACAATTGATGGTAAACCTCTTTGTTAGAAGAGATTAGTGCAAAGATGGCTGCAAATCAACTAATTTGCTAATTATATTGGACATGTTTTAGTGTCAATGTCAATTTCAATAAAGAGAATACTAATTTCAATAAAGAGAATAATGCTTGTAGAAATACGTTAATAAAAAATTATTCAAATTGAATTGAATTTAAGGGTTTTCTCATGTACTCTTATTTACTTCATATCTATCTATGATATTTTGTTTTGGAATGAGAGATTCAAACTTAATTCTTCTTATCTGAAGATAAAGTTGTGTTTTGTTTCATTCTTTTTGCTGCTGAATAAAATATTGATCCTACATCATAGGAGACTATTCACTTTATGACTTTGATTGAACCACTTTAATATGAATCTAATGAAGAGTTTGAAATTGTATTTGATGTAATAATAGTTGTGTGGTTAGAAGGTTATTGGTAGTTGAGAATAAAAGACCACAAGCATACATGTTGACTTTTTTTAAGAATAAAAACAATGAAACTTTTTTACTTATTGTTGACATCTAGAAGCTTATATTTTTTAGGCACGTTGTATGCTTGTTTGTTTTTATAAATTTATAAATACAAAATAAAAAAGTTTCTTTGTAAATTATGCGACTTGGCATATCTTTTCTTTTCACAGAATGGATGATTATGATGAGCATATGGTTATATATAAGGGTAAGGTATTGCATCATAACCCTTAACTACATCATGAAGGAGGTAACTTGGACCAGAAGCATGTTGACTCTAATATATTATAATTATTTTGATATTAAAAGCATAATAATTGAATTTTTGAATTACCCAAATTTTAAGCAGATTTTCTAAAGATAATGAAGAGAATTTGGATAAAGGAAAGTGTGCAATACAAACAAAACAATAGTTGAAATAAGTAACATTATTTTGAAGCATAAAGAAATAGAAGTTTATGTCATGAATTCATGATGAAAATGTTTTAAATTTGAAAAGAAGTAAAGATAATAAAAGAAATTGAAATATTGATATTTGAAAAAAGGCAGAGAAAGATGTGGAGAAAAATGAAGATTTATAGAAAAATGTTGATGTTGGAGTGAGGAATAGGTGGATCAAATATAGTTCAGGTGGTATAATTATATCAAAACTTTTACATTGACTATATTGGTAATAAATCATCGGATAATATAAATTTTGATAATATTGTGGACGTAGTTGTTAAAACCAAGGTAATTGCAAAGAAGAATAGAGAATCTAAAATTGCCGAATCTGCTAATGATGAATACTAAAAGAGTAAAATGAGAGTTGATGTGATAATAGATGATAATTTTAGAGCTAGAAGACGTAAGGGCAAAACCTTAGAAGATATAATAAAGCCCATGTTGATACCACTGAGACTAAAGTGGCGTATGTGAGAGTTTTATCTCATGGTAGTGAAGCTGACAAGGAAGCTGACTCAAATCTGGTAGAATATATAGAATGTAATGAAACAACTTATCCTAAAACAAGTGGCTATGAGAGTTTTGAAATCAATAGAAGAGATCATGATTCTATATTTAGTTAAGAAAAAAAAGACTTTTAGTGTTCAATAGTTGACAAAAGATACCAAAATATAAACTCTCCAACCTCTTTAAAAGTATTGATGTATCTAAAGATGCTTTGATAAAATATTTTATGAAGAATAAGATTGAGTTTATTTACAACAATAATTGCAAGGAATTTGTTGGGGTCGTATGTAAGAAGCCTCTTTGCTTTTAGAAAATATCTGCAAGATTTGTTGAAGAATTAAATTGTGTCCATGTGAAGAGTTTGGTTTACATCTATTAATGTAATCATGTCTTCAAGAATAGGAGGATTTTAACTAAATAATAGGCTCACATTATATTAAATGGCTTTAGGTTCATTTTATATGTACTAGAGAAAGACTTACAAGGTATGAGATAGGTATCAGTAGCTCGCTATAGAAGTTGCAAGAACAAAGGAGAAAGAAACCGAGAAATTGTGAGCAAAAGATTGAGAAACCAAAATTGAGAAAAAGAAATAACACAACATAGTGGAAACAAAGAGTTCTAGTTTTTTTAATTTCATTATTTTTAATGTTACAGAGAAAGATCAATTATATTATTTTTTATTTTTATTAGTTTTTCAAAATAATTTAAAATTTTGTTTTAAATTTTTCACTTATGTCCTACAATTGATGTAACATTATGTGGCATACAATCAAATAAAACGTGAAAAGTATAAACAAAATTTTAATGACAAGAAGTCGAATTAATGGGTATGACCCATTTTAACAACAAAAATGTATACAATTAAAAAAAAAAAAAAGCCAAACATAGCAAGCTATAAAATGAATTGTAGACTATTTGGATTGTGAGAATTGGATGATAAAAAATTAGTGTGGAAGGAATGTGATTTAAGAATCATTGATTTCGTTGTTTAGATACCACTTTGAGAAAGAAACAAATTCCAATGACATGAGAAAAAATGACTTGGCTCCACCAATTTCCTTTCTCACCAAAATAGTGAGATTGATCCGGCTGCTCCACAACAATTCATTTGGATTATCAAATTACCAAATTGCCTTTTAATAGGTAAACCTCAATAAAAATAGTTGAGAGGCAAAACTGTCATTTGATATATATATTTTTTTCTTTTTATTGATTTTCTTTTTTACTATTTCCTAGTTTTTCAAACAATTATTATGAAAATTATTTATTTTCTTTCAATTTTTTTCTCATCACTTTTTTTTCCCACACTACTCACAAATCCAAACCCCTCATTAAGACTTTCTTACATATTAATCTGATTATCTTAACACTATGCTAGCAAGAGTCCTGGAGCCTATCTAAATGCAACATACAGTTTGAAACTTACCCTTTGTTTGGGGAAAAAAATTAGGGGAAGAGGACAATAAGAAGAAGGAAAATAGAAATAATGAATGTTGAAAAAGAGAAAAATTTTTCATCCTTTCTACACTTGAGAGAGTGCAATATGAAGAAAGAAATTAAAAAATTTTTTGTTTGGAATGAGAAAAATTAAAAAGAAAAAAATAATATATTTAAGATTACCAATTTTACCCTTTGTCAAGAGAAAAAAAATAAATTATATGTTTGAAAATGAGTGACAAGTTTAAAAAAAGAAAATAATATATGTTAAACTATTTTTTATTTGATGAACTATATACATAATATCATCATTTAAAACGTACATATTATCTGATTAAAAAATAGTTAATTGTAACGGGTAAATTTCGAACTTATAATAGTTAGACTCAAAAATACAAAAACAAATTACAGAAAAAAATTTAAAATTTATGCGGGTTCGATCTCTGAGTAGATACTCAGAGTTAATGCTCCTGTGTAATTTAGTCAAGGGTCGTGAAAGCTTAATCTTGACCGAGAGATGTTGAATTTCCACAGCGTGAACTTGAACTGTAGGAAATGGATCCCACTGAGAGCCGAAGCTTGATCTCAAGTGGATTAGTTGAACTCCAGTGAGGGTCATATGAGACTTGATCCCACTCGGACTGGATGGACTTCGGTGAGGGCCATAAAAGGATTGATCCCACTCGAATTGATTGGACTCCGGTGAGGGCCGTAAGAGGCTTGATCCCACTTGAACTGGATGGACTCTGGTGAGGGCCGTAGGATGCTTGATCCCACTCGGATATTTAAGATTTTAATATCTTGGATTTTTGATCTAGCGGATCCAACTCAGTGGCAGTTAGAGAGCATACACCCAAAATATTTAAAGAGAGAAAGAAATAATGCAAAACTTTAGAAGAGAGGATTTTACTTTGCATGGGATGGATTGAAATGCTTTGAGAGGTGCCTATTTATAGGATTTTGGGGGAGGATAGAGCCAAAATTGTATGACTTGGATTATACATGACAATGGCCCTTTTAGGTAGTTGATGTTGATATCTTGCATGGCTATCAACTTCGCCAACTTTGAATGACGTGGATCTTATATGATAAGGGTCCTCTTTGGTGGTTGGATTTTGACATTTTGCATGATCACCAACCATATGTAAATCATCATTTTCATATGCATGCACTTATAACTTTCATGTAGGGCATGCATTGATTTTTTTTTTTTTTGGTGATTTTTTTATGTTTACATTAATATCTAAACAAAATCGTACATATTATCAAATTAAAGAAAGAGTTAATATCTAAACAAATCATGACATTTGCGTAACTTAACAAGTATACAATCACTTTTAAAAATTTACAATTTAGGCTCTGCAGGAATTTTTCCTAACAAATATACTACGCCGTTGAGTTTAATAGTCATTTTTTACATTTGATGTGATTTCAGTTATTTTATTTTTATATTACATGCCAACATCTAGTTTATATTATTGCGACAGGTTATTACTTTTAACAGATTTCGCCTATTAAATTGGACAAAATGATAGATTTGTTAGAAAAAATTTTTACAAAAATTAAATTGTGAATTTTTAAAAGTGATGTTATATTTGTTAAATTTGTCCAAAGGTCATGCATTTTTTAGATATTAACCTTTAAAAAAATAGACATAATTTTAACAAAAAAAAATGTATACATAATTGTGATAAATGTTTTGTTACAATTGTTGAAATATGGGAAGGGCAAGCAGAGTCTTTTAGCTAACATATGAAAGGAATGCTTACTTTCCTGGCTATTTTAAACAAAACATTTTGTGAGTTGAAAATGTGTCAACTTTTTTTCCTTTCACAAAATTACCCAAACGTAAGAGATATATCTATTCCACTCAAAATTCCTCTACTCCTAAATGTTAATTGATTCCATTTTAATTGAGTCTTATTATTAACGAGTTTAATGTTGACTGTTTTCTTTGTATTTTGACCGAATAAAATAAATTTAATAATAAAAATACATATCAAAACTCTAAAAGTTAGTTAAAATTTTTGATTTGTATTTGAATTGTATTTTATTTTTTAAATGGTATTTTCCTTTTGTTTTCTTTTTAAATTTTCTTTTTTCCTCTCTCATCAAAACCACTCAAAACCATCCCCTCACGACCGCCACAAAGGACACACCGCTATAGCCACCACTACAACCTCCACGAGCTCAGCCACCACTGTCTTCCACTATAGCGGTTGTCCCCAACATTGCAGTCGTGGCCCTAACAATGGATCCAGACTCCATCAACTCTTCCCCATCATGCTCCTGTACACTCCTACTTCGACGACCTTCCCCCACCGCCCTCCTCCTCTAAGCTCCATCTCATTTGCTCATTGGACGACCACAGATTCTATTCATGTCGTCAATCCATTCATATTCAATGCCTTTGTTTTTCGCCAAGTAATGTCTGTTGAACCTAAAACTCATTTTGTTTGCCAAAAGATAGAGAATCGGTTTCTTAGATCTCTATACAAATTTAAAACTTTATAATTTCGATTATTTCGATTAAACAACTGAAACTGAATTAAATATTTTTATTACCTAAATTTTTAACTCTAGAATGATTTTCAATTTTACATAATCAAAATTTTGGCTCCATTTTCGGTTATAAGGTTTTGGTTCAGGTAACACATCCACGAGCACTCTGACCCCCTACGCTTATTCCCTCCTCCCCAATAAAGGCTCAAAGTGTAATGTTTTAAAGAGTCTGGGGTTTTTATGTAATAAATGCCAAAACTTTCCCAGTAACCTCAATCTCCGGAAATTGCCGGCTTTCCTCTCCAAAACACAGGCGGCGGCGGAAAACGCGACACCAAGAGTCAACGGGCAGTCTCAGTAACTGTCATGGACCGTAACGGTGGCAATAACTCCGCCAATAACCACCATCGCGGTTCTCCTCTCTCTTCCTCTTCTTCTTCCACATCCACTCCTCACCCCACCAATGCCGCCGCCTCCACCATGACCACCACCACCACCACCACCAACACGACGACCGACCCAATGCAGTCGTGGTGGGAATCCATCTCCAAAGCCCGCTCTCGCATCCTCTCCCTCTCCTCCCTCCTCCCCTCCCATCCTTCCTCCGCCTTCTCCCTTTCGTCCCTCGCCGACTCCGACCGGCCCGCCCTCTCCTTCCTCTCCTCCACCGATGCCTACTCTCTTCTCTCTTCAGCTCTCTCCGCCCCTTCTTCCGGCTCCGGCTCCGATCCCCTCTGCCAGTGGCTTTACGACACTTATCTTTCCGGCGATTCCCATCTTCGTCTGGTGGTTCTTTCATTTCTCCCCGTTCTGTGCGGCATTTACCTCTCACGGATCCACTCCTCCGATTCTGCTTCGGCTCCTTCCCTCGCCGGTTTCGAGGCCGTGCTTCTCGCCATTTACACGTCTGAGGTCAAATCCCGCGCTGGAAAGCCCGTGCTGGTCCAGATTCCCGATCTTTCGCAGCCTTCCCTTTATCACACCCCTCGAAACAGGCAGAACATCCCCAATGGGGTTGCCGAAGACACTTCTCGGCCGGCTGTTGGGGTATTGTGCGCCCCTCTAGAACCCCAGGTGGCTGTCAAGTCCACCAAGCGCCTCATCATAGTGGGCGTGGCCTTGGACACTTATTTCAAGCACATCTCCCAGATGCCCAGCTGGTCTAAGGTTGAATTATGCAACTATGCGGCTGCGTGGGCTGGCCAGGATTGTGCTTGTCAACACAAACTTGATGCTAAAAATGAAGACGATCACGATGTTCTTGTTGGATACTTTTTGGAGGACAAAGACAGTAGGAGATTGAGTAATAATTTTGACAACCACGGGCATGAAATTGAGGCAGATGATCTTGATGATGCTGCTGACAAGATGGGCAAATTGGTTGAAAAGAATCTGGAAGAGGACTCTGAATCCAAGGGAGTGAGAATTCCATTGCCTTGGGAACTTTTGCAGCCGTTGTTGAGGATCCTAGGACATTGTCTGTTGGGTCCACTGAATTCGCAGGATGTTAAGGATGCTGCATCTGTAGCTGTGAGGCGGTTATATGCAAGAGGGTCTCATGATTTGGTTCCACAGGCCATATTGGCCACCCGGAGTCTCATTCAGCTTGATAAGAGAGCAAGGGAGGCAGAAAAGGCTGCAGCAGTAGCAGCAGCTGCTGCTGCTGCTGCACCATCCAATGCGAACACTCCCAGCAAGGCCAAGAAGCCCGAAATTCTTTTGGTGTCAAAGTAAATTTAGCAATGGTTCGGATTGCAGGAGGCTTGTATGGTAGATGAATATTCTGCGTTGAACTTAAGTAGTTGTATCCTAGTTGGTGTTGCTTGCAGGTATATACTATTTGTGGAAGGTATTAGCCAATTGTCGATTGTAATGTTCTATTTATATTATTTGTGCTTCAGAGAGTGATAACACTTTTTCCTGGCCTTTTGCATGCATATTCTGTATTTTTCTTCTTTGCATAATCATGTTTTGTTGGCCATCATATTGCTAAGTTGCTTCTAAGCTGTTTTTTATTTGATTTTTCTTTAAAGAGGTTTTTATCAAGTTCTGTTACATTGATTCTGATTCAAATGGATAATCAAATCACATTTTGAAGGATTGTGATGTGCGGGAAATTGAACAAAGTCCTTATTCAGCTTTGTTGAGAAGATTTCTACAGAAGGCATAGTGAAACAGTTAGAATATATTGGATAATATGTCACTCAGTTCAGTATGAATCTAATGGTTGACTAAAACTTGTTTCTTTCTTGTTTGCTTGATTCGGCCGCAAGCTAAAACATGAAACTGGAGGTTTGTTACTATAAAAATGATTTCACAGGCTGGTAAAGTTTCTTTTTAGCTGCGAGAACAAATGTGCTTAGTTGAATGAGTTTGTTCAATCTTAAGTTGGTTTTGTTAAGCACAACTGTGACTCTGACATGCTGGTACCAAGATAAGAAAGTTGTTAGAAGAATCCATCTTTTAAGTGACAGATGTTAGAGGTGTAAGCTTGTGTTGAAACTCAACTCAACAAGGTCAACCATTAGAAACTTTGGTATAATGAAACTTTGATTTCATAGTGAGTCTAGTATATCCAAATAAAAGTTTTATCTTCTTTTAGGAGTCAATTTTAAACATAATTTTAAACAAGGATATCTAGTCGAGATGCTAAAGATTGTCCATTGCCTGAACCTGCCTGTATACCTAGGATCTGTAGAATAATCTACCTTTTTATGTAAGTTCTATTCTTTAGTTCTATTCTTTAGTTGTGGTAACTTGAGGCTCAGTGCTTTCTGCTATTCTTGAATAATTATGTTTTTGAAAGATCTGGAGTAAATAAGATAATAGAGGCATTGGTATTTATGGTCAAATGCATATATTTTCTTTCGGTTTTGAGAGTCACTGGATATAGCCTTATTGCAATGTGTTGATTAAGTTGATCTCATTCTCATTCAGTTGTGAGCTCTGCAGTTCGACTAGAAATCGTTCTGTGCTTATTTTCTTGAAATGCCAACTAGCTGACACCTAAAAAATTTGGGATTAAGGCTTTGCTATTGTTGTTTTTTGAGATGTCAAGTGCGGACTGTGTGTCATTTCAATTTTCAAGTATGTTCTTTCTCACGTGGGTTGCTTGGATGTCTTGACTACAAGTTGTTGAAGTCACGTACTTAGAGTTAACCATGTGATGCGCATTGCATTTGATGGGGATAGAGACAATTAAACAGATCAGCCGAGAATGTTTTCCAGTGTGGCAGGATCTCTTGCTAGTTGAAGTGAGGCTTCAGCTTGCATTAAAATTTATCACCAAAGAAAATTGCGGCCAGGATCCTCGTTGGGCTTCACTTTCCTGTCCACTTAGTGCTGTATGCTGTAGTTATTTTCTTCAGGTTGCGTTGGAACTTTTTTCGGCGGTTATGAATTAGAAATTGCTTCTATGTGTTGTATAGGTATTTTGATGCAGGAAGCGTGCAAGCTAGATCTCCCTTATTTTCTCATTGTTCCAGTTAGCTTGCTGGTTGTTTGCGAGTAGCTGCTGGCAGATGTTTTATGATTTCATATGCTGCCCTGCCTGTCTTCGTTTGTCTGCTTGGGCTGCATACTTTGCAAGGTTTAAGGACTTGTTATGTACTACCCGAAAATTGATCTTGTCTTTGCGCAAATGCTTCCTTGTAAGCGCCTCCACCTCGTACACCAGCAAATAATGCTGCCATTGTTGTGGCTGTGGATCAAAGTTGTCTGTCGCTCACTTCTATTTCCATTGACAGAGAGTCAGGATCTATTTCCTGTAGGGTGTTTTTTTTTTTACTTTGGTATAAATAATAGATTGACGAAAGATAAAAGAAACTAAAACAAACTATCCTCTGAGGAAATCAACACCATGGCGATCTCCATCTAATAAAACTTTCAATCCCACAGGTTGACGTTCCAGCAATATTTCGAGAGTCTCCAAGAAGCCCCCTTTTTCGCTCGAAAGTCAATAGAAGAATTGTCTTCACATAGAACATGTTTCATGGTCGTCAACCATGCTCTGTTCCTGAGATAGTGGATGTCCTTGAGTAAGCTAGACAAGGGATGTGATGAACCTGTTTGATTAGAAAGCAAATGCAACGACACAAGAGAATTAATTTCAAGGATTATATTCTGATGGCCAAACTCTAAATAGAATTCAAGACCGCGCCTAATTACCATCAGCTCGGCAGCCATGTTGGTAGTTCAGCCTGTTGCGGTCGTAAAACCACCGTGCCAAACTCCATTAAAATCTCTCAAGAGGCCTCCAAAACTAGTCCTCCTAGGTTCCCTCAAGCACTGCCATCGGTATCAAGCACAATGAACCCTATGGGAGGTGGTTTCCGAGACACAAGTCTGGCGGGTTGAGCAATATCGGAGCCAAGAGGGGCAAAGCAAGAGGACACGTCCACGCAAAGATATCCATGCAAAGATAATTAATATGCCTCTGCCGTTAATAGGGACTTCTTTTCACCCCTTTAAAGGCATGTTTGGAATTGCTTTTTAACTGCGGTGCGATCACAAAACTTGAGTTTCAAAATTAAAAATTGCTTGGTTAACATTCCAATTACTGAAACGCTACGGAGTGCAACTGCTAAAAATTGAGTCAACCGCTGTTTTCTAAAAACTTCAATTACATGCTTTTTCCAACGGCAGTCCCCACCATAACTCTTGCATTTGAATAAACAAATTTCAGAAGGGCAAATATATTATTATAGTCTTGGGAGAGATACGAGGAAGAAGATCCACTTGAGGCACGTGCTTATGAGTCATATCAGTTCACTTGTATTCAATCAGGTTATATTTGTACAATTCAGACACACATACATATGAGCTCTGATTAGCTACTCGAGAAAACAGTCTAACGATTTATCTCGAAAGTAATAATATTATAATTTTTAGTAACAAAAAATCATGAGATAAAATTTCCTTACTAAAAACTTTATTATTTAAAATTCAGCTTTCATTATTTTGGGATATATTGTCGGACTCAAAAACCATCTATAGCTGTATATATATGTTTTTAGTAGTTTGCGTTGGCTACTTCTATTTCTAGATGTAGTGGCCACGTAAATAAAAGAGGAGTGAAAATGGACAATTATTAAATTCATAAATAATATTTTCCATGGCTATTTTTATAAACACTATTAAAAACTAATTAATAGTGAACAATTCTGGAGGATATGCAAAATGGTCTTAGGCTTCAAATTACATCCGGAACAAAAAGAATTGTCAGTTAAAGTGCAACGACAACGCTCCACATTGGTAAGCAATTTCCCTTCAAAACAAGCAGAAGAAAATACTTGAACTTCTTTAAGGCTTTAAGTTTGTTTATCTTGTTGTGAGGTACTTTCTTTTTTTATTTTTTGTCTCCTCCCTTCTGGTAGTTAGCAAATGGTTCTGATATGTGACCTTTTGTTATGGCTTTCAGCTCTTAAGACTCTGAAGTTTATGCTCCTGGGTCCAGTCCTTTGTCTAGACTAGGGGGGTTGCTTCCAGTTGTAAAAGTGCGGTGGTTTGGTTGTAGTTTGTTTCCATTTTGGATATTTTTATGTTGGAGTATAATGTATAATTTATATCTTGAATTTCGTCTAATAATTTAAATTTTTTAGTAAAAAAGTTTTATAATATGATATCAGAACGTTTATAATTTAATAATCATGAGTTCAAATTTTGTTATTCTCACATTTAATTTAATTGTAAATTAATTATGAATTTGTAGTTTGTTCATACTTATGGTCCAACTAAACTTAGTTTGTGTACCCTTTTAACCCAAATATGCTGAACTTTCGCGTAGGAAATATATTGGAGTATAATATATAATTCATATTTTCGTGGCACTTTATAATGGTTCAACAGGTGAATGTTGTTTTTTGATGCGTATCCTTTTCTGCTGGAGATTTTAATGGGTTCCTGGCAAGCACATAATTGTCCAAAACTTGAGACTAAATCTTATTGGCTTGTATTGAGGCAGGGAGAGCAATTTGGATGATTGTTTGGTTGGGGCTAGGTAGGGCAAGGAGCAGTTGCTAGCTCTGTTTTTCTGTTTGTGTCAATACAACAGAGTCTGTCCCATTAGCTACTCTTGTGTCTTGGCCAATCATAAAATGTAACAAAGAGGAGGCCGTCAGGGCAAAGGAAATGGCAGAAAGGAAAATGCAAGATGGAGATTTTGATGGCGCACGGAGGTTTGCTAACAAAGCCCAACAACTTTATCCTGAGATTGACAACATCTCCCAATTATTACTGGTCTGTGAGGTTCATTGTTCTGCACAAAACAAAGCAAATGGGTCTGAGATGGACTGGTATGGGATACTCCAGACTAAGCGATTTTCTGATGAGTCTGTCACTAAAAAGCAATACAAAACGCTGGCATTCTTGCTTCATCCAGACAAGAATTAAGTTTGCAGGTGCAGAGGCTGCTTTCAAGCTTATTGGTGAAGCACATAGGGACTCTTACGGATGCAACCAAGCGTATTCCATATGATATGAAGCTAAGAGGTTTAGTGAGACCTGTTGTAGTGCCCAGTAAGTCAAGTAGGACCTTTGATGCTAAGAAGCAGCACCGATTGATCAGCAAACAGGTTTACAAATCCTCCTCTTTCACAGGTACATGACCTCACATACTTATCAGCAGCAGCCCTTTCATCCATCATTCTGGACAGATGCCAGTCTTGAAGTATGAGGTACGAATACGATCTAGAGTTCAAAATAGCAAAATGTTACAAGAGAAAATTTTGTTCGAATACAATAGGCCTCTTAATTTTTATAATTGTTATAATATTTTTTGTAATAAAAAATAAAAATACATGAATGTATTTTTAAGTTATAAAAAATGAAGGCACCGTTACAAAATATAACAGAATCGTTGTTTTTAAATAAAATTCTCAAGAGAAAATTTTTCGATATTGTAACAGTGCCCTTCGAAATAAAGTTTTGCTTTGTCAAAAGTGCAAGCAGAATTTTATTGCCCAGGATTCGGGTATTGACGGTGTGCCACCTGTACTATCCTCACGGAGTCAATTTCTTAATGCGACCAATGGGTCCTATAACGTTCCGCCACAAAGTAATGCAAAACCTTCTGATGCGAGTTCTTTGCATTTGTTTTACTGGGTCGGATCCACTGTGTGAAGCAAGAAAGGCAGTTAATGTTGGCCGGACTTCCAAACTTAAAGAGACAAAAGCACGAAGTTCTGTAGAGAAAACCAGTTGGTATGTGCATGTGGATGTGGAAGCTCAGAACAATGTCTCAGTTCCCAAGCTCGAGACAGCAAAAACCCAGGGACTTAGAACTTCAAAATTGGGGAACAGAAAGAGAGGAAGGAAGTTTGGTATCCAAAGCTGGTGGGAATCATGAGACAGACAGTAGTGATAGTGGAGATAACGTTGTGTCGCAAGAAAATCAAGGCTATTTTTCTGTACAGAATTCTGCAGCCAGCGAAGGTCATCAACCTAGAAGATCTTCGAGGCAGAAGCAGCATGTTACTTACCAGGAAAATTTGAGTGATGATGATGATTTTGTTTCTCCCGCAACAAAAAGATCGAGGGGAAATGGAGCATCTGGCAGCACTGTGGAGGAGATGAAAAACGTGTTAGTGGTACGGCAGCCAAAGAGGAAAATTCCGGTGGTTCTGCTGCAGCAGCAGCGAATGATATAAGGAAAAAAATAAAACAAAAACCAACTTCCAATCTTGAAGAAAGATCTTCAAACAAGAAAAGTGAGAAGAAAGGGCAGGAGGCATCCATGTTGAATAAATCTGATAAAAAGTCCAAAGTTTATGATGACACTAAATCAAAGAGAAAGAAATAACCAGGGATCTTTGAATGTCCTGACGCAGATTTTAGCAACTTTCATAATGATAGGGCTGAAAAACTGTTTTGCCGTCAATCAACCGTGGGCTGTTTACGATGAAGCAGATGGCATGCCAAGGTTCTACGCTTGGATAAAAAGAGTACACTCACCTGGGTTCAATCTTCAGGTAACCTGGTTGGAAGCTTGTGCAGGATTCAAAGATGAGAAAGATTGGTCTTGTGGTATGTTTGAAAATGTGGAGACCCAATACACCAAAGATCCACTTATCTTCTCTTATCAGGTGCATCGCGCAAGTGATAGAGGCGAAGGAAGTTATTTCATGTATATCCTAAGAAAGGGGAAACTGGGGCTCTCTTTAAGGAATGGGATATGAGATGGAGTGCGGAACCAGAAAAACATAAGCCTCCCTACCAATATGAAATTGTGGAGATTGTGACAGATCCTACGAAGGATAATGGCATTGGGGTAGCTTACCTTGGTAAAGTGGGAGGATTTGTAAGCATTTTCAAGCAAACTGCTTGTGATGGAGTTCTCTCATTTAGCATACCATTGTGTGAACTGTTCAGATTTTCGCACCGGATCCCTTCTTTTAGAATGACTGGTAAGGAAGGAATGGGTGTCGCTGCAGGGTCCTTTGAGCTCGATCCTGCTTCTCTGCCTAGCAATCTGGTTAACCGGGGTGAACCTGGGGACATAAAGATGAAAATTTTAGATATTGGAACATGTTGTTTGGACTCTAAACCAACAAAGAATGAAGTGAAGAGAACAATGAGTTCCGAAAAGAATTGCACACCAAGGAAGCATGAGAGTGGTTCTAAGAGAGGGACCTCAATATTTAGAAGGTCTCCGAGAGAATTTAATGCCCCCAACAAGAATAATCCTCAAGTTGATGGAGGCCAATGTGGGAAAGACAATGGCAGCAATGTTATGAGCCCTGGCAACCTTCCTCACCCAGAAGGAATTAGTGCTTCATCTCAAGCTAGCGAGACGATCAAGACCCCTAAGAAATGGAGAAATTGTTAACTTTTAGCAGACGTTGTAGAACCCAGAAGATCTCCAAGGGACATCAGCAGGAAAAGCAGTCAAGTGAATGGAAGCCAGTCTGCGCCTGATGGGGATATCGATAAACATAAGGATTTCGAAAAAGATGAAAGCTGTGGTAGGAAAGATTCACCTATGTAGGATGGAAGTTCAAATGGTCTCGCTAAAAGCCGCACGAGGCCAGGTCCCGTGGTTTTTGAAGTAGACATGTATGATTTCCGAAAGCAAAAATCAGTTGAACATTTTCAGCTTCATCAAATATGGGCTATGTACAGCGATAAAGACAGGATGCCAAGGAATTATGCTCAAGTTAAGAAGATTGAATCTGCTCCTCATTTTAGATTGCATGTGGCAATGCTTGAACGCTGCTTGCCGCCGAAAGATGTGACACAGTTGGTTGCATGTGGGACATTCAGAGTTAAAAGTGGTAGACTGATAGTTGCATGTCCTGCAGAGTTTTCCCATCGGCTGAAAGCTGAAATTACTGGAAAGGATAGGTATGAAATTTATCCAAGAAAAGGTGAGGTTTGGGCCCGACACAAGAATTGGAACTCAGAGTCAAAACGTGCAGAACAGGGCAACGGCGAATGTGAAATGGTTGAAGTGCTGAAAAATACTAACCAGAGCATTAAAGTTATAGTTTTGACGCGGGTTAATGCATCTAAACCTTTTTACAGGGCTCCAAGAGGCGCAAAAATGAAAGTTGGCATCATGGATATTCCGTGGTCTGAGCTGGGTAGATTTTCCCATCAGTGCCACGCTTTCCTTCACGTGGAAGACAAACATCGTCGGGTAGGAATCTGGGAGCTCGATTCTTCGTCGATCCCTGGAAATGTGATTGTGATAGATTGAGTAGGCAATGTGGTGTGTGCAGTTGCATAATGTATCGTCTGGGTTATTCTTGTACTGCCAAGTCACTCCCTAATGAAAGTGGAAATGCATTCAGTAGAAGCTTGTGTATTTTCCCTTTTCCGCTGGAACGAGTTGATGATATAACTGATCTTCTTTTAGGTTATTGACTTCAAGCTCTTCAGTCCTCTCCGTTTCTCTGTGTGTATGTGTGTACCTTCATTTTCTTTTTGATCCAATTTACTTGGCAGGACTTTCTTCTTGAATCTACAGATCATTTAAATATTGAACTTGATTGACTACGGTACTCCAGTTAAATGTGAAATTGTGAAATGAATAATGATGTATATTATGAAAAATATATTATGAAATATCTCTAAATTTTTAATTATGAAAAAAATTATTAATTTCTTTTTATTTTAGTTTAATGTGTCTAAAAAATTAATAATGTTTATAATGTTTAATACTATGATATTCATGATATCATTACTTATGTAACATTAAGAAATTATTGTCAGTTAAATTAAAAATTTAAAAAGCTTGTGCAGGATTCAACAATGGCTCAAATAGGAAAAGATTCATAATACGCTGGAGCCTTTCATCCTAACGTGACTGTATAACAGGCTAATTGGGCACCAAGAAGCTTTTATGTCGTGGAAGATTTCCTGGACGATGACAATAGCAGGCCTTACACTTACAAGAAGGAAAAACAGTCAAAGAACCCCAAAAAACACACGTCATTTAAACAAAGGACAATTGCGTATATGGAGCCATTTACACTTGATGTTTTCATCTCGAAGCGCTTTGTTTTAGCATCCCTCGCCCATCGTGTGACAAGCAAACAGGTTGCAGTTGCCGGTACTAACTCTAAAGACATAAAAGCTGTATTCAAATCCCGATCAGTTTGAAGGGAAGATCAGAGCTGAGAAGCTGATGTCTACACTGCTTCGTATACCCCAAGGGAGAGGGACAAGTTTGAAGGGAAGATCAGAGCTGTCGTCCAGTCACTCATTGATAATGGGATTGATATTAAAGTTTATCTAGACTAAATTAAGTTTCCTCTATACTTGAAGTTAGTATTGGGTAACTAGGAATGGTGTTTGTAACTTTTATTTTCTACGTATCAATCAAGGCATGACTGCTATACCTTTGGGAACATAATTTTTCAAGTGCAGTAGTTCTTCTCGTTTGAATTTTAGACACATAAAAGTTACCTATTTTCTCTTTATTTTATAGACTTTCTAATTTCAAAGTCATATAATCAAGAGAAGTACATCAATCATATATTTCAAAGAGCTAATCAAGATTATCCTCTAACACCACACAACCAACAAGATGGAATATGGTTTTATATAGATGATCATGTAGAATATCATATGCATCCTTTAAATATGTTTATATTATTAAAGATGTGAATTTATAAATAGATCTTCTCTCTCTGCTTTTTTTTTTTTAATTCTTCAAAAGGAAAATAGAGACTTAAATAAATTTTTATTACTAAAGATCTAGATTTATAGATAAAACTTCTCTTTCTTACTCTATAAGTAATACAGGGATTGAAATCTTGGGTAATTTACCATAATTTTTTTATTTTCTTTCCTTTTCTGTAATATATGGAATTAAGGAAAATTTGTAACATGACATAGAACTTTGACTATATATATATGGTTTAAAGTGTGTGTTTTTTTTTACCACTAACCATTAGTTGTGATTTAATGGTTAGTGAATTTGTACATTTATTCAGGCAAAGTGCTCAAATCATCGCCAAATTGTTTTGTAGGGTTGTACGCCTAACCATCAATCAGTTATAAGAGATTAAATTCTACTACTAGGTACCATGGGATTTTCTTCTCTATGAATCTATATAATATATTAAATTACAAATGAGAAAGAAAGTTTCTCTTTGATGTTGGAGGCCCCTTTAACTTATGTAGCATACTTCTTATTTTTTTCCAGATCTTAATATTCTAATTATGTTTATAATTCTGATTAAAATATATTATCATAATAAACTCACTACTTAGTTTAAATTTCATCTAACTACTGTTATCCAAATCTAATTCAATTTATTCATATAAAAGTATTTGTGTCAAATTTAAATTTCTTTATAACCATGAATCATTACAAAAATATATAATCATCAAGGTTTTTATACTTTTTAGATATAGATTGTTGTTAAATTGATTACTTTGAATCTTTATTCAGTTATATTATAATTATGTATACAATCTTAATAGAGTATTAGATTTAATTATCAATTTTTAGAACTCCAATCAAATAGATAATTATTACCTTTGTTTTATACTTTTTATATAGAGATTATTGTTAAATTGATTATTTTGAATTTTTATTCAATTATATTATGATTATGTATATAGTTTTTATATAAATGTTGGATTCAGTTGTCAAATTTTAATAAAACTCCCATCAATGTTATCTTGATAAGCTTTATATATCTTGATCGAAATAAATATCTTTATAAATATACAACTAATTCTGCTGGACCATACGTCACTAGAGTTGATATTGGGTTTTGTTTTTCTTTTTTTTTTTTTTTTGGCTAAAAGGAAAAAATTCATGATTATGTCATATTTACTTTTTTTTTTTAATTTGTTTGCACCGTTTGTATATTTATTACTTTGTTATTTTCACTCACATGGTCTTTTTTGCCTTCTAAATCCCAACTCAAATTAATCTAATACATGCACTTTTTGTATTTCTCCAGTGGATGTCATTGACATGGACGAAAATATGATTGCAACACTGAACTTGAACCAAGCTTCTATATTATGCGTGATTTTTTCCTACGTTTTTTTAACCTCAAATGTTCATAGTGAAGGATTCTTGCTACTTGCCAATTTCGAATGATTATAATGTCCATGAAATTTTTTATATTGATTTTGCAAACATGTTCATCAATAAATTGAATAAAATTTTTTAAGAATAATGATTTTTTTTTATCATTAATATTTTAATAACAAATTCAAAAAATAAAAAACATGAAATTAAAAAATTACTCTCATCAATTCTCAAGGAATTTATAAGAGTGATAAAATTATCTCAAGGAATTTATAAGAGTGATAAAATTAACTCCAATTTTTTATATTATTAAAATTCAGTATTTTCTTATTAAAATTATAAATATTTATAAAAATTAAAAAAACATGTGCGAAGTGCATGAATTTAGAAACTGATTTAGTATTATAAGTAGTCCATTGTCTAACGTGAGGGCATAAATATCATTCTTGTATTTCCAAAACCCATTTTTTTTTTTTATATATTTCAACATGAAAGTACATTTTTTTCTTAAAAAAGAAAGAAAAAGGGAATGCACATCACATTAGATCGGAAACCGAAACAGAAGAACAGGGCACTTCAAGCGGTTAGGGACGGGTGGTGGTGGGGACCCACTTTTTTTTTTTTTTTTTGGCCTTTTTAAAGGGTTAATTTTTTTAAAATAAGTACTACATTTACGTTTTTTAACAAATTTAACACAATTTTTAAAAATTAATAAATTTAATACAGTTTAATTATTTTCTAACAAACTTAACACGACTTTTAACAATAAAAAGATTTAGTACAGTTTAATTATTTTTTAACAAATTTAACATACTATCAGTTAAAAATAATTAGTTAAATGTAACTAAATCTCTTAATATACAGATAATACAGTTACGTCTAAATCTAATACAGTTTAAAACTCTCAAATGTCATATGTGCATATGTACATACAGGGAGATTCGTTTATTTTTAACTGACAGTATGCTAGATTTGTTAGGAAATAATTAAACTGTATTAGATTTGTTAGGTTTTAAAAGTTGTGTTAGATTTATTAAAAAATAATTAAATTGTATTAGATTTGTTAATTTTTAAAAATCGTGTTAAATTTGTTAAAAAATGAAAAAGTGATATTGTTTTTTTTTTAAATTGACCTTTTTTAAATTATATGATTTGTAACAAACTTAGTAAAATCTACAATAACGCTATATAAGTATAAAATAACTATTGTATAATCTATATCATTTTTTATTGTAAATTATATGAAACTTGTAGATTTTCACTACTTTATTGTACATCATATATTATTTTGCAAAACAAAAAACGTCTTTTTAAGCTTAGGGCCCACCACACCCGTATGGAACGTGTCTATTTGATGCATTTATGCATTCAAACCCTATCGGAAATTGGTTCATCTTACCGTGTATATATCATTCAATAACATGGGAGCCAAATTCAAGCAATGACCCTAACATGGTCGGTTTCTGATATTGCCCTTCATCCACGGTTTACTAGATTTCTGTTTAATCATGCAAAAGTTGGACCATGTACTTTTGTTTGTTCCTTATTAAACATCTTTTTACAAAAAAAAAAAAAAAACAAATTGTAAAGTTTCGTTGTGCTATTTTTCAGTCAAGCCTACCAATGTCGATTTAGCTCGATTTTGTTAGCGATTACTATGACTTAACCACGTATACTTGTGGAGCATCCTACATGTTTTCCTCTTATTCGAGAGAAAAAAAAAAAAATAAAACACCTTTATTTATTTGAAAGGAAAATATTTTCCTTATTTTTTAGTGTTTGATACACTTAAAACATCAATCGACGGCAGCAACGTTACATGTGGTCCAGTTCACTCCAGTCCAAATCACCAACAGCCAGGGAAAGACCTTCGGAGTAAAAACCTGTATGCCCTCATGTTTTGAATATGTATTCTCTTGTTTTTTTATTTTTTCTTTCTAATTTTTCTTGGAAAATTGTACATGGATGGATTCCCTCTACATTCCTGGTTTCTGTTTTACTTTCTTAACGAGTCAAGTCAACTGCTAAACTGCAAAAATGTTATAGTTGTACCCATGTTCCAGAGAGTTCTGCTTTATGTGCAACAACTTCAACTTTTGCCAATATTGGCGACGTATTAAAAGGCCACGTTCCGTGAACTTCACCTTCTTGTTGCATCGGGCAAGTTGGTCATTTTCCTCCTCAGAGACGAGAGGATCGACATCCATGGCAGCACGCAGAGCAGTTCAGAAAGGCTTATTGTGAGATTTTTTTAGCTTCCATCCGTTTCACATGGCAATGTTGTTGAATCGGGCTTGACGAAAGCTCAAGCCGCCCTGATTCAGTGTTGTCAGAACTGGATTAAACCGACTGGTTCAATCGATTGAACCGGTGATGGGTCCTAAATCCGGTCTCGTCTGAGCTTAAAAATGGGGGTGATCAGACCGGTCAAAACTGGTTTAAAAATTAGACTAGTTAGATCGGTTCAAGTCAAACCAAAAAATTTTAAATTATAATTTAACTCTAAATTTTATTTAAAATTACAATTTAAGCTTTAATTGTAACTAAAAATTTCAATTTAATCCTAAATTTGATTAAAATTTTCAATTTAATACTTAAAATTAAAAAAAATAATATTTAATCATTATTTATAAATATTATTTTTTCAATTATTTTTCATAAATATATATATTATTAAATACCGATTCAACTGGTTTAACTAATTAAACCTTAACTCACTAATATTTTTGATTCAATAACCAGTTTGATTCTGATAATTTTGCCCTCATCTTGGGTTTGGTCACTTTGTCCCAAGAAAGGTGGATGCCTGTTTTAAGACTAAATAGATCTGTGAGGAATTTTATCAAGCTCCTCACAAATTGATTTTTGGAAGCCAAGTTATTTAAATAGAATGATGTCGGGATTTTTCGGTCCCTGCATGTCCATAGAAGCATAATCTAATTACAACATGCAACTATACAATCAATGAAAATAAAATAACATATGTGTACGAAGAGATTTATTTTGTTTCGATAACTTATTTATGTTATGAGAAGAGTACATCTATTATTATGTGACAAATACAATATATAATTGAGAAGAAATACAATGTATAATAGAAAATTTTGTGTTTATTACCCAAATTTAAATATCATGTATACTCATTTCATACCCTAATAAATTATCTAAGAACTCACTAAGTGATATTATCAGAAACTATACCTAAACTAAAACATCAGTCTCTTGGCTTGATTCTCTGACTCCCTCCCTCTCTGGACTTTTCTGACCTTTTCTCTCTACCTGTCACATTCATTGATTGATCACTTTTAAAAGAATCATTCAAGAGAGGAAAAATATTCTCTTTCAATGTGACTTAGTCGCTAAAAAGAACAATTTTTCTTTATAGTTTGACTTAGTCGCCAAAAATAAAATGTTTTTTTAATTTTTAATTTTTTTTCCGACCACATGGGATGGATCCCAACAAATAAATAAGAATAAATGGAAGAAAACTTTGAGAAACAATAACTTACGCTTGACATTATTTATCTTGAAGCCAAAATTCAAGCAACAGTCATCTAACGTTGATCAAATTATGATGGTTTGATTAACAGTAGCTTTAGAAAAAAGTAAAACATCACTTACAAACAGTTTATGAGATAAAAAAATGACCTTGTCAGGAACATTCGACAACTTGCCACTCTTTCTAGATTACTTTTGACTGAATGCACAATAAAAATTGCTCCTTACACAATATAAATAAAAAAAGTAAGTATTCTTGGTATTTTTATTTTAGACTGTATTTTAATTAAAATATAATTAAAATTAAAATTAAAATTTTTAAAATAAAAATTGATATTTTTAAAATATTTTTTATTTTTCTATTTCAAAAATTATTAATATTATTTTAAAAAAATCAATCGTAATTTCAACCGGAGCACTACTCAAGATAAAAACGTCTGAAATATGTATGTTTAGTCTATAAATAAATAGGGGGATTCAATCCCTTTCCTGTAATCCACATGTTTGTTTGAAAGCTTGAAGTCTTTCACTATTCCATAGATTGGATGAAGAAGCACTGGAAATATAAAACATAATTGACTTGATTGTATTTTTAGGGACTCATAAATCAAATAGAGTGTTTTCTAAGAATTGCCAGTCCAAACTATCTTAAGTTTTGTTTAGATCAATTTGTAAGCCATGACATCTTTAGAGCTTTTAGTGCATCTAATGATATTCGTGACTTCATATAAAAAGATGATATTATTCGAAGTATTCTGGCTTGGAATAAAACTACCTTATAGTGTGCCGATAATATCATCCAACATCAATCGAAACCAATTAACCAAGACCTTCGTAATAAGATTAAAACGCTCATTGCACAGGCTAATCCTCCTTAATTTTGTTACGTGGTTAGTAAACTTATCCTTAATTTCAATTCATTTACACCATTCAATGAAGCATACAAATCAAATCTAATTGGCTATGTATTGAAGAAAATAAGCTCACTTTATGTAACTTTTGAGCTTTAAAATATGAGTCACACTGCACAGATACCAAAATTTAACACAAAATAAGGATATAGACGCATCATTTAAATCTGAATTGGTAACTATTTTGAACCCACAATTCGAATAATAATTAAGATTGAAATAATGGACCGGTGTCATCAATTTTGTATCTAAATTTTGTGTCTATATATATATTTTCCTTTAAATATACCTCATCATTAGAAAGTATCATTTTAATACTGGTTAAATTGTTCTTACTCTTTTGTCGTCAGATTTCCAAAAGGGAATGACTCGAACTTGACTAGTTGATATTCGATAATTTGCATAGGAGAAGGAAAAAGTGAAAACTTTAATCATCATTGTTATATTAGATAAGCATGAAAAGCAATTACAAAAAGAGAAATTTTACCTTAATTTTAGTATGACTCAAACGATTTAGTCAAACAAAATTTGTGAAAACTTTCTGAACTAAAGAGTACACTCTAGTACAAATGATGGCAAAAGCATAATTTTGTAGAGTATAAAATGTGAGACTAATTTATGTTGAAATAAAATTGTAATGGTTCTAGTTATTGTTATTCATTAACGATTGCAACGTTTGTTTTGAATTTCACTAAATTTTTAATTTTGTTTTCAATAATGATCAATAATGTAATGTAATGAGCAATATTATAAATTAATGATCAATAATGCTTGATTGTTTTACTATATAAATTAATGAACAATAATGTTTGATTTAGAAATTAATGAGCAATAATATGAGAGAGTCAAATTATGATATTTAGATGATAATAACTAATTTTAAAAATAAAAAATAGACAGGAGGAAAATTATTGTTGAATTGTCACGTGGCATCCATGAAAACTTTATGGACTAAAAAGTGCGCTCTAAAGTAAATGATGATGACAAAAGCATAATTTTGTAAATTATAAAATCTGACGCTAATTTATGTTGAAAAAAAATTATAATGATTCTTGTTATTATTATTCATTAACAATACTATCGGCTGTTTTAAATTTCAATAAATTTTCATTTTCATTTTCAATAATGAAAATTAAGGAGCAATAATGATGTACAAAATAATGAGTAATAATGTTTGATTTAGAACTTAATGGGCAATAATAAAAGAGAGTCAAATTTTGATATTTAGGTAATAATAACTAATTTTAAAGATAAAAAAGAAATATGAGAATAATTATTGTTTTATACCCTGTGACAACTAGGATTAAGAGAAAGTTTTTTCTAAACTTTCCCTTTGTACTAATTAGATAAATTTTTTTTTTTTTTGACATTATACCAATTAGATAGATAGTGGCTAAGTTGGTGATCTTGGCATAGATGGAAACATTCTAAGGTCACCGAAGCGTTTAGTCAAAGATTTTAAACGTGTAAGGTTCGAAAATCAAACGTTTCATCTGAACAACGAACAATCATCTACAAAATTTGCTTACGAACGATCATCCACGTCCATTTACTTGCAAAAGGACGTACATGTTATTTTCTTACCCAGGCATATCAATGTGCTTTACTTACAATTAAAAATCAAAATTAAATAATAATTAAAGAGATTTTTCCCCCTTCTTTAAGGTAACATGGGAAATAACCAAAAATTAAAATTTGATGCCTCCAAATTAAAATTAATATGGGATACTGTTATATGAGCATAAAAATTTGTCATACAATTCGGTCATACTGCAATCACACAAATATTTTTTGTAATAACATATAAACTTTTTGCAAAAAAAAAATAAAGGGTTAATTTTTATTGCAAAAAATACAATTTTTATTGCAAAAAATGTGATTCTCGTTACAATATACTCGAATTGTATGTAAAAAAACGTATTCCCATAAACCTTTTCTCAATCAATATAATCTTCAATTGATAGCAGAGCAGACCCTGCGAATTTCGCCATCAGTACCAGTTTTGACGCCAATGTTGCTCATCTTAACCATGGACCTTCCAAACTCCAAGCTAAAGGTCAGGCCTAGCAGTCCTCTGACGCCAAGGAAACGTTGGACGAAGGTTCTTGTGGTGGCGTCGGTCCATAACTTCTGATCGGACTCCAGTATTCCTCTGTTGTTCCTCAAGTTGGCGAAGAAGGAATTGTCGAATCTGTTCTGGCTGCCAGTGTCCAGTGCAACGCGCCTCGACCCATCACCGTTTTGCGGACAAAGTGCCTGTAGTTGAGATACGAATGTTGGATCGATGGACGGATCGGAAGCTCCGGCTGTGGTGAAATTGTACAATCTGTACCTGAAGAATTGGCACGCTGTGGTTCCTATGGTGTGCGCTCCTGTCAATTTAATCAATCATTAGCAGCCGCAGAAACACATCCTTACTATACATTAGTATTGTTCAATTACTATGCGTATAATCCGGGTATACTTTTTTTTTCAGTATATACATAATGGGACTCAATTAGAATTAAGACATGACCAGCATGCAATTCTTACCAACAAGAGCGACAAGGTCTTGAGTGTTGAGACCCAATGCGGAGAACTTCTGCCTTTGCACGTCAACGGAGTCATTAAAGGCTGGCAAGTTGGCAGTGTCTGAAGCCAATGATACCCTGCCATCTCTGCGTCCTGTTGGCACATTCCAACTGATTCCACTTGTCTGCGATCATGCATATATTTTGTTAGATTCCATAATGATACAATTTATCAATACAATTTCTCATACTAGAGCTGATTCAGAAGATTATGTTCATTGTAGTTCATTATATATGTATACCTGAACAACAGAATCGCGGGCAGCAAGGGCAAGAATGTCTGCACAAGAGACAACTCCAGGGCATTGAGCTTCGAGTTGGGTCTTGGCATCGTTGATCACCTCATATCCTCTGAGCAACAGGTTTGGCCGTGCTGTTTTCTCAGTGTTAGACCCATCAATGAGAATGGAACCATCGCAGCCATTCACAAAGCAATCATGGAAATGCATCCTGAGCAACCCAGGTGCAACGGTCGGATCAGACCTGAAATGGGACTGGACTGTGGCCTGTACTATGGATTCTGCTCGAGGGCATGAGGTTGAGTAGAACCCAACTCTAGTACCCTGGCCTTGCGCCAAGGTGGAAATCATAGCAAGCAAAAGAAACTTATAAAACACTGCATTTACACGGCTGCAAAACCCAAGGGCGTCCATTGTAGTAATTTGATGAGCGGGTGAGACTACCTAGCAAGATACGATCGAGATGGGGGCTTTTGCTGAAAGATAGAATTAACTAATTATAAATCCAGCTTTTTGTGTTTGTGTTTGGTGTTGTTATGGCCAGTGGTTAAGGAGTGGGCAGTACATATAGAGGAATTTTATGGTCAAAAGTTGATGACAAAGTAAGCAAAGCCGGCTAACTGTGCGCGGATTTGAAAAAAATAGGGAAGACGAAACTTTCAAATGGTTTCAGCGGAAAAATGCGTTGGGGTCCATTCGTTATCATGCGGGGGCTGCGGTTGGAGCAAAATCTCAGTCAACCATTTATTTAATTTAATCCAGTAATGTCAGCAGAGGCTTGGCTAGCTTTTAGTTCGAGACGGAGTCATTAAAATTATGAGCGTGGAGTCACACTGTACTGACTATACATACTTAATAAAATGTAATTAATTATTAATTTAGTATAATTATATTTATAAAATATAAAAAAATAAAAATTAAAATTAAAATTAAATAAATATTATCGTAAAATTTAAAAGTGTAGAACTCATGTGTTATATATTAAAAAAAAAAATTTCAAAGCAAAATTTTTTTTCCTAATAGAGGATTTTTATATAGATTATCAATGTAATTACATCTTATTATATATAAATTATACTTTTTCCTTTGAGTGTGGTTGTACTGTGCAGCTGCACAATACGACGCATAATTTTTATCCTAAAATTATAGGGTTTTAATTCATGACAGAGAAGTTTAAACATAAGAAAGCTGCAGAATAACGTTCACATGTTAAAAATGAAAAAAAAATATTATTATTTTTTAAAAAATTTAAATTTCCCGCGGAAACACAGTCGATCTGCAACATAGACGGTGCAATATGCAACTGACACACTTACCAATTACAATTGAGTTGAGTTAACTCTTCCTCAAGGAAAATCAAAAAATCTTTTTAGTGTGGGACACATACATGGATACATACATATATATACATACATGTGCATTTATGTATATTTTATATGTACAATGCATACATGAGCCTGTTATTGTTATTATCCCTTATCGACATCTCAAATTAGAAGATTTTTGTTATTATAATAAAGTCATATGTTTCTACCATAATTAGTTGAGATGCACTTATAAAAATCTCTTTATTCCTTATTTAAAACCTGGTAACCATATTATCCTTTCTTAGCTTTTTGGTCCCCTAACTCAATATATATATATATATATATATATATATATATATATATATATATAGGTAAATATGGCCCGCAACCACAAGTTGGGTATTTGACAGTGGATGCATTAATTGTAGCTAAAAACACTAGCCAGATATAAAGTATTCACCGTGGCATTGCCAAGAACCTCTACAGTGGAAAAGCAAACTAAATTTTCAATGAAAAATTTACAAGTTTTTAAAGCAAATTTCGACCCATTCCCAAGCTTTTTTTTTTTTATGAAAAAAAGCAAAAATAGGAGTCCATAACATAGTCATCGATGCGTCCAATTTTAAAGATTAAATATATATCATTGTTGCAATAAGTTTTCTTAATAAGATAAAAATACCACTTGAATTGAACTAATAGCTTCTCTTGCCACGACTCAAATTTGAGTTCCGACACTAAAATTTTTTCTACCCCAGTTACTTAGAATTATGTAAGAGCACGACCGCCGGTTCAACACTATTAGCATTATTGTCGGTTATGAGGAAGATCCATTGACCTGACAGTGCTCGAATAGTGGGTATGCCCCTTGAAGGTAGTTAAACGAAATTTAAACAAACGAGAGTTACTTCTATCTTTGTAAATAAATCTGATAACCGTCATATTCACGATAAATTTTTTTTGTGTTTTTTCTTTTTAAAGATAAAAACTCCCATCTCGGTTTTGAAGGTAGGAACAAACAAATACTAGACAACAATAGTATATAATTTTTTTGAGGATTTCTAATTTAACTTATAATTTTTTATGAATATAACTTATTGATGATATTATATTGTGAAATGAGTGAGATTTATTTGAAATGGAAAAAATAAAAAAAATAGATTTATATAGTATAAGATCTTGAGTGAATTTTACTTACAAAAAAAATGAATAAAATTAACAAGTATTTTATTTTATTTACATATAGATATCCAGTGACGTGATAGTGTTCTTTTTTACTAATTAATAAATTTGAAATTACTATTCATGAAAAATCTTCTATGCAAGACTAAGCAAATGCTGAAACTATATGTGTAAGGCGCAAAAAAAAAAAAAAAGTAATAATAATAAAGATTAGCAAACACCATAACAAAATAAACATTCTTTGACCAAATTTTGTTGATCAATTAATTCGCATTAATGCATGTTAGTAGTTGCGCCTGCATGTCACTATTGTACTAATATGGTGGATGTGGAGCAGAAAGCAACCCTCTTAACTGGAGGTAACCCCCTTAATAATTCATGTGCGTTACTTTGTTGTTCATGATAGTTCATCCTAACCTGAACATTAAGAAATAAGACTTTGTTTTGAACACTATTATGTAGCTCATTTTTAGTGAAATATAACTGAAAATGTAATTTATTTAATGATATCTAATAATTTATATATTTTTATTTTTTAATTCAACTGTCTAGGATCACTAGACACTTGTATGTGCCATGCCATCTAGGATTTCCCCTTAGCCTTGTTTAGGAATTAACATCACTTTAATCCTAAATTTTTTAGAATTTTTTTAATTTAGTACTATACCGTTTTTATTTTTCATTTTAGTCCTATAATTATGGTTTTTATTGTAATTAAGTCCTACATAGATACAACTATTAATCAAAATATTAAAATAAGCATTTACTGGCCTTCACACATTGCCAGAATAGCCTCTGCAGTTTCAAGCCCTTTTAATTTTTTCTTCAATTTACAAATTTGTGTCTACACACAACTTTTTTTCTGCTTGTGGCAGTTGATGCTTTACTATATTGAGTAATTTTTGCAAGCATGTAAATAAAGTGTTCACAAATTCTCGAGTCAAATACATATTTTACCATTTTGATTAACAATTCTATTCATGTAGGACTTAATTGCAGCTGAAATCATAGTTTTCAGACTAAAATGAAAGCAAAAAACGATATATAACTAAATTGAAAAAATCCTAAAAAGTATAGGACTAAAATGGTCTTTATTCCACTTTTTTTATGACAGAATATGAACCTACTAAATCCGATGCGTTTGTTAGTTCTAGGTGCAATTTTACATGTGATATATGGAGTTTACAACGTTAATATATATACCTTTGTTGACGAAGTTGAGCATTTGAAAAGTAATACATTTGTCAAAGATGAAAATTCAACACCAAGTTGACAGCGTTAGGCACTTGACAAGTACTTGCGTTATGCCTCTTATGCAATTGACAAGTACACCATGATGCTCAATCTTTATCAGTTCGGTTGGACAAAGGTTTAAGTTGTTAGGAAAGATTCAAAATATTTGTAAAAACTTTTAAGACACAATCTAGCCAAAGGTTTAAGTTGTTAGGAAAGATTCAAAATATGAATCATATAATAAACTCTTGGGACATTTTCTCACATGAAAGCTATTTGGGTTGGAAGGGTAAATGAAAGATAGACCCACCAAACATATATAAATTCATAATTAAATGTGAATATAGTAGGATTTAAACACAAGACAATTTAATTTTAAAGCTCTAATATCATATAAAATAATGTTTTAGAACCTCAAATTCACCTAAAAACTAAAGCTATTACAAGAGGAAGCTCATAGACATTATATGTCATGTTAGATATTTATACTTTAATGGGAAAATTTATATTCTTTAACATGTACTCTTGACACATACTAAAATTGTTTAATACGTGACACATAGAAACAAGTGTGAACAGGTCAAGCCCATATGAAAGGATAAAAAAACCCAATGACAAGTGCAAACAAGAGGGTAAACCAAACTGGTTTGATAGAAAGAATCATTTATAATATAATAATCGAAAGAATCATCTAAAATAGAGAATATAAACTATATTATTGTAATCTGAGGAAATTATTATAATCAAAATAGATAAAGAAAGATACAATAATGTATCCTCAATCATGATATCAAATCGCGATATTATCTTTGAGAAAAACATCTTACTATATAATATCTATTGGAGAGTACCATAAACCCTGCATTGCTTAAATATGAAGAACGCTTCGTTTATAGTATTTACTAGAAATAGACTCACGTTATGCGCAGTTTTGTTTAATTAAATGTTAATTTTACGATTTGTGAATTTTCATTATATTACCTATGACACATTATTTATGTGCCATATTGAAAGTTTTCACATCTTCTATTAGGTTTTTTTTTTTAAAAATTATGGCTTTGTATTAGAATTTAAAGTAGAACAACCATAGTAATTAATCAGCAACCTTAATTTGTTAAAGATTATTAAAAACATGAAACTTACTATGTCACATGTTGAAGAATGAATGACCTTGAGAAATATTTATTGTATTTCCACACTCGACAATGAAGTTAGAAGGCGTATATAAAACAGTACACAAGCCACGAAAGTACAAAAATACAATTATGGAGTGGATAATTGTAAATTGAATTTAAATAGTAAATATAGAGATGATGTTTTATTATTGAATAACAACTATCTCAAAGAGCTAATCAAGATTATCCTCAAGCATCCCTTGGCAAACTGATGCTGGCAAAGAGGAAAGGCGAAACTTGGACCAATGTGGAGGATATTGTTGATAAGGAAGTGGCTTAGTAAAAATATCAGCTAATTGATCAATACTTTAGATGAACCTAACCATTAGATGATGACTAGCAATATGTTCTTGAACAAAATGATAATTTAATTCAACATGCTTAGCACGGGCATAAAAATAGGATTGAAACTCAAGTAAATAGAACCAATATTGTCACACCAAAGTGTAGTAGAGTTGGATAGAGAAGCACCTAATCCCCTCAATAAAGAACTGAGCCACATTGTTTTAGCTGTTGCATTTGCAATAGCCTTATACTCACTTTCAATAGAGGAGCAGGAAATGATTGGTTGTTTTTTTGGCTTTCCATAAAATGAGAGATATGCCAAGACACATAGCATAGCCATTGGTAGAACGCATATTATTGGGACGACCTTCCTAATCACTGTCTACAAAGTAGTGAAGATGCAACTCTCGTGATGGAGCAAAAAAGTCCTAGAGACGAAGTCCTTTTGCAATAGTGGAGCAAGCATTTCATGTCTTTCCAATGCTCATTACTAGGACAATGCATAAATTAGCATAAACGACTGACAGAGAAGGCAATATCGGATCGTGTCATGGTTAAATAAAAAACCAATGGCTGGACGATACTCTTCTCCATCTTTTAAGCGAGTGCCTATTGTTCTAGATAAAGTGGGAGAGACTGCCATAGGAGTGTGACAAGGCTTAGCCTTGTCGAAATGAATGCGATGGAGCAAATCCTGAATATATATCAGTTGAGAAAGAATGAGTCCTTGTTGTGCTAATTGAACTTCAAGACCAAGAATATAATGTAAAGAGCTTAGGTCCTTAACTAAGAACTCATGACTTAACTTCAAGATAAAAGAATTGACTTAAAGCGAATGAGAACCTGTGACAATAATATCATCAACATGATTTTTGCTAGGCATGAGTCATCCGATTTGTACCTAGTATCGTACATGATTTTTTGAGTGTTCATTTCTTGGTGAACACTATAAATAAAATGTTGTTGGCCGTTCAAAAAAAAAAAAATCATCAACATAAACTAGGACAAAGATTTTCAAAACCACAAATGATTTTGATAAAGAAAGAAGAGTCAGCCTTGAATCCCACAAAGCCAAGAGAATGCAAGAAATTTGCAAGGCAAGTGAACCAAGCTTAGGAGGCTTGCTTTGAGCCGTAAAGGGACTTGCGAAGTTTCACGCAAAAGAAGGATAAGATCGATCTACAAAGGTAGTCAATTGATACTTATAGACATCTTCCTCGATATTGCGATGAAGAAATGCATTAGAGATATAAAGTTGCTGCAACTGCCTTCCATAATGAACAAGGAAAGCAATAACTGTGTGGATGGTTTTATGTTGGCTATAAACCTTGGCAATCAAGCATGCCTTGTTGCTAGAAATTGTGTCATCTGCATTTTGTTTGATCCCAAAGATCCACTTGTTTCCTACAATGGTTTGGTTAGCCAGACAAGGAATGACATCCTAAGTATGAGTAGTAAGCAAAACATTTATTTCCTCTGTCATTATCTCACGCCATTATTTATATTTATGTGCCTGGAGGTAAGTATGCGGTTCAGTTTTAGGGTAGTTGGTGTCTCGTGGGGTTATGGAAGATGTGTGAGCTAGATGAATTTTGGGTTTTAAGGTAGATGGATGCAAAACTACGAGATGGGTATGCACTACCGGCTGAAGTTTTGAAGAATTTTGTGGAAGTGTATTTGGATAATCAGTTAAGGCAACTACAAGTTTAAGACCTAGAGTTGGAGGAGATAAGGATAAGGATGGAGAGGTTGGGGTTGATGAGGTTGAGTGATTTAAATTTGGGAATGGAGAGGTTGAAGTGGCTGGGTGGGAGTGATTTGAATGTAAGGATGGAGAGGTTGTGGTTGATGAGGATAACTGATTTGAATTTAATAATAGAGAGGTTGATGTGGATGAGGGTGACAAAACTAAATTTTGATTGAGAGGTGAAGATAATTTAGCGCCAACAGGAGAATTTTTATGGGAAGGAGTTTGAGATAGAAAAGGACTTGGGTGAGAAGTTAAAGAAGATTGAGATTGAATTGAAAGAAGAGACACACCTAATGGAGGAACTGTAGGACCAAGGGACTCTATAGGTGATAGTCAAGATGGAGCCAAATCATTTTATTTCAAGTGACAATTTTGATTTTTGGCCAATGGATTAGCATGCTTGAATCGGAAATGTGTTTCATTGACTTTCACGTGCTTGGTAATATAAAGACGACCGGCCAAAAATCAAGACATCTATAGCCATTATGACATGGAGATGGACCTAAATTAACACAGACTTGATTGTTGGTTATATGGGCGTAACAAAGGAAACACACAACACCCAAAAACTTTAAATTGAGTAAATCGGGTTCCCTGTCAAATAATTTTAGAAATGGAGTTTTATTATGTAAAATTTGTGTTAGTAAATAATTGATTATTGAAGTTGCAGTGTCAAAGAAGTGTGTCCAATATTTGAAAGGGACACCACTATGTATTAATAAAGTTAGGCCAGAATCAATGATATGTCTAATTTTCCTTTTAGAAAGACCATTTTGTTCATGTGTGTGAGGACTACAAAGCAATGTTGAATACTATTTTTTATAAAAAAAAATGAGTGTAATTTGCGATATTCACCTGCCCCAATCAGAATAGAATGCTTTGATTTGCTTGTCAAATTGCCTTTCAACAAAAGAATTAAAATTAATAAAAATTTGGTATATATCATTCTTTGTCCAAGAGAAAATAACCAAGTATAAAAAGTGAAATCATCGATAAAAATAACAAAGCAACAGTGACCATGAACAGAAACTATGGGAAATGGTCCCCAAATATCAGAATGTATTCTTTCAAAAGCTGACTTGTATGCTCAATAGAGGCTAAAGGAATATGAGCAAGTTTTTCTAATCGACAAGAAGAGCAAATATTAGGATGGGTAGAACCAGAATTTGGTAAATGAAAATTTTTACATAAAATGGATCGTCTTATAATTGGTATGACCAAGATGAGCATGCCAATCCATAAGAGATAATTTGTCAATATGAAATGCATAATGGTTACAACTTGGTGTTAGCTTGTAGAGCCCTTATTTGCTCGGTCCTCGAAGTAGTAACTATTTAGTTTTGGAATCCTTAACAACAAAATAAGAAGGGTAAACTTCAAAGAAGCAGTTATTATCAGACGTAAAATTTTGAACCTAAAGCAAGGGACGAGTTATTTTAGGCACATGAAAAATTTTATCTAAATATAATGGGTGATAAACATAAGAGATAAATGTTGAGCCAATGTTTGAGACATGCAAACGTTTTCTAGTAGCAACCCGTGGTTAATCACCACCAATATAATTAGGATTTATAAGTAGTCCAAAAATATCTAGAGTGACATGAAGATTTGCTCCAGTGTATGCAATCCAAGGGAGATATTTTCTAAGAACAGAAGGACGATAATGAGAAAAAGATGAATTTGGGGCATGTTGAATATAATTTGCTTAATAACCAAACATTTGGCGTTGGTGATATCTCTACCGATGCCTATCCGCAGTGTGGTTATGCAAGACACAAATTTGATAAGGCCCTCTATTTTATCGTTGTCCTTGATTGTTAAATGAAGGAGATAGTTTGACTTGTATATTGTCCTATGAGAGGATGAGTTGGTATGGGAAGGAGAGGGAGTGCAGAGGATTTGATTGCCATATTTGCAAGTGGCCCTTCTTGTGAGCTCCTGAGAAGGATCTCATGAGCAACTAGTTGCCCATGTAACTCATGAAATGAGACTGGTTCAGAATACAAATTCAAAGTTGTGATGATAAATTGATACTCATACCCAATATTTCTGAATATAATAGCTTTAAACTCAGTTGGTGTAAGAGGACGACCAACAATATCTAACTCGTTTGCAAGAGCCTTTGCATGTTCCATGTATTGGGAGATCGAGAAATCATTGCGCTTGAACTCATGAAGATCGATGTTTAGCTATAGTTGTCTATTTTGAGAGACTGATCCAAAAGCTTGGATGAGGGCATTCCAGACTTGTTGAGAGGAGGTTAATCTAATAACATATGAGAACACATCTTCTGAAAGAGATAAAAGGATCCATATCATTAGCATTTGATCCTTTTGGAACCAGATAGCATACGTTGGATTTTCAATTGTTTTAGGAAGAGTAGCAGTAGAAAGAATCTCTTTGACAGTGGAGGATTGGTTCCATCAATGAAAGCCATGATGTTTTGATAGTTCAGCAATGGTAAGAATTGTGTTTTCCATACAAGATAGTTATGAATTTAGTTTGATGGAGAAGGTGTGATGGGCTTGAATTGGTGAAGAAGACACAAGTGGAACTCATGGTTTGAGAGGAAGAAGAATTCAAGAATTAAGAGGGCGAGGAGGAAGAAGTATTATTAGGATCAATAAGAGTGGAATCACTCAGGTTGCTCTAATAGCATGTTGAAGAATGAATGACCTTGAGAAAGATTAATTGTATTTGCATGCTCAGCAATGACGTTACAAGATATATATAAAACAAAATACAAGCTACAAAAGTACAAGAATACAATTGTAGAGTAAATAATTGTCAAGATATAAAGCCGATGTTTGATATTTTGATAACAACTATTTCAAAGAGGAAATCAGGATTATCCTCTAACACCACACAACCAATAGGACGAATATGTTTTTATATAAAACATCGTGTAAAACATCATATGCATCCTTTAAATATGTTTATATGATTAAAAATGTGAATTTATAAATAGATCTTATCTCTGTGTTTTTTTTTTTTCCTTAATTCTTCAAAAGGAGAATAGAGACTTAAATAAATTTTTATTACTAAAGAGGTAGACTTATAAATAAAACTTCTCTTTCTTACTCTATAACTAATATATGGATTGAAATCTTGGGTAATTTATTATAATTTTTTTAAAAAATTTTTCGTTTTCTATAATATATGGAATTATGGAAAATTTGTCTCGTGATATAGAGCTATATATATATAACCATTAGTTGTGATTTAATGGTTAGTGAATTTGTACATTTATGCAGGTAAAGTGTTCAAATCGTCACAAAATTGTTTGGTAGGGTTGTACGTCTAACCATGCACAGTTATGAAAGAGATTGAATTCTACTACTAGGTACCATGAGATTTTCTTGTCCATAAATCTATATAGTATATTAAATTACAAAGGAGAGAGCAAGTTTCTCTTTGATGTTGGAAGACCTTTTAACTTATGTGGCATGCTTTTTATTTTTTCAAGATCTTAATATTCTAATTATTTTTATAATTCTAATTAAAATATATTATTATGATAAACTCACTATTAATTTAAATTTTATCTAACTACTATTATCTAAATTTAATTCAATCTACTCATATAAAAGTCACTACAACATTTAAGCTCTATGGCAGCGGTTCAAAACCGTTGCCTAAACTACCAAAACTGTTGCACAAACTCTAAGACAGCGCTTTTTGGTCCGCGGCATCTGCGAGCGTTGCAGTAGATATTATGCAGCGGTTTTTCAAACCTAATGCAACACATGTTTAAACGCTGCATTCCGCATTTTATGCAACGGTTATAAAAAACTATTGCATCGTTTCTAGGATACCACATGCAGCACTTATGAGAGTTATATGCAGCGGTTTTTAATTTTTGAAAGCGGTCACAAGTTCGGTAAGACAGTTATAGGCAGCGGTTTTTTAGTCCTTTATGCAACGGTTCTTTTCGCTTTTAGGCAACGGTTTTTTTACTGTTATGCAACAGTTTTCATGAATTTTAGGCAGCGTTTTTCTTACTTTTAGGCAACAGTTTCATTTTTTTTAAAAGCATTTTTCAAGTGGTTATTTTGATTATTAGGCAACGTTTTTTACTTTTAGACAACGTTTTTCATTTAATAAATTTTTTTTTCAAAATAGAATGTGACAATTTATAGTAATTAGAGCCTTAAGATTCAAAAATCTCAATTCAAATATAATTTATACAATACAAAATTCATACAAATTCAAGTATAATAAGTGAAAAGTTGTTCACAATCTATAATTAAAAGTTATAAAGTCTAGACAAAAGAGTTGCAAAATATCCACAAGACTTCCGCCTCTCATTCCTTGCTTATGCATCATTATCATCATCTTCATCCTATAATAAAAGGAAATAACATAAAAAGTATTAGTTTAACCGATATTCTTTCACTAGCAATCTAATAACAAATAACACTGACACATAATTGAAAAGTTTTTATTAGAGTCCAAAACTTGAATTTAGCAGCACCACAATTTAGAAACTAATAAATTTCCATATTGCACTGGACAAAAGCATAGGCCATCTCAATGGGAATTTTTCATGCAGTAAACCTCGATAAAATTTTATCACTGACCTGAAATCCCAAGACCACTATTAAAACGGACAGTTGATGACTTAGTAAACAAATTCATTTTATTAAAGCAGGGTTGCATCCTGTTTGAGAGTATCACAGAAAAGCAAAGGATCTCAAATGTTTCCACTAGCGAAATCTAATATTTTTTTCAGAAGCCAGTAGAAATTTGTAACCTTATGGCTACTGTCCAAACAATTGGAGTCTCCATAAGCGGCAATACGACCTGCTTTATTCCCTGCCCTAATTTCATGCAATGTAAACTGAAATGTCATGCAAAAATAACCAAGTTAACATGCTGCTTTAAATATCTATAAGGATGGTGATACATTGCTCCAATAAAACAAGGCATTCAATACTTCATACAAAATTAAAAGGCATTTAGTGCTATTCTATGTGGTCCTTCTCAGTAGCTTAGCTTGTAGCTAATTAACTAAACTCTTTAATTGAACTTGATCATTTTCAGAATCAGAAAACAGGACCTAGACATTCTTTTCAATTTTACTAACAAATTTGCTAAGGACTTTAGGGCCATTGACTACATAGTACAGTTCAAAAACGAAAAAGTAGAAAAAAAAAAAAAGTTATCCTAGTTCTTAATCTAGATAGTAGTATAAGCACAAATCAATGGTTACCGACTTTTCAATCCATAAATTAAGTAGGGAACGCAAATTACCTGTCCATCAAGAGCCACTCAATCTTAGTTCCTAATTTTATCAGGAGGACCTCCAATTGCCTCCAAATCCAGTAGAAAGTAAAACTTAGTGCTGTCAACAAATCGAAGTCTGATATATTAAGCATAGATGTACCCACCCAGGTTTAGCCTTCTCCCACCACTAAAAATCAGTCACCACAAATTTCAATTAGCATCCTAGAAACTTTTCAGAAAGAAAAGCATTTGATCAATGGAGTAAAGACTTAAAAAAAACCCAAAAAAAAACTTTGATACCAACATCTTCTCCAACTCCTCCAAGTACAAAGTTCCTCAGCATGTTACTGGACATCTACACGTCCACAACTCAACTAAAATACAAAACAGAAAGCACAAAGAACAAAACCAAGAAAAGATGATGTATAAGTCAAAATTGCTAGTTACCCAATATCAAGTCAAAATTGCTAGTTACCCAATATCAGTACTTCTCAATTTAAAGGATTAGTGCAAATTAAACTCAAACTTGCCTTGTCACTCAAAGTAATTTATGCAGAATTAGGAGATTCCACTACATAATTTTAACAGAATTTCATCAGATAATCCTTAGCATGTTTTCCCATCCAATAAATAAGGTAAAAGAGTAGAACTAGAAATCAACAATGAAAGAAACATCATAGAATTACCATGAAAAAAGAATTGGGAGACTGGACAAGACGCATGAGCTAGTGCTTTCTCATCTCGATTTCTGCCCCTGGATTCAACAGATCAATATTGTTTTGGAGAATCCAATCCAAAAATTTTTTTAAAAAAAAGAAGAAGAGAGAATTTTCTAAATCAAAATCTGATAGCACAGAAAAAGAAAGCCTAACTGGCCTATTTTTGTTTATTCAATGAATTTAACCAAAACACAAGAAAAAAAAAAAAAAAAGCAAACACGAGAGACTAAATAAAATTTCCTTTCCCTTAGGTTTTCTAAGCAACAAAACACAATGGTCTGCAAAAAAAATTAAAGAGATCGATACATGTTATTAGCGCATCCAAAACAAAACGAAACCGGAAATCAAAAAAATGGCGGACATAGACCTGCTGGTCTTGGAGAAATTGTGCCCATGATCGGAGCCGGAGCACCGATTGTTGGCTCTGGCGGGCTCGATGACAGAGGCGATGGAGCTGGAGCGTTCAATTTTGTCTAGATTGGAGCAGGAGCCAAGCCCTAAGTAGTTGGAGACGCGAGAGTAGCCGGTGGGTGAATGGCCAGAGAAGAAACGGCGAGTGGCGGAGAAAAGAACGGATTGAGGCGTCGCTGGTGAAAGAGAAGCTGGAGGCGGAGTAGCAGGAGGCTGGGATGCAGGCAGAGGTGATGCAAGCGGGCGAGAGCTGGCTGGAGGTTGGGCAGATAGATGGCAGTGCTGAAATTGGAGGACGACAAAGTGTAGATATTTGATTGATAGAAACGATTTCAGGAAAGATATTTGATTTGGAATAGTGCGTCTCTCCCCATCTTTCATGTAAGGCATGAAAATTTTTTTGATTTGTTTTTTAAACACAATTACAAACCGCTGCATAACATTCAACAAAACCGCTGCATATACTGACACAAAGGAACCGCTGCTTAAAACAATTATAACCGCTGATTAAAAATTGTATATGCAGCAATTCAAAAAACGCAGCATAACATCGTTGCATAAACTCTTTGAGGTCATGCTCTTTTGAAAATTCTTTTGGCAACGGTTTAAACCACTGCATTAGAGCTCGAAGGTAGCGGGTTTAGAACTGCAGCCATGAAACCACTGGTATAGCCCTGTTTTGTTGTAGTGAGTATTTATATCACATTTAAATTTCTTTATAACCATGAATCATTGTACAAATAGATAATTATCAAGGTTTTTATACGTTTTAGATATAAATTGTTGTAAAATTGATTATTTTGAATTCTCATTCAATTAGATTATGTGTATACAGTCTTAATAGAGTATTAGATTCAATTGTCAATTTAGATAATTATTAATTTTTTAAAGCTTTTTATATAGAGGTTATTGTTAAATTGATTACTTTGAATCCTTATTCTATTATATCATGATTGGGTGTATAGTCTTTATATAAATATTAGATTCAGTTGTCAAATTTTAATAAAACTCCCATCAAATATATCTTGCTAGCTTTTATATATCTTGATCGAAACAAATATCTTTTGTTCAAGTGATTATAAATATACAACTAATTCTACTGGACAATACCTCACTTGAGTTGACATTGGGTTTGGTTTTTCATTTTTTGTGGCTAAAAGGAAAAAATTCATGATTATGTCATGTTAACTTTTTTTTTTTTTTAATTTGATTGCACTTATTGTATGTTTATTATTTTGTTATTTTTACTGATATTGTCTTTTTTTCCTTCCGAATCCCAACTCAAATTAATCTATTACATGCACTTTTCATATTTCTCCAGTGGATGTCAATGACATGGACAAAAATATGATTGCAACATTGAACTTGAACCAGGCTTCTATATTACAGGTGATTTTTTACTTCGTTTTTTTAACCTCAAATGTTCATACTGAAGGATTCTTGCCACTTGCCAATTTCGAATGATTATCATGTCCATGAAATTTTTTATATTGGTTTTGCAAACATGTTCGTCAATAGATTGAACGAAAATTTTTAAGAATAATGGTTTTTTTGTTTTTTATTGTTAATATTTTAATAAAAAATTCAAGAAAAGAAAAAACGTTAAATTAAAAAAATATTATATATATATATATATATATATATATATATATATATATATATATGATAGTTTACTCTTATCAATTCCCAAGGAATTCATAAAAGTGATACAATTAACTTCAATTTTTCATATTATTAAAATTCAGTATTTTCTTACTAAAATTAAAAATATTTACAAAAATTACAAAAACATGCGCAGAGCGTGTCACCTTAAAAACTAGTTTAGTGTTATAAGTCAGTCCATTGTATAACGTGAGGGCATAAATATCACTCTTGTATTTCCAAGACCCTTTTTTTTCTTAAAAGTATTTCAGTTATTTAAAAGATAATCTAGTTTTTAAAGTTTAAGTTTTTACTATAGAAATCTTAAGTTTAAATTTTAAGAAGAGAAGAGTGATATTTATGATAAAAAAAATTATTTTTTCATTACTTAATAGACTTCTAAGTGAACAAAAATACAAATATTTCAACATGAAAGGACATCTTCTCTTAAAAGAGAAAGAAAAAAAGAACGTATATCACATTATATCGGAAACCGAAACAGAAGGACGGGGCACTTCAAGGGGAACGGGTGGTGGTGGGGACTCACTTTTTTTCTTTGTTTCTTTTTTTTTTTTTTTTTTTTTGGGTAAATTATATAATTTATAACAAACTTAGTAAAATCTACAATAATGCTATATAAGTATAAAATAACTATTGTATAATCTACAAACATTTTTTATTGTAAATTACATAAAAATTGTTATAAATTTTTACTATTTTGTTACACATTATATATTCTTGTTCAAAATAAAAACAAGCGTCTTTTTGAGCTCGGGACCCACCATACCTCTCTAGAACGTGTCTATTTGAAGCATCTATGTATTCAAACCCTATCAGAAATTGGTTCATCTTACTGTGTATATATCATTCAATAACATGGGAGCCACATTCAAGCAATGACCTTAATAAGATGGTCGGTTTCTGATATTGCACTTCATCCACGGTTTTACTAGATTCCTGTTTAATCATGCAAAAGTTGGACCATGTATTTTTGTTAGTTTCTTATTAAATATCTTTTTGCAAAAAAAAAAAAAAAAATTGTAAAGTTTCGTTGTGCTATTTTTCTGTCGAGCCTACCAATGTCTATTTACCTCGATTTTGTTAGCGATTACTATTACTTAACCACATATACTCGTGGAGCATCCTACATGTTTGTTTTCCTCTCATTCGAGAGAAAAAAAAAAATTAAAACACCTTTATTTATTTGAATGGAAAATATTTTCCTTATTTTTTGGTGTTTGATACACCTTAAGACATCAACTGACGGGAAATATTTTCTTGATCAAAAGACAATTAAACTAAGATGTAGTGTGTTGAATGAAAGGCGTTTCTTTTAATAAATCAAGAAAGATTTTATTAATCTCGTAAGTTCAAAAGTTACAAAGGCACAAAGAAACTTGACCCCATACAATAAGATCCAAAATGAGAGACACTAATCAAACTCCTTCTTAGCCAAAATAACCATTAACCCACATCATAACGAGTTCAAAGGGCATCCGCCAAATTACGAAGCGATTGAGCACGCAAAGGAAAGTCCTTACTGATGGCCTTTTAATCAAGCTGAGGGGCGTTATCACTACTTTGCAAAAGAAGCATCGGCCCAGGCAAAGGATGAAAAGAAGCAATCGATTACCAAATAGTCTTTGCATACTTTATAAATTTGCGGGCTAAATAGTCTCACAGCCCATTTTTATAAAACATTAACTACTAATACAAAATTAGATGGAGTATTCAGAAATAGTTAAGGTGGTTAAATGTAGTGATTAGGAAGTACTGACACTTCTAAAAATAATGAGTGTCTGTGTCAGACATATGTATTGGATACGACACTTGCCCGACACTTCTAATTTACGTGTCAGACACTTTTAATATACGTGTCAGATAATTTTATACATATTTAATCTTTTAATTAGTATATTACACACACACACATATAGATATATATATATATATATAGACATACGCACACACATACATATATAATATTTAATATATTTTATAACTGTGTTTACGCCGTATCCGTATCCTCATTTTTTTAAAATTTTCGTATTCCTGTATCTGTGTCGTATTATATTCGTATCCCGTATCTGTGTCCATGCATTTTAGTGTAGTGGTCTCTAGCTAACTAACAACAAGGGAAAGACCTTTGGTCTAAAAACGCGTATGCCTTCATTGTTTGAATCAGTGTTGTTAAAATCGGTTCGGATCGGCCGGTCCGACCGGTTCAACCGGTGATCGGCCAAAGGTTCGGGCCGGTTCATGGTCACTGTTGTCCCTTAACTCGGACCGGTTAAAACCGGTCAAAAATCGATCAAAATCGATAAAAATCGGTGAAAAATCGAACCCGGTTCCACCGGTTCAAACAGGTATAAAAGTTTTATAAATTATAATTTGGTCCCAATGCTTATTTAAATTATAATTTGAATTTTAAATTTAATTAAAACTTTCAATTTAGTCCTAAATCTATCAAAACTTTCAATTTAGTCCCAAATTTATCAAAACTTTCAATTTAATCCTTAAAAATAAAAAAATTAATATTTAATAATCATGTATAAGTATTATTTTTTTAAATTATTTTTATACATATATATATTAATAAATATCAGTTCAAATACCGGTTCGACCAGTTGAACCGGTTAAATCTTGACCCACTAATATTTCTGATTCAATGACCGGTCTGATTCTGACAACCTTAGTTTGAATATGTATTCTCTTGTTTTTTATTTTTTTCTTTCTAATTTTTCTTGGAAAATTGTACATTGATGGATTCCTTCTGCGTTCTGGTTTTCGGTTTTACTTTCTTAACGGGTCAAGTCAACTGCTAAACTGCAAAAAAATATAGTTGTACCCATGTCCCAGAAAGCTTTGTTTTATGTGCAACAGCTTCAACTTCTGCCAATATTGCCAACGTATTAAAAGGCCTTTGGAGTGGTCACGTTCCTTAGAATGGACTTTGTATTGGACATTATTCGTGTGTTCCTTTCTACCACCCGAAATAGGACACTGGATGGTTTGCCGGTATCTTTTCGCGTTGTTGACTCCAAGTTGAATTAATTTTTTTTTGTTAAATCGGATCTGCTGCTGAACTTAAAAAATTAGTAACAGTTTAATCAATATTTGAATCGTTAGAATTTGTGTTTAATAATCAATATATACTTATATATGTAATTTAAAAAATAATATATATATATATATATATATGATAATTATCACTAAAATAATTTTTAATAATTAAATTCAAACGTTTTTGACAAAAAAATTACCAAAAGATGTGATTGGATATTTATTTTTTAATTTTAATAACTAAATTAAAATTTTAGATTAACTTTAAAACTAATTAATTAAAAATTTTAATTAAATTTAGAACATAATTATAATTTAAATAAAATTTATTGTTAAATTATAATTTTTAATATTTATTAGTTTGATTTGATCAGACTGATCAAACCAATTTGTTTCGGTTTATAGATGATTTTGACTAGTGTAATTGGTTTTTGACGGCCCAATTTGATGCTGAAAACCTATCCAATTAGAAACCTGATTAGTCTCTGATTCCACCAGTCGTACCAACTACACCAGTCTGATTCTGACAATAGCAGTTAAAATCCCTGCTCTGTCACTCCCTTAAGCTATGCCAAGTGTCTCTAGCTACAGTGGGCTGGACTCATTTGGTTAAGGTGCATGTGAGTTTCAAATTTGGCAACGATCGGTTGGAAAAGGTACCATATATTTTTTCCTTTGAAAGGGACTAATTAGTGTTCTAGGTTATGTGTGCATATTCTAAATATGAATCACTCAAGTTCATAAACTTTTTGCTTACATGTGTCTTCTCTATATTCACATAGTAGTGCTTTTTCGTAATTAAAGTTACGGCGTCACGCCACCAATACTCTATTTATTGTTTTTAATTGGCGTCGCCTTAATTGAATGTTAAACAAACTAGCAGAGATTCTAGACGCGTGACGGTCAAAAATCAAAGATTCCGTTGGACTCATATGTTTTCATGTAATGGAATTGTCTCACAATGATTGCATCCGTGACTTGCGACAGGATGCACATTGTTATTTAATTATAATAACTTGTCCATGCTTTTAGCTGCAAATATTACAACGAAAATGAAACAAAAACACTTTAGCCTTTTTATGGCACATAACCAAAAGCTACTTTCGCTTCTGACGGTACGCTATCATCTATATCTATAGATATAGATAGATAGATAAATCTATTATATTTAGCATCAATATAGTTTTAATTGATAGCAGAGCAGACCCTGCGAATTTCTCCATTTGTGCCAGTTTTAACGTTAATATTGCTCATCTTAACCATAGATCTTCCAAACTCCACACCAAAGGTTAATCCCACCAATCCCCTGATGCCAAGGAAACGCTGGACAGCGGTTCTTGTAGTGGTGTCGTTCCACAGCTTCTGATCGGACTCCAATACTCCTCGACTGTCTCTCAAGTTGGCGAAGAAATTAGTGTCGAATCTATTCTGGCTGCCTGTGTCCAGAGCCACCCTCCTTGTCCCATCACCGTTTTGGGGACAGAGAGCCTGTAGTTGAGGCACGAATGCCGGGTCGATGGATGGATCCGCACCAGTTGCGGTGAAATTGTACAGTCTGTAGCTGAAAGTTTGACATGACGCTGTGCCTATGGTGTGTCCTCCTGTTCATTAATTAACTAATTGATTAATTACCCAACAGAAAACCAAAATTAAAGATAATTAGGAGCCCGTTTAGTATCGTTATGCTTTTTATTTTTTGTTTATTTTTCAAAAAAAATAAAAAAATGTTTAGTAATATGTTTTTATTATTTGTTTTTGTTAAAAAGTTGAAAACATTTTTTTAAGAAAAAACAAATTTGAAAAATAAAAATGTTTGGTAATATGTTTTTATTATTTATTTTAACAATTTATGGCCCTCAGCAAATGCTGCTGCCGAATTAAAAATAAATTATAACATTAATTAATATCGAATGTTAAACTGAGAGGCTGAGAAAGAGAGAGAGAGAGAGAGAGAGAGAGAGAGAGAGTCATGATTCTTAATTACCGACAAGGGTAACAAGATCTTGAGTGTCGAGGCCGAATGCGGAAAACTTCTGCTTTTGCACATCGACAGAATCTGTGAAGGCTGGCAAGTTGGAAGTGTCTGTTGCCAATGACACCCTACCATCTCTACGTCCTGTTGGCACTGCCCAACTAAGTCCACCTGTCTGTAATCATGCTTACATGATTAATTAATTGATTACTTATTAATTTTATTTTTTTAATAAATAAAATTAATTCATAATTTAATATTATTTTAATATTATTTTTAATTTTTTTATTTAAATGTATAGTATAAAATTATAAGTAAATTATATTCATTTAAGAAAAAGAGTCAAAATAAAAAACTCTTAATCTAATTAATTGTTTGGGTTTCAAAATATAATTGACCTATTATACATGCATTACATAACATAATATGATCGCTAATTATTGGCTCGTACCAAAACAACAGAATCGCGGGCAGCAAGGGCAAGAATGTCAGAACAAGAGACAACTCCAGCGCACTGAGCTTCGAGTTGGGTCTTGGCATCGTTGATCACCTCATATCCTCTAAGCAACAGGTTTGGCCCTGCCTGTTTTCTCAGTGTTAGATCCATCAATGAGAATAGAACCATCGCAGCCATTCACAAAGCAATCGTGGAAGTGCATCCTGAGCAAGCCGGGCGCAACGGTCGGGTCAGTCCTGAAATGAGACTGGACTGTGGCCTGTACTATGGATTCTGCTCGGGGACATGAGGTTGAGTAGAACCCAACTCTGGTACCCTGGCCTTGCACCAAGGTGGCAATCGTAGCAAGCACAAGAAATTTAAAGAACATTGCCTGATTGCAGAATCCAGGGATGTAATACTCCATTAAAACTAGGTTGAGAAGGGGATGATTATAGCGCTATGAATTAGCTAGATCCTAGTAATTATATAGGTTCTTTTGCTAGTAACTAAGATTAATTGTGTGGGTACTTGTGGGTTGGGAGCAAAAGTATTTATAGGCGTTTTTCAGTCAAATAGTTGGTGAAAGGGTAAGCAAATCCGGCTAGTTCTTACTGGTTGAGTTGGAATCCAAATAATGATGAGGGATAAATCCTTGTCACGTAATGCCTTGCATGGCTTGGCAGCAACTCCCAGCAATGTCTTCGTCAACTTTTAAGTTTTGTCACTAGCAATTTGTCCCTAAGTTGTGTTCCTCTCTTACAGCTGCCACGCAAAATGGTGAACTTTGAAAATGGAAAAAGAAAACAACCACCATGAAAATTGTGTTAAGTGTGGACAAACAAGTTTATGTATTTGAAATTATCCACTAGTCGGTGCTTAAAAATAAATTAATATTAATACAATGTCAATATAATTAACAAACATGTCTATAAAATATGTCCACCAGAGATAATAATGTTTTGATAGATTTGTGATTATTTTAGAAAGGACTGAATAAGAAATAAGAATATGTGCAAAAAAAGTTGATGTAGCATCGATTGGAGATCAATTGAGAAAATGATATTTAGATAGTTTCCATATGTCCAATGCAGGCCTACAAATACTACAATTAAAAGAAGTGTTCAAATCCAAGAAGATAGAAAGAAAACAACTTAGGGTGATCAGAGAATCTTTAATTATGAATACTTTAAAACAATTAGCCCTCACACCTAACTCTGTTCATGATAAAATGGAAATGGCAAAGAAAGGTTCATATAGCCAGCCCGGATGAAATTGGAGATACGACGTGGTTGTTGTTGTTAATAAGAGTATTTTCAAAAATATTACATTTAAGAGCGTGGAAAAGGTGATCGGCTTTATAACATAGTTGCAAATTAATTTGATAAATCTATGATACAATTCCAGTAGATTTTCACAAGATAAAAAATTTTATATATCTTCTCACTTGTAGTTAATTACATACTAATTAACAGCAATAAGATAATTACACTATAAATTTTAGTAATATTAATGATTACAAAACATTCTCAAAGTACTGTTTTCTTCTTGTCAAAGATATTCATTTCTAGCAAGAAAAAAAACACAAAGGTATATGTCTCATTGTTGGAAACTTCTAACAAAATATTTAGCAGGTTAAGAATAATACTTACCAGCTGCTAAACGTGCTTGTGAAGTGGGGTGTGCTCTTATCTCACCAGCTTATCAACATCAAAAGTGATATTCTCGTAAAAATTATTTTTTTACTTGGTCAACAAAAGTTAAAAAATTATGATACTTGACTACTGCTCAGTTTCATGTTAACTGCAATCACAAAGGGTATCACATTTCTTCCTTAATGCTCTGAAATTGAAGCACAAGGACCACTAATTTGATCACTCCAATTTTAAATATGATTTATATATATATGTAAGATATAATCCGATGTTGATAAAGTGCGGCTTTGGAAAAATGAAAACCAATTTATAGCTTCTTAGTCATTTATTTTATCTCGGAATTTAATTTAATAGCAAATTAAAAACACGAAAAACATTAAAAAAAAAAAAAAGGAAAATGCAAACATATCGTCTTTCAAGACGAACTTTACGTGCACCAAGAAGTAGAATTCAAATGAATTTATTTGATAACTAACTCTTTATAGTTCGCTTGTACCAAAAAATAAAAGATCTAAATCAAAATTTCTTTGTTACTAATAATATCCATGTGCTTTTGCTGACCTACCATATATGCCTATCACAGTAATGTGTTAAGTCCAGAGTTATGGTTTGGGGGGTCTAGCAACTTATTTATAAAACAAAACAAGTTCAATTGAATTCTCGCCGAATACCATCCATTTTAAAAAAATTGTTATTTATAATTATTCCATTTAGAAAGAAAAATTGATGGGCTGCCTAATGAACAAAATTTATGAAATTCTATAATATAGAGCATTTGGCGCTTCTGAATTACCAAGCAAAAGAGAAATTGAACAAATTCAATCAATTCTGCAAATTTCATCTATACCAAACAAGTTGTTATTAATGTCTCTATACCCTATCTATAGAAGAAAAAGAAACCCCAAAAAAAAGGTTGACAACATTAGGTATTTGAAAAGTATAAACTCCATCCTATCCTCATTTCAACGAGTTGGATTAATTAGCTAGAAAACGAAACAGTTTTGTCTTTCAATGATTATATTGTGTTATCCCTTTCAGGAACACTGTAGATATATACTAAAAAAATGGTGGGAATGCATGACTAATTAACCATTGTATTGTATCAAATCCCATTTGCAATAGCATGTGACGCTGATTTTACATATCTATGTATGTAGAGCTGGAAACATAGTTTTGGGTCGGATTAGCTTTGAGTCTTTTAGATTCTGAGTATTTCGAGTTAGGTACCTTGGCTTTCGGATACTTTGACTTCATTGGAGTTTGGGTGCCTCAGGCTATAGGCTATGGGTGCTTCGAGTTATAAGTGATTATGATTTTAGGCGATTTTGAACACGGGTTTCAAGCCCAATTGACTCCAAATGAGTTATGGGTGGATGACCTTTTAGTCCATGCAAAAAAAAAATGGAGTCCAATTTCATACGAGTTATATTCAATTGTCAGTTTTTATCAACTCTAACTACCCAGTTTCTCCTGTCTTATTAGTAGGGAATGGAGAATAATTTTTAATAAGAATAAATTATTATTTTTATACAAATATATGAATTTGAATATTGGGTCAAAGATCTTTAGAGGAAATAATAGTATACTATAGCTAACGAAAGAAAGGAAGAGAAAAATCTAAGTCACTATCTGAAGTGATAATGTGGCAATAATTTGGCATGCCTCTCCTATTTGTGGTTCGGATTTGATTTTTAATGACAACGTCTGAGAATTTTAACTCTTGAATCGTCTAGTTTGTTGTTATTAGTTTGGAGAAATTATATTTAAATTCAATAATATTTGAGTTGTGAGTTTCATCCTATAAATTAGGTTAAATGAGGTTTTTAAATAGGAAATACTTCGATTTCGATTCACAGATCTAATAACTGATATACTTACAATAAATTTTTTTTTTGTGTTTAAAAAAAAATATGAGTCCAAAGGATATCTAAAAATATTGTATTTGTGAAGTGGGGGGAAGCAACGTGCTAACCTATTAGAGGAGAAAAAAATAATCAATTGTAAAAGATGAGAAAATATTTTGTTTGTGAAAAGTCAAAACCAAATCATGTTTTCGTTCAAAAAACAAAAAACCAAATCATGTGTACTGCAAAAGCCCGCCCACCATAAAGCAGATCAGCAGACACACACACAACTAAGGAAAGAAGGTTCTCGTTATTTTTATATATTTTCTAATATAATTAATTTATAATTTTATATTATATAAATTTATATTTTTTATTTATTTATTTTTTGTATAGAGTCTACTAATTGTGTTGTATATGATAAGTTGCTTAATAATTTTATTTGTTTTATTGTGAGTATAATTCATTAATAATCTTACGTTACACAAATATATTTTTTATTTTTTATTTTAAAAAACCCTCATTTATTTTTAAAAAAACTCACTTATGCTCTAATATAAGATTATGAGTAAATTATATTTACTAAAAAAATAAATCCAATTAGAAATTCTCTTAAGAAGGGAATAATGAATAAGTTATACTTAATTTACAAAAAAAGTCGAATTATAAAAAAAAATGTGTATGGATAAACAAAAAAAATGGTCATTTAGTGGTTATATTGTAACAAATAATATATTTAATACAACTATAATGACAAAATCTAAAATAAAAAATATCATTATTTATTTAGTTTATATTTCTTTATTACAGTTATATAAAATATATTAGTTATTATAATCTAGAAATTATATAACATTTTTTTTATACCCATATAATAGAACCGAATTAGAAATACCCATGGAAATCATATGTTGGTATGTCAATATCAAATTAGTACCGCCGCTTGAGTGGCTAGCAATGTTCATAGTAGCAATTATGTGCAAAGAGATTTCAACGAACTCCTTATAATATAGTATACATGTTAAAGATCCCCAAATACATGAGCACTTTGACTTTTAATTTGTATGGTGCGATCTCGCCTTCCTGAGATAAAATTTTACACTTTTGTCAGAAGCTAGAATTTTAGCTGACTTATTTTGACAATCATGTGCCTAACTTGCGCTATTTTATCCAAAAGGGACAAACCAGCATGGCAGAAAAATCGTTATGTCTAATAGCCAGGCTCTTTATGGCTAGCTGCTAGATATTCTTTCAACATGTTTGTTTCTAAACAATTATAACGAGTCATGGGATCGTCGTAGAAAAATATTCCCACAGTATCAAAAAGTCCTGTTCATTGGCCAGAAAATCGTTCATTCCAATTGCAGTTTTGTTGGTCTTCCCGTTGATGATTAAATTTCCAGCATTTTTCTCGATAAGTCCAATTTCGGCTCTTGAATATTAATTTAATAATTGATAAAAAAAAAAGTACCCTTCATAATTAATTTAATAATGGCTAGAATATACATGTGTGTGTGTGTGTGTGTGTGTGCATTTATGTATATATTTTTCAATTCATTCATGTGCTTGGAGTCTTTATTTTCTGCCTCCGTTGTTTTGCTTGCATAATGTCTTTGTTGGTCTATAATGTGTATCCAATCAGTTGTTACAATTTATAATGTTTTTTTTCCATTAAAATATTTATTAGATCGTAAGTTATATAATTTATTAATTTTTTCTATTATAATAAATCTTACACTCTTATTTTCAAAATTAAAATTCAAGCCATATAAAAAGTTTAAGTTATTAACTACTAAAAAAGAGCTTTCAAATCTCATTTATCTAATCAATAACTAAAGTTTAGAGAATTAGAATAATTATATGTATTAAATATAATAGACACTAATTCCATATTTTTTTTATCTAATTAAAAATTTCTAGATGATTGAAGGACTAGATTGTAGCGATAGACCATACAGTGAAAGGTTAGTCAAACTATTCCCTTTTTTTCTTCAAAGGTACTTCAGAGCTCAAAATGTAATACTAACAAATAGTATTTGATGAACTTGTTATTTGCTAATAATGTTTTGCAAGAGTAGCTGATTCAAAAAGCACCTTTGAGCTAATTTTGGATTAAAACAGTGATAATATTTGACTAAAATACTCTTTAATTATTTTTTTTTCATATCTATACGAATTTTATGTTTGACTACAAATAGTTATTTTATTATTTAATCAACAATTATAAACGTTAATCTAACTAAATATTATAAACTTATTTTGTTTAACAGTAATAGTAATTAATATCAATAATTAATAATTACTAACATCAATCAACAACAATAACAATAATCAGTACTAAATAAACGTAACAAATCCTATATCGGAGAATTGGACAATAGAAAAGATATTGAAGTTAAAAAACTTAAGAAATTGTAGTAATGGTTTTGACTTTTACACTAGATTGTAACTATTTTAAATAAGCAAATACAAATTAAGATTCAAAATCGGAGATTACTAAAAGAGATAACTTGTCAAAATTCTTTGGTGTGCTCATCACGGGGTTGGTTTCTCGTGGACAATAAAATAAAACATGTGACGTTGGATTATTGTGTGTTTCGTCATGGCATAGATGGCATCAATCAATTATCAACATTAGTCCCAAGCTTCTGAATGGATCGGTAGATTTGGATCCAAGAAGCATCTCTAGAGTATCTGGAAAATCCCAAAAGCTTACAATGGATTGGTTGTTTGCACAACATTTTTCTTCTATTTTTATTTTTATTTTTTATCTTTGGTCGTGAGAATGAGAAAGTAAAGGTGACACTTCATAAATTTAGTGAAAATGATTGTGCTATCTTTCTGCAAGGTAAATTATATTATATAGACTGACAATTTGAGGGAGCAAACCCTCAATTGTCCAATAAATATAACTAAACCGTTCGTTTAATTCCATCAAACACTGTGATTAACAATCAAACTTTTGATTTTACGATAAGAACGAAATCGACTAACCACAAGTTCGCATCGAAGGGATGGTACATTTTTCTTTCTTCTAATCCTTGGCAGTGCCTAGCAGTATTCTAGTCAGCTAATTCGTGCGCGCAAGTTATGCCTACTTTTGCGGCTCCATCCCAAAAATGGACCTCGACGATTTTTGGGAAAGAAGATCTACCTCAAAACCTACCGACTGTTACTGCTAAAATATTACATATTGCTATTATAAAACTAATCTTATTGATTTTGACTGATACTCGAGATCTTAAAAATATGTATTATATTGTAAGAGATATCATAATGCAAAATCAAATTTTAATAAAAATCTGTAATTTCATTAACAAAATAAAGAAAATAAACTACTTAAAGTTGGACACAGCAAGCAAATTAATTAAGGTCCAGTAGTGAATGCAATCATCCATCTTAACGAGCAGACTTATGATATCCCATGAATTATATTCTTGATAATGACCATTGATATTTGGATTTAGCCAGACCAATGGGCTCCATTGCATGAGAATATGCCGAAAATTATTTGCAGTGGTTCTCGACAGTCAAGATAGAGGACTCGTGATTTTGGATGTTCCCGCTGTCTGTTCAGGCAGCCATTGACAGGCTTGTGTGCATTGATGGAGGCATTGCGCGTGAAGAATATAGCGGTACTTTGACAATTCTTCCAAGAAATTGCGACTCTTTGGCCCATTACATATAAATATTTTATGTGATTATTGTGTCTATAAAGTTGAATAAAACGTCAAGACACTTGATTTGCTCATAACAAAATACATGCCAATGTTACGACAAATTTAAGTTCCGAAGTAATATCAATGGAATGAATAGAAATAAAAACATTAAATCAACTTCATTATATGGACACAAATCATCTTAACGTGACACGAATACAAATTAAATATTTTTTAAATAATTTATTCTAATTAAAGGTAGAATTCAAGATTTTTAGCCTTAAAATAATAATAAAATATTACTATTCTAATTATTTATCATATGTTTAGAATATTTATTGTCAATTAAATTAACGGTTGCGATACTTCAAGGTGATAATTTTGTGTGTCTTACCCGTTAGCATGTAGCATGTGGATATGGTGTTGTGATAGCTATAAAGGTCATACAAGTCAAAGCAAGGTTTTTCCAGAAGATACCTTGTTCTACTACGGCTAGTCATGTGCTGGCCTTGTCCCCAGCGAGATAGTCCACGCGTCTGAACGTAGAATTGTCGAAACACGATAAACTTGAAGCTGCCACCCGCTTAAATCAAGGGCAACGTGATATTCCTCTATGTTATAAAAGTCCCGAAATAGGACAGCCATTATTTTATTTACATTATTAATTTTGTTATTCCAATTTTGATTTGAACTAAATAAACAACTCAACTATTTTTGTTTGTATCAACAAAAACCTGTCATCTCGTTTTCATCACAATCACTGTTAGTTTCCTGACGCGGTTTCTTGCATTGGAAAATTCCCTGATGTGAGTTGTTAGTCTTATTGGGATGAGTTAACTCATTTATTATAGGTTGATCCACTCAATTTTTTTTTAAAAAAAAAAAAAAAACATTGAATAGAATTGAAACTCGTTCTCTACCACGGAGAAGTTACCAAAACATGTTGATAACCGTATTGAGTGTGCGTTAATTTATACGAATAGATGCTACCGGTAAACTAAATTACGCTTTACAACTTCTGTGACTTGGTGAATAACATCAAACAAAATTCTCCAACAATTTTCTAACTAATAAAGGATTATTGTACTACGAACAAAAGCTATTGCTCAATTTTCTCCAACAATTTTCTAACTAATAAAACCTGTGGTTGTCAACGCTTCAGTCAAAATCTAAGAAGATAGATAGATTCAGAATTGAGTATGTGCAAAATTTAGTGTAAAATACGTTTTTGTCAAAAAGTTAAAAAAAAAAAAAAATCAATGGTCAATGTTCAGCATTGTCGATTTCAAAAAATTAAAATCCGCGACGCCGACCTAATTGTTCATTTCCCACAAGGGATGATAGACCTATAAATTGACCCTCCCTTTAATTTAAAGGATCATCAAACAAAATTGCAATCTAAAAATAGGGAAAAACCTGAAAGAAAATGAAAGGATTCTAAATCCTTCAAAAATTTTTCTTGTTTCGTTATATTTTTATATTATGAGGTATACTCTCTATACTTCATTGAGAAAGATATCTCAGATACAAAATTCAAAAAAAAAATTTATACTTATTTTTAAGTATATTTTAGGGTTTATACTCTTCGATTACCTCAGATCTGGATTTGTAACAGTATAAGTCTAAAATATTAAAATATTAAAATTTTGTCTGAGACAAACCTCTTACATCCCTTAGTACAATTTAGACAGTACATTCGAGAACAAACCCCTACAGCTTTCGGTAAAATAAAGCCAAATCGAGTCATATCAAGTTTCTGTGGTCTTCAACGTAGTCTAAGTGTCTATCTCAAATCCAACCTCAGTCCTCAGCAGAGTCAACACAGTTTAAGATAAAGTTGTGAAATTTATTTCTCTCAAGATCAATCTCATGTAATCATTGACGGAGTCACAAAAGAATACTAATCTGAGGATTTGTATGAAGATATAACTCACGTAAATTTTATTGTATTTTAAATTTTTTATTTATAATTTGTATTTGTATTTTCAAGTCTAATTATTATAAGCTCGAAACTTTTATCGCTTATAAATTTCTGGCACGTCCGGTAGGACCTCTTCACCTCTCATCTCTTGTTCCTTAAAAAAAACAAAAAAGAACAAAAAGGAGCCGAGAGAAAGAGAAAAAAAAAGAACAACAAAGAAATTTTTAACAGGTATCCGACATTCCAAAGGCGCGAAAAGGGAACATAATAGCCGCTATTAGTAAGAAGGCAACTGCTTCACTACTTGCTTAAACTACCCTACCTGAGTACACAGACCTAAAAACCCACGGACAGACATAATTACTCACCGTCCAAACCCAACAAAATATTGAAACGGAGAGTCCACAGCTCGCACAGTAACGAGATCTCTCCCTTGACTCTCTTGCCGCATGGAGGAGTCGATCATCTACCCCGATCGAAGTTAGAAACAATGTCCTAGCGCCCGTTCAACAGAATCCGACTCATTCTATAGAGATCAACACAGAGGAATCAGAAGAGCCTTCTACCCCAGTCTTTCACGGAGCATCATCTATCAACATCGACGTTGTTACCGTCATGATGACCAACACAACCAATACAGAAGAAAGGATTATAGAATTGGAGAACAGAATTTTGCAGTTGATCAAAGTTGTCGAGGAAAAAGATCAACAAATCAGTACCCTCAAAGGGAAAGCCCTGATCCAAGTTGACCTTGAGACGCGCGAGGAGCAATTATATCTACCTGATTTTACTCTAGAAGCAACGCCAACTGATGTCTTCACTGCAGAAAAGTAGGCAAACAGTTTCATACAACTGCCACCTTTAAATTCTGTAACTTCGCTATCTGTCCAACAATTACAGGACATGATAGCTAATACAATCCACTTACAACAAACTGCATCCTTCCAAAGATCACATATCTACATCAAATCGTACACTAGACGGATCAAAAATTCCAGCATGCCTTTCAGCTCCCAATCGTCCAAATTTCAACAATTTAACGGACGAGGTGATTCCAAACAGAACGTTGCTCACTTTGCCAAAACTTGCAACAACACAGGGACTTATGGAGATCTCTTGGTTAAGCAGTTTGTTAATTCACTCAGGAACATCGCCTTCACTTGGTTCATAAATCTTGAACAAGAATCGATCGACAGTTGGGAACAGTTATAACGAGAGTTCCTCAACATATTTTTTAGCATTTGGAGAACGATAAGTATGATGGAGCTTACCAGTACCAAGTAAAGAAAGGGAGAGCCCATCGTCGAATATATCAATAGATGGCGCGCTCTCAGTTTGGACTGCAAGGATCGCCTGACAGAGACTTCTACTGTACATATGTGTATTTAGGGGATGCAGTAAGAACTATTATACATTTTACAAGGCATCAAACCTCGCATTTTCGAAGAACTGGCGACCCGCAGGCATGACATGAAGATAAGCATCCAAAATTCGGGAGGCACAGTTCCCATTCAGTTGAACTAGCAAAGAGGTAAAAGGGAGACTAAGAAGCCTAATAGCTCAAGAAAAGGCAAAGAAGTAATGACTATAGACATCGTATCAGTAAAAGTGGGAGCTAAAGCAAAGGTAAATTCTCCGACCCAAACAACTCAGCCAAAACAACTGAAAAGACAAAGGGTGACATTGCAAGAGTTGAGCAAAAGTAGTATCCATTTCCTAACTCAGACGTCTCAGACATTCTTTACCAACTCTTGGAGGCGAAGCTAATCGAACTCTTAAAGTGCAAGCGGTTCAATGAAAAGAATCGAGTCAGCAACTCAGGATTCTGTAAATATCACCGCATAGTAAGTCACCCGATCAAGAAGTGTTTCGTTTTGAATGAGCTGATCATGAAACTCAAGAGCCAGAATGAAATCATTCTAGACCAGGAAGGCATAACCTTGGCCAACTAGACCACCATCACTTCAAGTCTATTAGAAGAAGCGACAAGCTGTAAGAAGGAGCCATATGACATAAAAAAGTCAGCAATAGAGAAGGTATCTAAAGCTCTCCAAATTCTTGTCATTAACCCTCAACTACTTACAACTTTATAGTCAACTGAAGTCTGGCAGAACCACGTTGGCAATGCTCTTCATACCTCAACAGAATCTCTACCTTCAGGTGATTCCAACTCAACGGATGATCGGACAATCCAAAATTATGTCGGATGTTACTTCGCTATCTCATTTTCAGATGAGGATCTCCTGCTAGCTTCTAAGCCTCACAATCGACCAATATATGTCTCTGGCTATGTGAGAGAGTAGAAGGTCTAATGCGTCTTGATTGATGATGGTTCGGTAGTTAATATCATCCCAAAATCCACCATAACGGAGCTCGACATCGGTATTGACGAATTATCAAACAACCACTTGACAATTCATGGCTTTAATCAAGGTAGACAAAAGGCAATTAGCATGATTCGCTTAGAGTTGACTATCGGTGATCTCACTTCAAGCACTCTATTCCACGTGATCGATACACGTACCACGTACAAGATGCTACTAGGACGACCGTAGATTCAGGAAAATGAAGTTGTGCTTTCAAGTTTGCATTAGTGCTTGAAATACTACAGGGATGACGTTCAAAAAGTCAATGTCAACTTAAAGCCATTTGATGATATTGAATCACATTTGCGAATGCAGTCTTCTACATCTACACGGACAATCCTGAGATCGTCCCATCAAAAGCTCCCTTGACTAGAGGCATCTGTAAATAAGTTAAAGCTATCAAAGACTCTGTTAATGCTCACCCCCAGACTCTTACAAAAGAAAAGCTTCCATAGTCTGCTAAACTTCACCCTCAGGAGACTGCATCTTTGAGTCCCTCTCCGGTCTCACACTATATGCCAAAGTCACGGCGTCCAAAAGGTCAGCCTCTCTTTTCTTATTGTACTAATCCCAAACAAGAGGAAAAACACCGCCAACCCAAAAAGAAGAGCATTACGATTTGAAGTAGACTCACGTCTTACCACTCCCGAAGATTGAGTCGGTCTTATCTTCAAAACTACTAAAACGCTTCATTAAACCACTCACGAGGGCAGTTGAGTATGGGTCGCTTCCAGAAAATAGAACAGATGCAGGATTTGATCATAACGCATATAGACTCCTCGCTAAAGTAGTCTGTGACTTCTCAAACCCCAATACAATGGATACACTGTTATCCATGCATGACACCACTACTCAATTTTCAAAGTCCCGACCCGACTTAGACTATCAGGAAAAGTCACTTATGTGGATCACGCTGAAGAGTCGAATCTGAGCAGCCGATACACGTGCCATCACCATCACCATTAAACAAGATAGGTCTGTCCTGTCAAACAAAGAAGATGAAGTCAGGATTTCTACACTCCATGTCACGATAGCGATGAGGCCGAATTCAACTTATCAGACGGCAAAGTAAAAGAGGCTCCCTTAAAGCTTGAACATGGTGGCCAAGCCACTGTTGATGAACTCAGTGAAGTCAATGTCGGCTCTTTAAAAGATCCTCGACCAACATTCGTGAGTGCTTTACTCACACCCGAAGAAGAGCAGGAATATGTTTGAGTATTATGTCAATACAATGATGTGTTTGCATGGAGCTACAAAGAAATGCCCGGACTCGACCCAAAAATTACAGTGCATCACTTGGCAATAAAAAAGAGCGTCTGTCCAATTAAGCAACCACAATGACGATTTCGTCCAGAACTTATTCGGAAAATTGAGGAAAAAGTCAACAAACTGATCAATGCTGGCTTCATCCGAGAGGTTACTTACCCAATGTGGATTGCCAATATAGTCTCGGTAAGAAAGAAGAATCGACAACTAAGAGTTTGTATTGATTTTAAGGACCTCAATCGAGTCTGCCCAAAAGATGACTTTTCGTTACCCATAACAGAAATCATAGTCGATACAATTACCGGCCACGAAGCCAAAAAGAATTTTGTACTACAAAGTTTTGCCGTTTGGATTAAAGATTGCTATCGCTACTTATCAGCATGCCATGCAAAAGATTTTCGATGACATACTGTATAAGATCGTAAGAATGCTACGTTGATGATCTGGTGGTAAAGACTAAGGAGCGCAAAGACCATCTCGAGGATCTCCAGACGGTGTTTGAAAGACGATACAAACATCAACTCAAAATGAACCTTCTCAAGTGCACATTCGGTGTCACATCACAAAAGTTTCTTGGGTTCGTGGTGCGCCATCGTGACATCGAAGTTGATTAGTCAAACGTTGAGGCAATTCAAAAGGTGCCTGAACTTAAAAACCTGCAAGAGCTACGAAGCCTACAAGGAAAGTTGGTCTACATTCGCCGTTTCATCTCCAACTTAGCTGAGAGGTGTCAACATTTTCACCGGCTAATGAAGAAGGATGTCAACTTTGAATGGGATGAAGCTTGTAGCAAAGCTTTCGAAAGTATAAAGAAGTACATTTCCAATCCACCGGTCTTAGCTGCTCTGATTCAAGGAAAACCATTGATTCTCCATATTGCTGCACAGAAAAGGTTTTTAAGAGCTCTGCTCGCTCAGGAGAATGGGCAAGGAAAAGAGGTTGCCCTATACTACTTGAGCAGAACCTTGAACGGTCTAGAATTGAACTACTCGCCCATCGAAAAACGTGTCTAGCACTATTCTTCGCCATTGATAACCAAAGCACTACATGCAGACTCACACGGTCTGCCTCATTACCAGAGCTGATCCTGTCAAGTACATCTTGTCCAGACCAGTCTTGTTAGGATGACTTGCCAAGTGAGCAATAATTTTATAGACCTTGTCTACGTGCCTCAGAAAATAATTAAAGGACAAGCTCTAGCATATTTTCTTATAGATTACCCTACTCCATATGATTAGAAGTTTACAGACGACCTCCCAGATAAATAAGTCTTTTACATCGAGACCTCACCACTATGGACAATGTTCTTCAATGGGGTGGCAACGCACGATGGTACGGGTGCTGGCATAGTATTCGTCACTCCTCAATGACAAATACTATCATATGCTATCATTCTCAGTGAGTTATGCTCAAATAACGTTGCCAAGTACCGAACTTTGATCATTGGTCTCTAAATAGCTATTGATATGAAGATTCCAACAATAAAAGTCCACGGCGATTCCCAGCTCATCATCAACCAACTTACAGGGTTGTATGATGTGAAGAAAGAGGACCTTATGCTTTACTATCGATGCGCCCGACAGTTGATGGACGAATTTGAAAGCATTACCTTGGAGCATATTCCTCGTCGAGAGAACTCTCAAGTAGACGTGTTGGCTAACTTGGCTACCTCTCTCGCAAAGTTAAAAATCCAAGCTATAGTTGTTGCCATATGCCAGAAGTGGATCGTGCCACAGGAAGATGATGGAGAAAGTGAAATAACTGACGTTGTATCTATACATCTTACTAAGGACGAGGATTTGCGCCAACCAATCATTGATTACCTACAGCACAGAAAGCTGCCCAAAAATCATTGTCATAAGACAGAAATTGAACGACGAGCTCCCCACTTCATATATCTCAAAGATGCTCTATATCAAAGGTCTTTTGATAAAGTTTTACTTCGCTGCCTGGGCAATAACAAGGCAAAACAAACTCTTGCTGAAGCACATTCTGGAGTTTGTGGCAGACATCAATCAGGGTCTAAGTTGTACTTTCAGCTCAGAAGAATGAGATGCTACTGGCCAACCATAGTACATGAGGCAATGGAGTTTGCTAAAACTTGTCAAGCTTGTCAATTCCATGCAAATTACATTCATCAACCACTAGCGCCGCTACATCCAACTGTGTCATCCTGGCCCTTTAAAGATTGGGGACTTTATTTAGTAGGGCCTTTGCCAAAATCATCTTTGGGCCACCTTTACATTCTCACAACAACAGACTACTTCTCGAAATGGGTTGAAGCTACTCCACTTAGAGAAGTAAAGAAGGAACATGTTGTCAACTTCATCCGAACTCATCTGATCTATCGCTATAGAGTCTCTCGGTTCATCATCACTAATAATTGCAAACAATTCGACAACAATTTGATGGACAAGCTGTGTGAAAAGTTCAAGTTCAAGTAGTACAAGTCATCGATGTACAATGCCCCGTCTAATTGCTTGGCTGAAGCATTTAACAAGACCTTGTGCAACCTATTATGGAAGGTAGTCTCTAAATCATGGCATGATAGTGTAAATGGGGACTCGTACATTTCGAGCTTGCAATAGTTAGACGTCAAAAAAACAGATGTAAATTACAAGTGAAAATTTAAATTTTTGTGAGGTCGATCTGTGGTAGATTTTTCGATTAATGCTCCCTTGTGATTTAGTCAAAGGCCACGAAGGTTTGATCTTGATCGAAAGAGGTTGAATTTCTTCAGCGTGATCTTAAACTGTAGGAAATAGATTCCACTGAGGGTTGACTCTTGATCTTAGGGGATGCTGGAACTCCGATGAGGGCCATAGAGGCTTCATCTCGTTCAGAATGGTCTGGTTCCGACAAAGGCCGTATGGGCTTGATATCAGGTAGACTGATTTGACTCCACTGAGGGCCGGGGCTTGATCCCACTTGAACTGATTTAGCTCTGCTGAGAGCGTAGAGGCTTTATGTTAAGTGGAATGGCTTCCCTGAGGGTCGTATAAAGCTTAATTTTAGACGAATGTTAATATTTTGGATATTTACTCTTGCAGATGTCAATTTGAGGTGGCCAGAGAGTATACACCAAAAATATAAATGAAAATGAGTATATTAGATATTTTGGGGCTTTACTTTGAAAAATCGCACTTAATGACGTTTCGATAGTATACGCCCAAAATATAAAAACGTAGAGGAGAAAAGTTTATTTCTTTAAGGGGGACAATTGCAATTTGCTTTTGCTCTCTCGGGGGTTTGTTGATTGGTTGGTGATAAAGGTTATTTGTAGGGAGAGAGGAGACACTATGTAATACTGTGTCACCAACTTTTCGTTGACTTTTTTTTTTCCTGGCCGATGCCTAACTTTGAAAATTTTTTTTCTTTCAAATGGGGTCAGCCTTCGAGAATCTTCTAAAAAAAACTTTTAGAAGGCCCTTTTCTTTTTTTTTTTCTTTTTTTTTGTATTTATAAATAGAATTCCCTATGCATTATGAGCGTCTCGCACAACTTATCGGACTACAATGCAAGTGACACCCTATGCACTTGTTTATGATGTCAAAGCCATACTACCTTTGGAGACGCAGATCTTTTTCTCCGCATGACTGTTCTAGAGGGGCTCACACAAGAAGAAAATGCCTGACTACGTTTGGATGAGTTAGAAGCCCTCGATGAAAGGAGACTCGAAGCACAACAACAACTCGAGTGCTACCAAGCCTCACTCGCCAACGCCTTCAACCGTAGGCTTCGCCCTCAATCATTTCAAGTTGAAGACCTTGTTCTTGCAGTACGACAGCCCGTTAACTTGAAGCACCTGCTTGGTGACAAGCTTACTTCCAAATGGGACGGCCATACTTAGTGAAGGAAGTATATACCCACAATGCCTACATGCTATCAGACCAAAAAGGCGTTCAAATTCGTTTGATCGATAATAAATTTTTGAAGAATTATTATGTTTAGATATGTAAGAAAAAAAATCAAAAGAAAAAGAGAAAAAAATAAAACAAATCGAAAAAAAAAATCACATAGTTTGAAGTTGGAGGTCTTGATCCAAAAACCCAAGCAAAAGTCCAAGTCTGAAATCCAAGAACCCCAATGCAAATCCAAAGTCTAAAACCTAAGTCCAAATCCAAAGCTCAAATCCAAATCCAAAGTCTGAAAACGTAAGTCCAAATCCAAAAACTGAAAGTCCAAATCTAAGGCCTGAAAGCCTAGACGTCCAAATCCAAACTTAGAACCGAAAAGTCCAAGTCCAATTCAAAACCCAAACACTTGAGTCCAAATTTAGAGCCTAAGTCCAAAAACTCAAGTCCAATCCAAAACCCAAACACTCGAGTCTTAATCTAGCCAATGTCCAGAACCCAAGCTCAAAACCCAATCCAACACTCTTAACCCGCATGAGTGTAAACTGTGAACGGCCCAAAAATATAAAAGCGATGGAGGGTTTAAGTCTAAATCCTTGCCTTAATCCTAACTGGTCTTCATCACAACTTTGCTTTTTTGCAGCAAGAAAAATGGAACTACCTGCAGGATGACAGGACAAGGAGGAAGACAGGTCACCTCGCATAAGATGACATCCAACTTTGGCACAACTATAAATCTTGGAGGAAGTCTTCCACAATAATAAAGGTACTATTCCTAATACACTACAGTTTTACCAACTTGCTTCACGACTGTGCTCGTTCGGAGTAGTCGAAATAAAAAACATATACTTTTGATTCCAGAATCGAAGAAACAGGCAAAAAACAGTACTGAGATTTGCTGTTTCTACAGCACAATCTGTTGTTCCTATAATAGATCTCACTAATACAGTTTCACCCTCAAATGAAGCAGATATAAGTTTTACCACTACAATGATCCCTCCATGCTATTTCGATCAAATCCGTAGCCTGTGGGAGTACATATATTGGTCCTAGTGGTTTTATGGAGTTAGCCAAGGGTTCATCCCTTATGGGTACTTCAGTTCAGGAGAAAACTTCCCATCAAAAGAAAGTCGTTCCGACCAAACTTTACCTCTCTTTTCAGAATAACCTGGCAGCATCAATCGGCCGGAAGCCTCTAACAGCATCAACATCATCAGCCTGCCAAACGAAGCTAGGATTAACTTAGAACTACCCCTCAGGCCCTACCAGGACAACTGACAAAGATAAGGTGCAACGACTTTGGCAGTACGCAGTCACGACTTTTGCGACACGTCAGCCACTGCCTCTTCTGTCTCTTATGAAGAAAGGGACGTAGAGGGCCCCACCAGATTCTGCATATCTGCTTTTAACTTTTCAAAAAAAAAAAAAAAAGCTTTTTGGTGTGTATATATTTCCTGCACACCCAAATCGCAAGACTCACCCCTGTAGTTCTTTCCTATCTCAGAAAAAAAATGACTAGCTCATACACTTTCTTTTTCAGAAAATTTTTTGTTCAAAAAACTGGAGTCTGGAGGTGCCTGAGCTAAGAAGAGAAGAAGTAGTGCTCCTCGAGGGATCTTTGAAAGCCCTCGAAACTCAACCTCCAACGTCATATGTGTCATAGCGTTCCAACCACTCTCTTTAGTTCACATCTATCACAGGGGGACAAGAAATTGCGATCATCCTCATCTGTTCTCAAATATGGTGACGTACAGGGAAGTTCCAACTACTCTCATTACGTTAAAGCAAACTCGAGAATCATCACTATAGCCCGTCTCTCTGTGTACTGGTTTTAAAGTTTCGTAGTGCTAGGCCTTCAGTATGGGAAGGTTCAAGTTCTTTGCCTATTACATCATCCTCACCTGAGCTATAAAACTTTAAAACATATGAAAAAACCTTTGCGAACTATGGAAGTTCGACATCAGTTAAAGCCAGAACTTCAATTTCTATATTGGCTGAAGAGCTGACTTCCTCAAAGTCGAATCGGTTCCTATTGAGATCTAATAACAGTTAGGTTAGTCGGAATTAGAAGACTTCAACATTCAATATTCATCAATATATCTCAAGTTTCAAGTTGGACTTCAAGACTCGGTCTGTATCACGTATGCAAAGTTCTTCCTCACCAAGTCTTGAAGTGAAGGCATTTGTAAAACACGTTTTTGTTAAAAAGTCAAAAAAAAAATCAATAGTCAATGGAAGGTGTTGCCGACCTTGAAAAATCAAGATCAGCGACGCCGACCTAATTATTCATTTCCCACAAGGGAGGGGAGGCCTATAATTGGCCCTCCCCCCCCCCCCATTTCAAAGGATCATCAAACAGAATTGCAATCCAAAAATAGGGAAAAACCTGAAAGAAAACAAAAGGATTTTGAATCCTTCAAAAAATTTTCTTGTTTTACTACATTTTTGTATTCTGAGGTATACTCTATATACTTCATTGAGAGAGATATCTCAGATATAAAATTCAAAAAAATTTTCTATACTTATTTTCAAGTATATTTTTGGTTTATACTCTTTGATTACTTTAGATCTGGATTTGTAAGATTATAAGTCTAAAATATTAAAATATCAAAATTTTGTCTGAGATCAAACCTCTTACAGCCCTCAACAAATTCTAGATAACTCATCCAAGAACAAGCCCTTATAGCCCTCAGTAAAATCAAGCCAAATCGAGACATATCAGGTCTTTGTGGTCTTCACTGTAGTTCAAGTGTCTACCTCAGATCCATCCTCAGTCCTCAACAGAGTCTACACATTTCAAAATAAAGTTATTAAATTTATTTCTGTCAAGATCAAGCTCGTGCAGTCATTGACGGAGTCACGAACGAATATTAATCGGGGAATCCGTACAAAAATAAACCCCACGTAAATTTTATTGTATTTTAAATTTTTTATTTATAATTTATAATTTATATTTATATTTTCGAATCTAATTGTCGTAGATTCGAAACTTACATCGCTTACATCTAGTATCCGGCAGAAGCTCGATCAACGAAGAGTGATGTTCACTCTCTCATAGAAAGAGCACAACTCTGGGAATTCAACAAATATCATACTGTGGGCGGCCCCAAATGTTGTTTTCTTATATCTTCGCTTTAAGTTAATGTCATATGGATATGTTGACTAGAATCAACAAAGTTGCTCTTAACTTTATATTTCTGCTGAGCAATTAGAGAGCCCCACGTTTTGAGTTGTAACAAATCAAAATTTCTCGTCTTTTGTTATTTTCAGATTATTCCTAAAATGTTTTATTTCTTTCAAAATTTATAATAATTAATAACAGGATCAAAAAATATGAAATTTGCATCAAAATATTTCTAGTTTTGTACTCAACAATATTCTGACATTATCCTTTTAAACTTGGCAGATTATGGCTTTTTTTCGAAAATGATTGTGATTACTAATATTCTTTAAAATTGTGTTTTTCAAAGTTAAATAATCCGTTTAATCCGAATCTTAACTAAGAGAGTCATTAGAAAGTGTCGTTAAAAGAATGATTTTTGAGCTCCTCAAGCAACCTAGAGACATTCTTGCAGAACAATTTTTTTTTTCCTCAGTTTTAAGAATACAAGATGAAAAAATAATGGGAAACTTATGAAATATGTCAAATATGTGAGATTTTTTATCAATCATCTTGAAACATTCATGTCTAAAAGACTTAAAAAAAATAGGTAAAAATTAACATTGTGCTTAACTCCTTCACTAAATATTAAAGGGCGTAGAAAATTTGGACACGTAGCGCATTAGGATTCTTGAGCAACCTCTAACACTATTTCTAAAAGTGCCAGGTTGAATATTAATAAATCTCTTAATTTTATTCCGTCGTCTTGCTTTGTTGTCGTTAACTTGCTCCTTTTCATAGAATACAAGATGAAAAAATAATGAGAAAATTATGGAATATGTCAAATATATGAAATTTTTTTTATCAATCATCTTGAAACATTTATGTCTAAATGACTTATAAAGAATAGATAAAAATTGACGATGTGCTTAAATCTTTTACAAACTATAAGAAGGCTGAGAAAAATTGGACCCATAGCGCATAAGGATTCTTGAGCAACCTCTAGCACTATTTTGCCAAACGTGCCAAAGTTGAATATTAATAACTCTCTGAATCCTATTCCGCCGTCTCCCAATGTATTCTCCTTTCCTCAGCCCGTTGTCCCCACTAGAATTTACACATCAAAATATCAATTTGATTGCATAGGGTTTGGGGAAATTGAGAGGTGAACATAGACTAGTTAGGACTTCCCTATCTGCCAAATATAACAATTTGATGACACTGACTTTAGAAGGACTTCCATATCTGCCAAAGATAACAGTTGTTGCTTCAAGGAGTAAGTTCTTCTCTCCACCCACTCAGGCATGAATTGAAGCGCCTTCTCTTTTGATCTTGCTAAGTTGATAGGAAATCCTATGTAGTGCTCTTTGTCATTCAGAGATCTCACTCCTAAGACTTGGCAGATTTCTAATCGGATACCATCGGGCGTGTTTTCACTGAACTCCACCGTTGACTTGCCCCGATTAATGGCTTGGCTGGATGCTTGACAATGCGCCTCAACTAGCTCCTTCAATCTTAAAGCCTCCTGCTTCGTAGCTGCACCAAACAGTAAGGTATCGTCAGCGAAAAAGATACGAGTAAGGGTAGGGCAATGGGGCTTAATCTTAAAACCCCCCAATATGCCTGTCTTCTGCAGCTTTAGACAACATTCTCTAGAGAGCGTCTGAAACCAATATGAAGGTGTAGGGAGATAGTGGATCGCCTTGACGTAATTCTGGTGTTGGCTTGAAGATCGGACTGCCATTAATTAGAATCTTGCATTATTCAATTACGGCAATCTCAGGTTACTATGGAATTAATAGATGGCAAATTTAGCATACCATCAGAGAGTAATATTGTATATTTTCTTATTTTTACCAAAATAGTGGCAAAAAATTTATTAACCAAATCTTATGCTATAATTTTTGTATTTTGAGTGTCCTAGGAACAAATTTTTTTTTTGGAGAGGTCCAAATCCCATGGAATGGAATACTCTACTGAGACTTTTTGGTTTCGTGTTCCAATTTTAGTGATTCTATTCTTTTTTCTTAGCCTTTTGCCCTTCTTTGTAACCCAAAAAAAAAAAAAAAAATTCTAATGTATTGGTTACATTTTTATATAATTAATCATGTCTAATGAAATGAATGAGTGTAAAAAATTTTTAGTCTAATGGTTATGCATTTCCATATTTGTCCGCTATAATGTTACATAATTAAATTGTAACCATAAATAAATAAATATGCCTGACTAATATAATATAACTGCTAATTCTATATATATAATTTCTATTGAAAGGTCAAGAACAAAAATTTTTGACAGCTAAAAGTCTCATCAAAACATTTTTAAACGTATGGAATAAATCTTATCATACTACGAAGACAATCTTGTTATTCGAAGGGACTTTACCAGTACAATTACAATGAAATGATACATGCAAATTAGACATTTCAAAGGCCTGACCCGTGCGGAGACTGAATTTAGGCTTTAAATCTTGCTAAGCGAACATGGTCCAATCTTGGACCATCAATTCATCGTGCAAAACTTGGGTCTTTCACGATTTTGTTCGGCCTGATCCAATCTGCCTGGTCCACATTGCCTTAAAATTAATAAACAACAAATTCATTCGCGACGCCCAAAAAAAAAAAAATTCATTACATAGTTTCTAATATAATTAGTTATGCACTCTATTGAAATTTATTAGTATTGTTTTTGAGTTCTAATAATTCTATTAGCCATTCAAGGCTTTTTGGCCTCTCTTTTTATAAGACACTCTAATAGTTAAAATTCAAACATCTATTTAAGAAATCTGATGTTATGAATTTGAGAAGAAAATATGTTATTTATGATAATAAGGCATGGTGCTTCTAATACAAAAAAAAAAAAAATTTCATTACATAGCTTCAACTAAGTTAATTACATAATTCCTTCCAATAATATTTTATAATTTATTTATTTTTTTCATAAATTTAATTATTCAATAGTTCATTTTACTTTATTAATATTTTAAAATTATTTAAATAAAACAACTAAATTTTAAAAAAAAAAACAGTACAACATCCAATTTCCTTGTCACAATGTTTAGTGGGTATAGGGAACAACTATTATTAAATGCATGACAATGAATGTTTCTTTAATTAGACACTGTCATTATAACACTTATCCAAATTAGTTAATGCCTTATGTCATACGCAGTATTATTAAACTTGGGGGGTGTTTTGGCTCTAACTTTTAGGAGGTGCATTTACTTTTCAGTTTAAAAAAGTAAGATTATACGTGTCTGATAAAATATATAGAGGGGTTATTGATTGCTGATCAAGAGTCTAATCAGTAATTGTTTTGAAAAATAAATTAAGTCTACTTTTTAGAACTCTTAATTGCTGATATAAATTATTTGGACTAAAATATTCTTTTTTTAACTTTTGTTTTATGTTCGTTCTTCACGCAGTCCCTCTGGTACTTCTCCGCTCTTCACACGTCACTCTACTCTTTGCTTTGGTGCTTCTCCACGGATTATCCTCTCAGTTCCACCACCTCTTATCTACGATTTAACAACGTAAGTTTGTTATTTTCTTTTCTTTCTCTTTTTCTTTTGTTCTCTCTTAATTTCATTTTTCTTTTCTCTTGGTAGCTTATCTGCTGATTAGCATATGTTTGTTGTTTTTTTATCAAATTATCTTGTTAGATAATAATGGGTATTGTAGAATTCATTGTATATCAACATGACAAAATTGCTACTAGCACAAATAATCATTAGAATTAATCTATGAGATTCTCGGTTTATACATAAACCGTTTGTTGGTTTTTTATCAAATTATCTTATTTTTTTATCAATATCTATGTTGCCTCGTGGTCCTCCTCTTGCCTTGATAGATTCATACATAAACAATGTTATATGTACATATTGGTGTTAAGAAGGAATTATATTATTTTTGGAATCTAGTTGCATTTTCTGCAAAATATGATCTAATTTTCTTCTAACTGCTATATTTTTTGCAAGTCAATTGTATATATATATATATATGTTATATGTTTTATGAGCCTGCTATTTTGTTTAGAAAATTAGAAATGCACCAATTACCCGTTGTCTTTTCAAATTCAAAGATTTCAAAAGATAAAACAAGAAAAGGATTAAAAGTGAGACATTTAAAGGTCTCGATTCACTCTGTAGTTCTATGACTATGAGAACTTTTCGTTCTTCTTGCCTTTTTTGACTCATTCTTTCACTGCACAGTGTTTGTGTTTTGGCCAAAAATTGGAAGAATGAATTATTTATGTTTTCCTTTTTAATTTTTAACGTCTTATAGATGTGTGTATTGGGTAGTTGGTAGTTCAATTTAATTTCTCTTCTTTGTGCTTGTTCTTTTCTATATAAAAAATCCTGTTTTTATTTAGACTTTCAATTTTTGAGATATTCATTGCTTAGCTAGAAATCTAATTTACGGAGAGTCTCATTATCTTATCTCTTGTTTCCTTAAATGTGAAATAACTTTTACTGATGTTAATAGTGGCTTTTGGTGCATAAGTTTAATTCATCCCTTGCAAATTACAAATATATATATATATATATATAAAATAATCATGTTATAATTTAAACAGTAAACAACAAATATTAATTTAATTAAATATTATAATTTTATTTTACCAATCAGTAACAGTAATCATAACAACAACAATAACAATAATGATCAATAAATAAACTAAACAGTCTCTTAAATTGAGCTGATTGATTCAATTGGTTGAATCATTTGATCCGCCTAATGTTTGGTCTAATTTTTATTTGTTCGGTTTGTTTATCATGGGGGCACCCCCAAAATCTGCTGAAAATTAAGTTGTTGATCCAAGGAGTCGACCACTACTCCGTTAAATGTAGGCAAAGGCATGTTACCAACCCATCAACGCCCAAACACTCTTGTGGGTGCATAACATATATATATATATATATATATATATTTCTTTTTTAAATCATACATAGTATTTGTATTTTTTTCTCAAAATAAAAAACAATAGATAGTTATATTTACCAACTAGAATAATATAGATATTTATATTTTAAAAATATTAATAAAATCATGTACTACGAAACGTTGTGCACTAATCTTATATATATATTACCACTTATATCAAATATATTAAATATAACACTTTACATTTTCTTTATTATTATATTTTATTCATCAATATTTTTATATAATGTACATAAATATTAAATTTTTTATACATTTAATATTAAATACTGATTTTATCGGTTCAAATATCATTGAATCGGTTTAATTTTAAACCACTAATTTTTTTTGATACAATGATTGGTTCAATTCTGATAACATTGACCATATATATTTAACCATTTGTTTGAAAAAAAAAGGAGACGAAAATGAGAGGGATGAATTTTGAAAGAAAAGAAATTTTCTATCATTCATTTATTTGGAAAAGTATAATCTGATTGAAGAAAATTAAAAATATTTTATTTGAAAATCGGTTGAAAGTGAGGAGGAAAAAAATAATATATATTATAATATTAATTGTATTGTTTAAATAAAAATTAAAAACATAAAAACATAAAAGTAATTTTAACCAAATAAAAAAGGAGCAGGCCAAGCCAAATGCCTTTCTCCCCAAAGTTGGGTGAATGGTTTTTTTTGTGAGACTTAGGGAAAAAGGATATACTACATGGCCAAATCATTTGACCATATAGTATTCAAATTCTTTTTTTTTTTAATTATAAATTAAATTTTAAATATATTTAATATTATTCTAAATATAGTTAATATTAACTTAAATTATGATTTAAAAAAATTTCAAAAACTTTTGTTTTTCTAATGCAATATGCTTGCTATTTGGCTCCCAAATATGGCCATGAACTTTTTCTGTTGGGAAAGTTAAAATGTCGCTGGACCCCACTCTTTTCCATGTGATTTCTTCTTCTCAAATACCTTCATTTATAGTTTTCCACAAAAACCTTCCGCTCCTCCTATTTTCTATCCTCCCATACGTATTGTAAAAGTGGATTCTTCCATTGATAAAAAAAAAAAAAAGGATTCTTCCATAATGGTAGCAAAAAATGTAAACCAAGATGAAGCTTCCTTTTTCGGGATTAAGATTACCTATTATGCTAAATATATTTGGATCACTATGAATCAAAAGATAATCTTCATGATTTTTTTAAAAAAGGTAAACTTCATCTTTGTTTATTGTTTTTCCCTTTTGTTTTACCTTTTTAGGATAAGAGTATATTCATATTACTTTCAAATCATTCGAGGCCAAGTCAACATTCCGAATAATTTTGCAGACTGTAGTGGTACATAAGAAGATTTTTTTGAAGTGCTCTAGCGAGGATCAAACAAGTAAAGGGACTGCTCCGTTCCTTACTAACTAAACTTATTCCTTTGAGAGCATCACTACTTTACAATATTATCAAACATTATAATAAATACAAGAAGGAAATAAAATAATTTTATTACATTCAATTTAATTTATTTGTAAGACTAAATGAGAAATGATTAATTCACATTTTTATTATTCTCAAGTGTTGCTACCTAATTTTTCTCTAATCTTTGTTCTCCAATACACATCCTTGTCTAATATGTTTATTTTAATTAGTTTTGGTATGATGATCACATAGTATCACGAATCTATTTATGTGTATGGTTTCTCCGTTTTGACAAAAAAGGGACTATTTTTTCATCAAAATCGGAGAATTTTCAATGAATATATCTTATCAATATATTCTTGGTATGCAAGATGCTTCGGTGTAGGTAACTGGCTTACTCGCCTAATTGAAAGAAGGCAGTTTTTTTCTATGAACGGCCTCAGGTGCACATCCTGTAGATCCAAATGGCAGGCGACAAAAACAGAAAAGAAAAGTATTGGTGAAATAGCAAGAAGTTGTTACCTGTTTTCTCGAAGGATTACCATTATCTAACTCATTTGTAATGTATAAACAAGCACACCCGTATATTTTATAATATCTAATAATTTATTTTTAAAAAAATTTAATTATTTAATATTTAATATTATTATGTATTTGTATGTAGAGAAGACGTTTGGACTCCAATAGGAAGCCGAATGATGCAGTAGATCTGACGTGGCGGCTACTGGTAGCGGGGTCAGGTATAGGTGTGGGACAACAAAAAATTATTAACAATTAACAAGAAAAATTATAAAAAAATAATAAAATATAACATCTTATTAATAAAATGTATCTATATTAATATTTTATATAAAATTTTTTATTTTTAAGAATTTTTTTCGAAGAAAAAAATCTTTTCAGCACATATTAAGTAAGATTTATAATTTAAATTTTAAGTAACACCCAATTAACATTATATTTTAATTCTATTATTTTATATTTTATTAATTTAATTGTATTTTGTTAATAATAGGTAAACAAGTTTATTTAATATATGTTATGTGAGATTTATATTTTAAATTTTAAAATAATATTTATGTAATTTTATATTATTACTTTATATTATATTAATTTAATTATATTTTATTAATAAACTATTACTCTACTGTATCTTTGTAAAAAAGAGTAAAAACGAAAAGAGACTGACTTTAGTGGTTGCAGACCCCAAACATGAGGTGCCACATCAGATGGGTAACAAGTCTTCGGTGCAAGGGCTCAGGTCTCAAGGGCTCGGGCCTAAACTAGAGCCCTTATATGTATTCAATAAAAATGAACCACGTAATTTTTTTTTTTTTTTACCAAAACGATTGTGTGATCTGATGGATTTTATCAATAAATTAACAACATCGATGACCACGCCACGATGCCTGGACTATGATTTCAATATGGCCTTAGTTGGGATTTTTCGAAAAATTGAGGAGGGAAAAAAAATTATTATTTTATTATTTTTTATAATTTTATTATTTTTTGTAATTTTATTATTCAAATAGTTTATTTTATTATAATTTATTATTATTTTTTCTCTCATTTTTTTAATCGTTTTTTTTCACAATTTTCTCCTCTGTTCAAATAATTTATTTTTTTATATTTTTTTTATAAATTATTATTTATTTTTCTTTCTTATTATTTTTCTCATAATTTTTTTATTTATACAAATAATTTTATTTTATCATTATTTTTTTAATTCCTTTCCCTCTTTCATCTTTCTTTCGCTCTAAACACACTGTAACTGTCATGGCTTCGGAAATCGCGTTTAACCAACACTGTCTCTGCCACTAGACGAGAAAAAGGTACATAACTGACTTATTGTAAGGCATAATAAGTATTATATCTGCTTTAAAAAAATAGTATTATATAATTTTGTTGATGTTATTGTATAAAATTATTAATTTTGTTACATAATTAATTTTTTTAATAAAAAAATAATATTATAAAAATAAATTTTTAATTTGTATGATATTATATGTGACTGTACACAATCTCTTAACGGTGGATCCCACTTTTAGGAAAGAGTTTTTTTTTAAAATTAAATTGTAAATATATTTAATATTATTTTATATGTATTTAGTATTTTCTTGAATATTTTTTAAAATTTTAATTTTAAAAAAAAAATTGTACCTTTATGTTTATTCTATATATGTATGATTGATTGATTGAGTTCTACCATATAACCTTTGGATCAAAGACATTATCGTATGCGTTTTGTTTGTGGAACTTATTGTCAGCACTAAAGTCAAATGAAAGATATATACTACCATCATTTTGATGAATATATTATTGTACTATTTGATGCACTCGTTAAAACCCGTTATATATTGCATTACAAACAGTGAATAAATTTGTAAACTAAATTCAAGCAGCGGTCTAAATACAAGTTCTTTGGTTTGTAACGGGATTCTTTAGGAGTGAACTGTATTAAAAAGTAACTTTTAATAAAATAATGATAACTATTTTAAAAATTATATTACGAAATATTTCGTAATTATGTGATTTATATTTTTCTTATTCCACTTTTAATTTAACAGTATTAATAGTGTTAAAAAATTAATCGAATTTTTTTATGATAATAAGAGTCGAAATCTTTTATTTCATGATACGAATTTTATAATACATACCATTATTTTTTTCAATATTATCCTAAATTTCACATTCCTACGCTTACGCTTAGAGATGATGACCTAAGCTCTTAAATATTTAGATGTCCTATTTATCGAGGTCTCTCGCAATCTCAGGATTTAAATTAAACCTTTGACGTGGATCTCAAATTGTTTGGCTAGGACTTGCTTTGTGTCAAAGTTAATGGCAACTTGCAGAAATAAGATGTTTGATAAAAACATGGCATACATTGAGAGCATGGGAATGTTCGGCATCAATTTTTTGTGCAGCTGGAAATATTTAATAAAGAATGTAAAGCGACCAACAAAGATGAATGCATGCTAGCCAAGAATTCCAACTTGCTAGGAAAAAATTCCAATAGAGAAAAGTTAACAAAATTTCTTGTTTCTGTCTTCAACTTGAACAAAGAACATTGTAAGTATAAACGACATTTTGATCACATTGACGATGTCATCGAACTTGAACTGGCAGAACATTTTCATACTTGTAAAATTAACTATATAGCACAGTCAGATATCAAAAGGGCTTTCAAATTGGGTTTCACCATGGGATTTTCCAGACTTTCTCAGTACTTTCTTCTTATCATGCTTTCTTCAGTACATTGCCACCATGCTTTAGCCCAAGCTGAACAGGAAAGTGCTGCACTCTATGCACTCAAAGACACTTTCAAAGACCCTTTTCTAAATAAAAACTGGATTGGCCCTCCTTGTGACAACAAGTGGCTTCCCCAAGTGTGGCAAGGCATTCAGTGTGAAAACGGTCGCGTTAGCGAAATCAAATTGGAAGGAATGGGGCTCACCGGCACAATTGATACTGGTGCACTGAAAGTCGTCACCGAGCTCACAGTAGTTAACTTCAGGAATAATTTAATAGCAGGAAATGTTATGGATTTCTCTTCGAACAAGAAGATGAAACTTGTTGATCTGTCAAGCAACAGGTTCAGCGGTCCAATCCCTCGTTCCCTGCTGGATCTTAATCTGTTGGAGTCTTTGCAGCTTCAGGTCAACAATTTGTCAGGTTCAATTCCAGAATTTTATCAATCAAGCTTGTCGGCCTTCAATGTCTCTTACAACAATCTCAGTGGCTCGATACCTGTAACTCCTACACTCCAACGGTTTGGCTCCGATTCATTCTTTAATAACCCTGAACTGTGCGGTCAACCCACACTTAATATCTGCAATAGCCAAAAAGAGACAGCCAACAACACCTCTTCTGATAAGCATAAAAGTTCTCGTTTTCCCATTATGTTTATGCTGTTTGACATTGTAGGTCTAGTTGCTGTACTTTTGCTCTTCATTCTTTACTTTAAGAAATCTAGGAAGTTAAGGAAAATGTTGAAGCAAAATGATAAAACAAAAGACGAGAGAGAGGATGGCAATGACGAAGATCGTTATGACCACGAAGACGATCCGGAGGAGTCTTCAAAAAGTTTGAGGAACATAGAACCAAGAGGGAAGGAATTGGTTGTAGGAGAAGAGCAACGGAAGCTTATATTCCTGGATGACCACGGAGAATTCGAGCTGCAGGATCTTCTAAATGCTGCTGCTGAAAAACTCGGCAAGGGAATTTTCGGTACCAGTTATAAGGCCATGGTGGACGGCAGGGCACCCGTAGTTGTGAAGCGCCTTAAGGAGTTGAAACCATTAAGTATCGAGGAGTTCACAAAGCAATTGCAATTGATAGCCGATCACAAGCACCCAAATTTGCTACCCATTCTAGCTTATTACTATTCCAAGGATGAGAAGCTGCTGGTCTACAAGTATGCAGAGAAAGGAGACCTATTCAGTCGTATTCATGGTAAGAGTTCTCGCGGCTTCTCCAAAGTTTGACGTGAAATTCATTCGTAAGTTACATATTCTGTAATCTTTAGTCTAATCTAGAATTGTAATCAAAGTCAATTTTACAATACAGGACCTAGAGGTAGAGACAGGATTCCATTTAGATGGAATTCAAGACTAGCAGTCGCTCGGGGTGTAGCACGAGCCCTGGAATACCTTCACTTGAACACCAAAACACAAGGAATAGTCCCACATGGGAACCTGAAATCGTCAAACGTTCTTCTAGATGAGGGTGAAATGGTTCTGGTTTCGGATTATGGCCTTGCTACGCTGATAGCACAGCCCACAGCAATTCAGCGTCTGGCTTCCTATCAATCGCCTGAATTTCTGACCTCTAAAAAAGTATCAAGGAAGTCGGATGTCTGGAGTTATGGCTGCATTCTCTTAGAGCTGTTGACTGGAAGAGTATCGGCACATTCAGCTCCACCAGGAATTAATGGAGTGGATCTAGGCAGCTGGGTTCATCGAGCGGTCAGGGAAGAATGGACTACTGAGATATTCGACACAGAGATATCTGCACAAAGAAGTGCAACTCCCGGGATGCTAAGACTGCTACAAATAGCCATCCGCTGCTGCGACAAGTCCCGGGATAATCGACCTGAAATGACAGAGGTCGTGAGAGAGGTGGAAAATATAAAGGTTGTGTCATCATCAGAAGATGAAGACGACTTGTCATATGATCAATCATTAACAGATGAATCAGTGTCGATGGCTAGCTCTGCGACGATGGCTGATGAAAGATGATACCATTCGAATTCGGAAACAGTACTTCACCACAATACCATATTCGATTGTTTTGCATTTAGCAAAATGGAGTTCTTTTAGATGATTGGCAATTTAATTTTAGCCAGGCATGATACATTTGCATTACTTTTTATGCGGTATGTTTTTCAGTTTCACTGTAATAAGCTCAAACCGTGCCTCATATTTTCATTTAATCAACTGATTTTAACTTGCCAATGTGCCTTCCATTTTCTGTTCCAGATTGCTCCAAAGATGATTTATTTAGGGGGCGCAACTAAAAATCTTGAATCTGGATAGGCCAAGGTGAAGATGAAAGGCTAAAAGGCTACAGGTAGCTGTTGCGAAAATAACTATGGGGGCCAACGTCCAATTATCAATAAAGTTTTGGCCATCATAATACCTTGGAGAGATGTAATGCAACTCCATCCCAATTTTTAAGGTCGTAGACTGGCCGATAAGTTCATTGGGACTTTGATGGCTTGCCTCGAAAATAGCTCAGGTTAAATTTATTCATCGGCATAAAGAAGTGAATAATCCAATGTAATTCTCAAAATTGATTAATATAAAATATAATTTCAAACTGTAAAAATAAATTTGATCCATTATTTTTTTAAAGTATGAAAACAGATTTCATCCATCGTCTTTAATCCCAATGAAGGATCTAAATATTTTAATCAGTGGGACTCTATGATTATCATAGATTTAGGAATTACATAAGAATTATTCATGTATCCTGTAACTTAAAAATATTTATTTATTTATTTACTTTATTTTTCCAAAAAATGATATAAAATAATTACAGTAGTCACATAGTTGCTTTACAGTACTTAACAAATATCGTTATTTTTTTTTATATAAAGTTAAAATACAAATTTTAAAAAATATATTATATTTACGGAACCTTTAGAAGTCTCGGGCCCAAAATTTTCCGTATATATAATTTCATGGGAACCCACTTTGGAGCTGCCTAACATTAGAAAATCGGAAATGATAGGGGGATGGGGTGGGAGACCGGGTCCGGGAGAGAGAGAGAGAGAAAGAGAGAGAGAGAGAGGAGAGAGAAAGTTATGGGTCTCATCAGTTTCTCTAATTTTTTTTTTTAAAAATGCTTTATGTATCCAAGTGAGAATGTTAGTCTGTAATTGGTATAATAATAGAGAATTATTAAGGTCATATGTAACAAGCCTAAGAATAACACACAATATGTATCACATATATAAGAACTAAAATTGATGGGCAGCAAGTTCAAATTTGATGTACAATAGATTGAAGTAAGAAGAAGAGTGAAATGACCCCGTTGCCCCCATCTATAGGTTACTTCGTCTGGTAACTGAACCGTTAAAAAATGGAAATTAGGGTCTTGCTTTGGGACCCCGAATGTGGTCTGACAGTTGAATGTTGAGATTGGTTAACAGAGAAAGGATGGAAATCTTAGTAGCAATTGCTTCTATGCCATCAAAAACCAACAAGATCTTCTTTAATCATTTAGCAAATGGAAAATGACATTCCAGGTTATATGATTCAAAATATATGAGCATTTTTGCACCACAAATTAACAACATGAAAGGACTAAGCAAGCATTTTCTCATAAGCACCTACTCAAAACGTTCATTGAAAAACTTCAGACTTCTCTCTCTAATCTTTTTCAGTTTCAAAGAAGGCCATCATTTTTTTTTTTTAGTGCAAGACTCTGGTATTCAAAAATTATATTGGGTCCGACTAATCAAATTTGACTATCTATTGGATCCCTTACGGAGGCAATTCTTCCAACACCATTTTTTTTATACACAATATTTGAACCTGAGACTTCACTTAAAGAGAACCAATCTCTTTACCCACTCGGATCAACGGTGGTTGGTAGGCCATCCTTACATATAGTTGAAGAAAACCAAATTGAATGTCTCGTTAAAAATATTATGTCGTTAAAGGTGTTAGGTCTTGGGTCCCGGGTCCCTTCCTATGTGAAGAAATCGCAACTTAAAATCTATTTGGGTTTTGGGTCCCTTCCTATGTGAAGAAATCTTAACTAAATTGTGTTTGATATAGCCCAATGAGGGTATTTCGGTCTATAACCCAAAATACATAATTAGAGTATAAATACATGTTTAAGTTGCTGGAAAACCTAATTTTGAAAGAGAGAGAGAGAGGCTGCAGAATAGAGAGAAAAAGAGAGTTGTGGCTGCTGAAAATTTTTTCAGCTTGCGACAATCATCTTTGACCTCACATTCAAAAAGTGAGTCATAGTCCAATCGAGCCGAAATTTAGTAGGCTGATAGAGGACATATAGTACTTGATTCTGATTGGTGGACATCAGATTTTGTTGATTGTAAGTTGTGTTTTTATCGGTTTTTGTTGATCTACATTTTGGACGGTTTTTCTGCATGTAGTTTTGATCAACCTTATAATCGGAAGGCGATTTGTGGTCCAATCAAGCTGATCTTTTGTCAGTAGGTCAGGGACACATATATCTTGATTGTGGATGGTTGGATGGTCATTTGGAGTTCTGAAAGGGCAGGTTTTTGGGTCAAAACTGGGACTCAGACTTTTAGTAATACTTTGTGCTCTTGTCTGTGACAGTTTTGGTAAAACCTTGTTGATCAACAGTCATCTGTGGTCCGATTGAGCTGAAATTTGATTAGCTAATAGGGTACATCTAGAAGTTTAGTTGGACTACTGGATTGTCATTTTGAAGTCTACATCTTGGGTTATTATTGACAGAACGTGGCTGGTCTGTCTTGTAGAACCCTTTTTTATCTCTATTGTCACAAATCGAGATTTTTTCGATTTGTTTGATGTAATTGAAGCTATGTACCTCTTATGCAACTCACTCATTAATTATCGTGGAGTTATTTTCTGGACTAGAGCATCCTATAGTTTTTACCCTTTAGTTTGGAAGGTTTTCCACATAAAAAATTCAGTGTGTTTTCTTTTGTGATTGTTTCTTTGCGATATTTGTTAGTCAATCGGTTCCTCATAAGTTCATGCAAGCGGGAGAGTCTTCCTAAGATATTTGACTTCGCTGTCCCTCTCCCAACATAGTGGTATCAGAGCTTTTGGTTAGTGTATTTTGGCTTGTTTGAATGATGGATCCAACTTTGAATAGAATAATTTGTCTAAATGACACTAATTATCATCTTTGGAGGAGTAAAATAAAGGGTTTCCTATTTGTTAAGAAGTTGCATTTGCCGGTGTTTGCTACTACTAAACCTGAGTCTAAGTCTGATGAAGAATGAGAATTTGAGCGTGAACAAGTTTGTGGTGCTATTCGGTAGTTTTTTAATGATAATGTTTACAATCACATTTGCATTGAGACACATTCATGGACTTTATGGGGCAAGCTTGAGACTTTATATGGTTCAAAGTCTAATAACAACAAGTTGTTCCTATGAAAAGATTGATGTAGACGAGAAACCGAGAAGGGAGTTTAGTGGCCGATCACTTGAATGATTTTTAGGGACTTATGGATCAATTGTCAGGCATGGGCATTAAGTTTGATGATGAGGTTCTCAAGCCGTGATTACTTACTACTTAACTTGATTCTTTGAAGACCTTTTAGATATCACTTACTATTTCTACCCTCAGTGGTATTGTATCTATAAAACTCATGAAGGTTGGTATGTTGAATAAAAAGATGAGAAGAAGGTCTCAGGATTCACCTTCACATTCTGAGGTTTTGGTTATAGAAAATATGAAGAGAAGTCAAGACAAGGAAAAAGGTAAAAAGGATAGAAGTGAAAGGCGAAGCAAGTTTATGTCGTAGTTTAAGAATGTCAAGTGCTATTATTGTGGGAAAATGGGTTATATCTAGAAGTATTGTTACAAGTGAAAGAAAGAAAACCCAGATGAAAATGATAAGAGTAAGAAAAAGAATGACCGTAATGATCGTGCTATTACTGTGTCTACTTCTGGTGCAAATGACCTTATTATTGTCTATGATGAAGATTTAATCAATTTGACACCTCATAACACAGATTGGGTGATCGACAGTGGTACCTCACTTTATATTACTTGTCGAAAAGAGTTTTTTACAACATATATACTTGGTAATTATGCGGTGTTGAAGATAGGTAATAACAACTTAGCAAAAGTCGTTGGTATTGGTGGCATTTTCTTGAAGACTAGCAGTAGCGCACAACTGACACTCTAGGATGTTAGACATGTCCCAGATATCTGTTTGAATTTGATTACAACGGGCAAACTTGAAGATGAAGGTTATTGCAGTACCTTTAGTAGTGGTTAGTGGAAGCTTACTAAAGGCTCTCTAGTTGTGACTCGTGGTAAGAAATACTTCAGTTTATATATCATGCAAGCTTTCATTTTTAAAGATGTTGTAAATGTAGTGGAGAATGAGAAATCCACTAAATTGTGGCATAAGCAACTCAGATTCAAGAGTGAAAATGGGATGAATTGCTTGGCAAGGAAAAACCAGCTTCCAGGTTTAAAGAGTGCAATTCTAAAAAAGTGTCCTTACTATTTGGCTGGGAAACAAACTACAATTACATTCAAGAGTCACCCACATTCTAAGAAGTTAGAGTTACTTGAGTTGGTGCATTTTGATGTCTGTGGGCCTTTGAAGGTATGATCACTGGGTGGTACTCTTTATTTTGTGACTTTTATTGATGATCACTCTAGGAAGCTCTAGATTTATGCTTTGAAGACTAAAGATCAAGTCTTTGATGTCTTCAAGCAATTTTATGCCTTGATTGAGAGATAGATAGGAAAGAAGCTGAAATGTGTCTGTACTGATAATAGTGGTGAGAATCGTGGCCCATTTGATGAGTATTGTCGTGGCACATGGGATTCAACACCAGAGAATACCTCTCAAGACACCATAGTTGAATTACTTAGTTGAAAGGATAAACAGAAGAATGATTGAGAGAGTTAGATATCTACTCTTAAATGTCAGGTTGCCTAGATCCTTTTAGGGTGAAGCATTGAGAGCAGCGACACATGTGATCAACCTGTCTTCTAGTATTCCTCTATAAGTTGACGTTCTGGATAGAGTTTGGTATGGTAAAGAAGTCTTTTATGATCATTTGTGGGTCTTTGGCTGTAAGACTTTTGTTTATGTCCTTAAAGATGAACAAACGAAGTTAGATGTGAAGACTCAGCAGTGTATCTTTCTTGGCTATGGTAAAGATGACTTCGAATGCTGATTATATGATTCGGTTGAGAAGAAGCTTGTCAGAAACAGAGATTTGTGTTCTTTGAGGATAGGACTATTGAAGACATTAAGAACACAGCTTTCTAGGTTACAGATAGCTTGGTTGATATTGATCAAGTTACTCAGACACCTCCAATTGATTCAATTGATGTTCAGGGTGACATTCAAGAACATAATGAGAATGTTCATCAAAATTATGGCAATATGCTGGGTGCTGGTGATATTGATGCTCCCATAGAAGATCACCCACTTGTAGCTCCACCTCCTTTGCAACCAGAGAGGTCTAGCAGAATGTCAGTGCCTTCTACTTGGTACCCTCTTATACATATGTGTCGTTTACTGGAGGGGAAGAATAAAAGTATTATGAAGAACTTGAAAGTGAGCACAAGCAGCATTAGTTTGAGACTATGAATGATAAGGTGAAGAAAAGCTTGCATGGTTTAAAACAAATGTCGATACAATGGTACAAGAAATTTGAGCCTGTTATAGGAGAGCAAGGCTACATGAAGACTACTTCTGATCGTTATGTTTTTTAGTCTTAGTTATGTTCTTCAATGACCGGGAGGCCCATTACCTCTACATAGCTGGGAAAAAGAGAATTGTTGGGTCTTAGATCCATTCTTATGTGAAGAAATCTCAAGTTAGAATCTGTTTGGGTTTTAGGTCCCTTCCTATGTGAAGAAATCCTAACTAAAATGTGTTTGGTATAGCCCAACAAGGAGTATTTTGGTTCATAATCCAAAATACATAATTAGAGTATAAATATATGTTTAGATTGCTGGAAAACCTAATTTTGAGAGAGAGAGAGACTACAGAATAGAGAGAAAGAGAGAGTTGTGGCTACTAAATATTTTTTCAGCTTGAGCCAATTATTTTTAACCTCATGATCAGAGCGCGATTTGTTGTCCAATTGAGCTAAAATTTGATGGGCTAATAAAGGACAAATAGTACTTGATTCTGAACAGTGGAAATAAGGTTTTATTGACTATAAGTTGTGTTTTTATTACTTTCCATGGGTCTATGTTTTGGGAGTTTTTTTAACGTGCAGTTTTGATTAACCTTGCAATCGAAAGGTGATTGTGGTCTGATCGAGTTGATTTTTGGTCAGTAGGTAAGGGGACACATATATTTTGATTGTAAACGATTGGATCGTCGTTTGAAGTTTTGCAAGGGTAGGTTTTTGGGTGAGAACCAAGACTTAGAATTCTAATAATACTCTGTTCTCTAGTTTGTGATAGTTTGGTAAAACCGTGTTAATGAACAGTCATTCATGGTCCGATTGAGTTGAAATTATCTAGAAGTTCAATTTGAACGGTTGGATTATCGTTTTGTGGTCTGCATATTGGGTTATTGTTGATAGAACGTAACTGGTCTGTCTTGTAGAACCCTTTGCCTTCTCTATTGTTACAAATGGAGGTTGTTCAATTTTTTTGATGTCATTGAAATTGTGTACCTTTTATGTAACTCACTTATTGATTATAGTAGAGTTATTTTCTGGATTAGAGCGTCCCGCGGTTTTTACGTTTTGATTTGGAGGAGTTTTGCACGTAAAATTTTGGTGTGTTATATTTTGTAATTCTTTATTTGTTATGTTTGTTATTCAATTGATTTCTCATAAAGTTCAAATAAACGGATGAGGCTTACTGGGAAATTTGATTTCCCTGCCCCTCTCGCAACAAAGAGAACTATAGGCATTGGTTAACGTTCAAATCATAGAGAAAGGGAGGTACATATATATATATATATATATATACACTAAATATCTTTTGCTATAATGAATTACGCTTATGTGTATATTTTTTTTTAATTATTATGAGCTCTATTGAGGCATAAATTATATAATGAGTAGCTTATTCAGTTGTGAGTCATAAATTATATAATGTAATATTCTTTTTATTTTTGTACTTCGCATTTTTTTTAAAATTAAAACAGAAGACCTACACCATAAAAATATAAGTTTCATAATCTCCAAAGGACTATTTATCTATTTTTTTCCCCCTAAAAGCTGCACACATGTATCTAATGCTCACAAAAGAATTGGAAAGCAATCAACTGTGACGCATACATAACCGCGTACCTATTCCGATATTTTTAATTTGATGTACTTGCACGAAGAATATCAAATCTTCAGGAAATAATTAATTAAAGACTCTATATATATATATACACACTCCAAAATAGCTAGGAATAATATAATAATATTAATAACAGTAATCATATATAAATGGATAGAGATGAAGCAAAAGTGATAGAATTATTTTTTTATATATTATTTATAAATTTATTATACGTTATTTTAATTATAAATTTTATAATAATATGTGTCTGTGTGCACGCGGACGATACTTTTAAAGTTAATTGGTAATAAAAGTGCGAAAAATGTAAGAAAAAAAATAACAGCTGTCTGCCTCCATCAGCAAACATCTTATCAAAACCCCTTCAATAATAATATACTATGACAATATATGTACATGAGCAAGGAAGAGGATCTTTCTTGATCTCCTCACAATAAACACTACATTGATTCCCTTTGAAACTTGTTTGTCTTTTTTTTTTTAAACATTAATTGTTTTATTAATTATCAATATTATTATTTCTTCTTCTGATCATCCGATACATACATACATGCAATGCAGAGTTAGTTAGTGGTGACCGTTATGACCGTCGAAGGCAGTTGAGAAGAGAGAAGGCGTGAGCGGGCGGGAAGCGGTGCAAGTTGCATAGTTAAGGGACACGTGTCAGACTAGGGCAGAAGCAATCTTGGAGGCAAATGCTGTTAGTTTGTTAGCTAGGGTATATGTGATTGTATGTGAATAACGAACACTGTACCTTAGTATAGGATTCAGTTTAAACCGTTCATCAATCTTTGGCAAACCATTTCAGTCATTACATATATATCTATATATATATATAATATGATTCCTATCTTTTCCCCATCATCATCGTCGTCGTCTTCTTCTTCTTCACCATGGAACCATTTCTTTCCTATTCTTGATTAACTGATCGTTTGCTTTCATCATCAAGATCATCTGATCTTGAAGCTCTTTCTTTGATTAATCTCAATTCTTGGTAGGTAACAGATAGGGATTGGCACTAATTACGAATCATCAAGATCGATCATCATCCTGTTGAGATGAGTTGAGTTGAGTTGAGTTGAGTCACCACCGTCCCCCCAAAAAGGCCACCATGAGAAAGACTTTGTTTTACAATTTTCTGCAGACAAAGGCCGAAGAAGAAGCTTCAGCTCAAATAACTCCAACGGTAGTCGAAATAAGAGATTTTGACAACCAACCACCCCGAGTACACAACCCACAAAACCCGTGGGCAATGAGAAAGCGCATCACGGTCAGCGAGATGGCTTCAGGGGTGGTCGCGCTTTCGCACCACGAGGCTTTTGAGTTTGTGTTCCGGCACTGGACGCTGCAACAGGTCACCGACGTTGTCGTCCATGAAAAATATTTTGCTGTCAATATAATAGACCAGGCACCTGATGGTGAGGACGAGGGGAGATACAGGGGTAAGTTCAACATTGGACTTGATGGGACATACTCTTTAGGGTTCTCGGACGTTATTCTGAAAAAGCCACTCAACTTGGAAGACGAGATTGGTTTGTTCTGGAACCGCGGTGCTTTAGCTTTTGTGTTCCAGTTATTGCGCAGGAGGCGATGAAATTCTGGTACTTTTGATAGTATTGATGGATCCAAATGGTCATGATATTAACAGAATATTCTTAATTTTCTCTTCCTTTAAACTGTTGGCCTTCAAAACATCTTTAAGAATTAGTTAATGGTAGTGAAGATTGGAAGGAGTGCTAGGAAGTTGGGTTTGAATATATTTTGAAGATGTTCCCAATTCTTGAATTGAAGATGGAATTTGAAGATCATCTTTAATCTGATACTTGGAAGGCGAGCAGCTATAGCCCCTAGTGCTTGCTTTTTTCAGGCTTATCATCGTCATCATCTTAATGTCCATGCTTTCTTGTGGTTTTAGTTGGTTTCATTGGGGTTATGGTTTATTTTTGCTTTTATATTTTCTTCTCTCTCTGTTGGGGAGATTTATGCGATGAGAAGTAGTTACATGTCTATGTTTTGTAGTTTCCTTCATGATTAAACATGGAAATTAAAGTACTAATCTTGAACTCAACGTTTTTGCAAATCTGTGCCAACACCATGCTCAATCCTCCTTTTTTCTTTTTTTTTTCTTTCGTTGAATTTTTGCTTCATTTTAAGTTATATGGCTTATGGATAACGTGAAAGTATATAAGTTCAAATACTCTTTTTTTTTTGTTTTTTTTTTTTGTTTTAAGGCAAGTCGATCGAAGTGTGGCGATGGAGGAATTATATTCATCGTTATATTTTGTTGGATTTATATATTTTTTGTTTCTCGGAAAACCGTATAGAAATTAAAAGAAAAATTAACATATTGGAATCTATGATTTAGTTCCCTTTAATTAACCTTTTAGCGGTTTATGGCTTGCAAATACATTTCATTATCGAGATGAGTTAACAGCCAGAATAAGTCTTAGGTCAAGGGGGTGAGAGTGATACTCATTAATTTTTTTTTTTATTTTAAATTTGACATATTATTTTTTTTTTTTGATAAGTCAGGTGTGTATGTAAATTTGACCTATTAGAGTGATAAAAGAAGAGCGTCTAACTGCCACGCATGTTATGATTCAATGGTAATGTGTTTGAACATGCCAAATTTGGTGTTTTAGGTTCAAGTGTGTCCGGACATGTAGTGAGACCAAGGATACTCAAACACTTTCTAGGTTAAAAACGGCCTAGTTTCGGACTGTGAGTTCTCGTGGGTTCAACACCTCGAGGTTTAGTTTTGCCTAAGATCGGTTATTAGCATAATATTTCCTCGCAGGGCTGTACGGTATCACTTTATTTACTCATTTGTAAATATATATATATATATATATATATATATATATATGTATATATATATATATATTTTAAAAAAAGTGTCTCTGGTCCATGAAAGATCCACAAAGCTCTCCGGCAACATTACTCCACGTTTAAATGCTACTGCTACTTGTACTAAACCACCATGGAATTAGTAGTTAGTGCCCATGAACGATTTTCAAACACTTTTTAGCTTGGCAACAATCGGCATTCACGATGGTATATTTGTTTTTTGTACGCGTATTTTTGCACTATGGATATTGTATGAATATGATAGCCTTCTATATGCTCATTTAATGAGTCCATTTTGAAACTCGCTAAAAGGTTAACACATTCTAAATGTCGATGGTAATTTTTTTTCTTTTTCCATCAGAAGACTCATTGAACAATAAGTTTTCCTTTTTTTTTTTTGAGAAAACTCATTGAACAATTTTTTCCTATCATAAATCTTGCATGTTTCTTTTCACGATTAGAATCTATGACTTTTAAAATTGAAATTGAAATTTTAATTATTAAGGTGTCCCCTTAAAGACATCGATAATATATTATACTCTAACCTATCTTCTTACACACAAGTCTATGGGATAGGAAGCGACAAGTTCACCAAACATGTAAAAATTTATAATTAAATATGAGAATAATATAAACAGTTAACATTCAAGATTTTTCTATCATAGAACAAAGATACCTTGACAAAAATAACAGATTTGAGTAATACATTTTTATCACATTCATGATTTCTTTTTCTTGTATTATTTTTGTCAATATTTATAAGATTAAATATTTTTAATATATGAAATCGAAAGAAAACTAATTGACGAGCTCAATCATCAAACTCCTTAGCTTTAAAATGGCACAAAAAATATTAGATATTGCCATTTAATGCATGAAATATATTTAATAACTAAAATTGCCACATACTTATATATTGTATGGTGCTTATGTACTCACTTTTTTTGTGAGTATAATATGCATAGCAATGATGTCATCTGAAACCATAAAAATCTATTTTACTTTTTTTTTTTTTTTCATTTCAATTAAGTTCTAGTGAAATTCTCTGTTCTCTGTCACATACAACATTGAATTAATTTTATTCATTTAAGAATGTGTCAGATTAAAAAAATTCTCACTTTATGCAAGAAAAATTTTTAGTTTAAAATTAAATTTCAGGATGATTGATTGGATAACCCTAGCTTTGGTGAGGTAATAATGCTAACTCATTTTTTTTTAATTATAGATAAAAATGTCTTATTTTTTGAACAGCATAAAAATCTCAAAATCTAGAATGTCTATTATTAAGGAAAAATAAGGTACTCCATGCTTTGAATGGTGGGATACGAGGAGAGCGTAGTTATTGATCATTTTTTTACGGAAATTATTTAAAATAAGGTGCTTACTAATTTTATTTACTTTTGTTTAAATTCCCTTAAATGTAATATTATTATTTGAAACTGTATTATATTGTCAAAAACATGTATGCATTTTTTCAAAAGTATCATGCATTTTCTTTTTGCACAATATACTACTTCTTTTACTTTAAAAAATTGATTATTTAATGCCCACACGCCTGATCTATCCAAAAGTCTTCTTAGGAAAACACTTATTAATTTTTTTTTAAAAAAATTGAGCAATTAAACGACGAAAAATAAAGCTTATAAAATGCTAAAAGAAAAGTTTAGATTTATGCTTTTAGGTACTTACTCTTTTTCAAAATCTTTCCACAATTAAAGTAACATGTAAAATTATTGCCGACTCTAAGAAAATAGGCCCAAGTAATAAACAATAACTCATTGTTATTATATACATCGTTTAGGAGATTTCTAATTCGATCTACAATTGAACCCACGTGTCACAGTTTGCCTCAGTTGTTCTGTGCAATTGGATACCTGGCTCCAGCTGCCAGAACTCGCTGCAGCTCTATCTGTCGACAAAAGAAGAGAAAGTTCAGTATCATGGGAAACAAGATGATAAGTATGGACAAGTGTTGAAAAAGTATGTGCCAATATATACTTTACATGGAAAAGTTCATGTAACTTGTCCTTCAGGTAGCTGTACTCATGCTCTAGCAGATTTAGAGCTCTCAAGCACCTGATGAAAATCCCACAAATTCCACCCAAAACACCTCGTTAGACATTACATCATTTATGCTCTTTATCTCTCTAAAAAGGAATATTATAAATGTTTGAATGAAAATATGTACGGTAACATTTTTATGAAGTTTAATTTCCACAAAACACAATTTTAGTTCAAATAATGAGCTTTAGACTTTAGTAACTTCTTGTCACCCCCCCCCCCCCCTCCCTCCCAAAAAAAAAAAACAATATTTTGCTTTTCTAACTCACTGTGGATATTGTAAGTTTTCCTTATTGACTTTTTTTTTTTTTACTTTCTTAAAAATATTTTGAAATTAACTTTTTCGTTTACTGAGACTAAATTCTTCCCATCGTGGATGAACTTAAAATATTGGATAATAAGATAAGGGTTTTTTTTCAAGTGAAATTATAAAATCAAGGCTTTATGTGTGTTTACTTTGTAACTCACAAGCCACGAAAAAAAAAAAGTAATAATTATAATGCCACAATTGTTTTTGTCTAATAAATATATTAGGTCTATGACCGCTCTTCTCTATTTTGCAAAATTTTCTTGTATGGTTTTTTTGGTAAAAAGTTATCTTCTATATTAACCAATGATTTGACCCTCAAATTTTTTTCATTTGAAATTCACATTTCACTTTTCTTAGATTTCACGGTATGAAAGGAATGCCCTTTGATAGTGAGATTTAACTTTCCTATTCTACATCACGTTAAATTTTTGTGTTTAATAAACGGTATAAAATAAGATATTATAAAATAAATTATTTTTATACTAAATAAGATATGGGTCCATTACATGGCCAGATGTTGATGGACATACTGTCTCCACATACGTTTGATTTGTGTAACTGTGAGACTTTTTTATATAACTATAACTAAAAAATGTGAAACGAAAAAAAATATTAACACCTTTTTTATCACTTTTTATTGTTACGATTGTAAAAAAATGCTCGCAATTACATAAATCAGACGCTTATAGAAGCAGTATGCTTACTAGCATTTGCCCATCTACATTTTCCGATAAAATATATCAAAATAAAAAAGAAAATAAAGAATAGTGCTTTTTTTGTCCGAAGCATAAAAGCCCATTAGCTTCTTTTTATTATAACCTTTTGAGCTCTCACTCTCACTTTGTAGACTTTGGTAGGGTAAAAACTGAAAAAAGGGCTTTTGATTGGAGTGACATGGACGAGCACAAGAAAAGAGAAAAGAGAGTTTTTTTTTTTTTTTTATAGTAATTTACCCAGCACGATTATTCTGCTCAGAAGCAGCTCGGAAGGCAACGCAAACATTTCTGACTCTTTGGGCACCAATGCTTGAGCTGCTTCCCATAAATTGGTTCAGATGGATTCCCATTTTCTTATAGTCTGCAAGCTCTCTATCCATGCTGTACCATCAACATATATAAAACCCCAACAATTAATTAATATTCATTAGTTTTCAGTCAATGATGGAAGAAAATTCAATTAAAAATGATTATTGTGTTATCCGCAATTCAAAGATGATTTTGGTCTACTAAAATACTTATTTTCACAGTCGACTCCAACTGCAGGTCGACCCTGGAGCAAAGTAGTTTATAGTGTACCACAGTCATGAAATTTTCTTGCATGGAAAATGGTCTTGTATTTACATTGCGTCAAGCAAAACGCATATGTAATTTGCGCAAATTTTCTTTAATTTGTTATATGAAAATTTAAAGTATATACTTTATTGGGCACTTCTAAATGTTCATAAACTCATATCACCGAGTTGCGCTCTAAGACATATAATAATAATATTTTTTTTTTCAAAATTAAAATCTAAATTTGGATAAATGTTACTTTAATTCTCAAATTCTATATCTTAAACCCTAAATCTCTAAATCTAAAAGAAAAGGTAAATATTAATGTATATATCACTCCGTATACGTTGTGTGTAGGCTAACTTTTTCGTACTTCATTAGTATCAAAAAAGAAAGAGAGGAAGATAGAGGGATGCATGTGCCATTAATGCACTTTGGCTAACGGTAGCTAGATCATGAAAATCAACCAACTCCTAAATCAGCAAAGTCAAAAACATTTGTTTTCAATATGCCCCATTTGGCACATCATCGAAATGCATGTGTGGTTTTGGACTTCTTTTCATGGTACATGCGTCTCTCTCTCTCGCTTTCTCTCTCTCTCTCTCTTTAGATATATATATCTCTTATAAACAATTGTGCGTGGTACAATAACTTTTACGGTATAACATCAAACTGTGTAGGAATATATAACGTGTAACAATTTGACTAAACTACAAGTAACAAACTCCATAGGGGGCGAAAATAATCGTTTCTAAAAGTCAAAAAATCATGCAGCACATATTTGGCAACAACTAAAACTAGCTAGTTCCCTAGCTGCCAAATTAGTGGCGAAAACATTTAGCTCCATGTAATTACTTATAAAATTTGTTTAATTATACAATTCACTAATACATGATGATCAGACAATGGGTTGTCCTTTCAAAAGAATGTAGAAGTCCAACAAGGCAATTAATGTTTTTGGAAACTTGGAAGCCAAAGTTTGAAATTGCATAATATATAGTGAAGTGACCATATATGCAAGTGAAAGAAAAAGCAATGAGGAGGCAATGATGTGAGCTAGAGAGCAAGTCTATTGACTTACAGTAAGTCTCTGAGATTCCTCAAAAGCTTCTCTGACTCATAGAAGTAGATTTTCATGATCTCTGATACAAAGTTTGGTGAGCTCTCATCTTGAAGCCGGTGGAGCCGCAGGAACTGCTCATCCAACACTCCCTAAACCAAAAATCACCATTTGTTACTCACTGATCGAGTAGTGTGTGTATATATATATATATAGGACGCAAAGAATTATATATAGAAGAGAAATGAAAACAAAATAATAATGAGAAAGTGAAAAGAAAGATGATGATGAATCGACGATGATGATCACCTGGTGGAAGAGTAATGCAAGCAACCTATAAAAACCTTTCAATCTCTTGTTGGCCAACTTTTGATCCTCAAAATGTCTCATGTATTTGGAGGGACATTACAAATTCTGCAGAATATGATGAAAATTCTGAGAAGGTTGTGGAGAAGGGACATTGTTTCAAGATAGGCTGCGGACGACGTACTCGTTTTTGGCAAGATTTATGGGTGGGTGACACTACTCTTATGGACAGATTTCCTCGTTTGATGGTCCTAGCAGAAAACAAGGATGCTTTAGTAACAAATTGTGGTGAATGGGTGAATGGGAGTTGGAACTGGAATTTACTATGGCGGAGACAATTATTAGAACGTGAAGTTCACTTGGTGGCTGATCTCCTCTTAGCAATTGGATCCATACATCCAACTCTTTCTTTGGATGATTTGGTGATATGGACATATGTAAAATCAGGTGAATATTCAGTAAAGTCATTCCATACTGAATGCATGAAGGTTTCATCTCAATCAGGTACCTCATTTCTCTCGAATATTTGGCTTGGACTAGCTCCACCCAAAGTTGAAATCTTCACTTGGATGGCTTTTCTGGATAAAATATGTACTCGAAGCTCATTACTTAAAAGGGGAATTATCCTTGAGGATCAAAGTCTGTGCTGGTTTTGCAATAAAGAAATTGAATCAGGGCCACATTTATTATTCCAATGTGCTTCTTCTTGGCAACTTTGGTACTCTGTTATCAAGTGGTGGGGGCAAAGCTGGTGTATCCCTAACTCTTTTGTGGACTTATACTTGCAATGGACTGGATTAGTAACTGGAAAAGGAGCAACAAAGGTTTGGACAACCATATTCTTTGCTTTAGCATGGACTATTTGGCTAAAGCGGAATAAAAAGATTTTTCAAAATGCTGACGTGAACTGGCCTACCCTACGAGACGTTGTGTTTACCCACACCTATACATGGATCAAAGCGGCAAACATTGATTCCTCAGGCTCAATCCCTTCTTATTTCTGCAGATGCATTACAAGGATGAAATGCTTATGCACATGTTTCAAGTTCTTTCTCTTGTTTTGTTGATGACTGATAATGTGTGACTAAAGAGGTATATTATGTAATGATCTCTGTCATCGAGTGACAGATTAACTTTCTTGTATAGTCTTATTTTCAATCAAATATATCCATACTTGAATTATCAAAAAAAAAATTTTTTTTTTTTATAAAAAATAAGAAAGCAGATGTAGTGTCTCACAGTCTTGTCATAAAGTATTGCAACTCTTTACATAAAAAAGGCATAAAGAATCTAAATTGTTATGACATACCGCATGCCAAACAATAAATCATAAATTTAATCTTAATATTCTACCTTAACAGATTTTAAATCTCTTAAAATTAAAATTTTTAAATTTCTCACCAATTCAACCACATGATTACATAATTAATTATTTTTTGTTGCATCTGAATCCACAAAAAAGTTCAAAAGTTTTGTGTTGAAGTTGTACTTAACACCACCTGCAACAAAACACAAACACTTAATTAGCTAGATGACCGGCATAGCAGAATAATTAATTATAGTTTTGGACAAGAAGAAATCGGCATGTTATTCTTGTTTGTCAGATGCCTCGACAAACTGTAACTTTGACAAGCATGCTTTAAATTGACGTATGGAAGCAACACGTTGAACTATCATTAGTACTTGTTGTCAAAGTATTTTGTAGTTCCCCTCTCCTAATCGGTTGTTATACCCTCTTGTAGACAAAAAAAAATAAAGTATTTTGTAGTTATTTAATTATCGTCATTAATTGTTGTTTTACTATGACCATTTTTCTAGTTTTTAACACCAAACTCAATTCACATTCAAATAAATCATGAACTTATATAAATACTTTTAATTAGATGCGTTTCAAACGGAAATATTTACACATAATTATATTATCAATGCCATTGTTTTTACGTTTTAGTTATTAAATTTATAATTGACTACAAATATGAATTTAACAATCATAATAATATAATATAAACTCCTTTTTAGAACATGTCCACGCCGCTCTCTCACATTTCTAGCTTCTCAAAAATTTGTTCTTCTTCACAAAGCTGAGGACTAGGCGAAGAATTGTCAAAAATTAATATTGAATATCCGCCATGCGCATGTTCGAGAGCATGCTTCGGAGTCATGTAGGCAATTCTTGTGTTATGAACACTAAAATGGGTTGTTCAGCAAAGCACTTTTTGGAGTGCATGTAAAACAAACTTAAAATTTAGCATAGACTTCATCATAAGCGTGCTTTTGTTGCTACCGTGCCTATGTACTACTATAGCCACTATCCATGCATTAAAAGGAGACATTCCATATTCCATGCATTGAAAACGAGACATTCTTTCTTTCTCTTTGTCCTGTGTTCATGTCATTCTCTCTTAATTCACCCTTTCTTTTAGCTTTGAAATTCCAAATGTTTGGAAAAGAAAGCTCCCTAATTGTTTACTCTATATCCTAATTATTAATAAGAAAATACTTAATAATTTTAAATAATTATAAAATAATATGAGTTATTAAAAAATTAAATTTTTTTATATTTTATAAAATTCAATTATCAAATAATTTATATTATTTTATAATTATTTTAAAATTATTTAAATAAAATTAATTAGTATTACCGTTATTAATAATCAAGAAATACAAAATATTTAATTAATTTGTATTACTAGGGTGTTACGTGATGTGATGGTACGAAGGTGCCCGAGACTCAAACATTGTCTGCCTCTACTCTTAACTAATCAAAAGGGGTTAGGGCCAAAAAAAAAAAAAAAACAAATAAAAATAAACAGTAGGGGATGTGACTATAGCAACATAAAGGAAAAAAAATTAGCGAAAAAAAAAGAGAGAAAAGGAAAAAATTTTATTAATTGTGTCTAATTGTATATAACATTTATTTGTTAGTGTTTCCCTCATAAAAATTCCAATTTTCGTTAATGAAAGATTTTTGGAGAACAGATTCACTAAAATTGCACTAAATTATTTTGTTTTTTCAAAGTGAAGTAACATAGTCTGCAATCAAGACATATTACATCAAAAAATTTATCCAAAAGTTATGGAGAGCATGAAAATTACCAAGAACAAGAAAACTTGGAGGACAACACAAGCGATAGAAAATGACCTCCTAAAATTCTTAGTGAAATGTCCTTAAAAAGAATATTCTTCGAAATTGACAGCCTGTGAACTTGGTTGAAGTAGACTTGTATTTTTTTTTTTTCCCCCCATTTACGCCTCTTCTCTTCTTTCTGTTTTTTTTTTTTTTTTTTTTAGATTGCACTTCCTTTTGAAGGGAAAAAAAGAAAATGGGACCACAGTTAGAGGTGCCAAAACGAATTGTCGGATGAGGTTTGAGTTAGGTCACTTTAGGTTGGATTATTTTCAGGTCAAATTATCTCTAGGTCATTTCGACTGGTCAATTCGGGTTTAAGTTGGCCGGCGAGTTTGTCACATTATTATTTTTTATGACTAGGCATTTTTTATAAAAAATTTTGAAAATTTAGAAAATTTTGTAAAAATTTCTTAAAGATCAAAGAAAACCATATAATCAAAAAATAATTCAAGAACTTTTTAACATAATCTAAAAGCTCAAAATAAAATATGAAAATTTATAAAAATCTCAAAATATTTTAAAAATTTTATAGTTAAGATTTATATTAAAAATAGTATAATCTATACTTTTTGTAATATAAAATACATGATTCAAATGTTATAATCTTTTATGTTAGTGTATTTTTATTCTCTAAAGTAACAAAAAAAAAAATGAGTCGTTTAGTTCAGGTTGAGTGAGGTTTGATCCTAAATTTTTGGACATTTTCAAATCATGGTCATTTTCGAGTCACATTATTTTCGGATCGAGTTCAAATCGAATTTTCGGGCGAGTTCGAGATGAGCCAGGTCAAAATTTGACAATTGGGATGAGATATTGGGTTGGAGACACTTTTTACGTTTGGGCTAGAAATGAAAGCGAACTAAAGAACCAGATAGACACAAGCTTAGCAATTCTTGTGCCGACAAAATATGCACTCAGATGTAGTCCAACCCCATAAGTAATAGAAAATTCCCCCAAAATAGTAAGATCTCCCACAGCCATCAAAATGACTATGGTCTCACTCAAGGTATTAACAAGCAAAAGTTGATTCAATTGTTAAAAGCCATTCTCTGTTTATGCAACTCTGTAGGTATCTTCACATTTGTTGCCAATCCCACAACTTGAAGAAACCTCACTACACACCATGTTGTTGGCAAATGTAATTAAACTAGAAAGTACAAGCTGTTGTTTCCCGTTAAAGTTTTAAATGACATATAAATAAAGGCTTTAATAATATGCCGACTCTTAACCAACATGTCCAGCTGATGTATATACAATCACAACTATCATGTAGCGAAGAGTTTCACAACATAGTTGTACTTTAGATAGTTACTAAAGTAGTCACGCAATATCTATTAATTTTTTTGTTTTTTTTTTTACTTTATTATAAATTCAGTTATGAAACGACTTATATTACTTAAATTTCACTTTAATCTTATTTAAAAGATCTTACCTTAATTTTAATTAAAGAATCTCATTGAATATTTTTCTTTAATAAAAATTGCAATCCTGAGCACAGACAATTTCACATGCACAGTGAGTCATTGAATAAAAACTCTTTTTTTTGTTTAAAAGTCCATTGTAAGTCCAATGTACCACAAGATTTTAGGGCGTGGGTACGGACCCGAACTGGGGAGCTAGAATTTGTAGTCCGAGACAAATAAGAAATACATTTGCTTTCTAATAAAATACGATCACACTAATAAATTGTGAAATAGAAAAAATTTAAATTTAAATGTAAAACTTAAAATTATATGAATGTTACTTTATAATTTAAAATATAAATTTCATATAGTATGCGTTCAAAAAAAAATTATTTCTTTGGAAAAAAAACTTTTCTTAAAAATAATAATTTTTATTTAAAGTATTAAAATGGTTGCACTTTATTAGTAAGTAGTTGTACTTTGAAACATGCGTTCTCCCATTCGACTAACCAGTTCGGGTCCAAACATTTTCTGAAGATTTTAAAGGAGCACTTCCTTTCCCATAACTCTCCCATTCTTCAGCAAACTTTATGTGCAATTAAGAAGTACACATCCGTTACACTGATCCTATCCGAAATTCACAAGAAGCAATTTACACAAAAACTGTCCCAATGCATAACAAAACTCCCCTGTCCTCTTCATTACGCTACATGGGGATACAACAGAAGGTAGGCCCTTATGACTCTGATAATGTCCGAAAGAGAAACAAGCCCAACAAGGTTGCCATTTCGGTCCACGACCCAGATTCGGTGGACATGTTTTGCGACGACCTTGTCTATCACCTCGGCAAGGGAGGATTCAGGATGGCAGGTTACAAGTTCTCTAGGAGAAACATTTGGTGCATTGAGATTTGCAAATAGTGGTGAATTTGAGACTTGCTCTGTGAATTCTAGTGCACTTAAGGGTAGCCATGTTTGCAGCGTAGCCAAATGGCAACCCCTTAAATCTGTCGCAGAGAATGTCCCTATTAGCTTCTTGCCATTCCCCTGCAATTATATGTCATATACATTGTTTGTCAGCTTCAATATTTTCCATCAAGTTCTACATATATTTGTGCACAAAGCATCTTGTGAATTGAGATCAAATTTCTTTTCCTATCAAATATTTCTCAACATAATTGAGTTATTCAAAAGGGAGGTCTTTTTTTCGGGTGCCCCGGGGGGGGGGGGGGGGGGGGGGTTGTTGTTGAACAACAGAATTCATTGATTTGATCAAATGCATGTTCCGAGACCTACTATTTTTTGCTCACTTTTTTTTGTTAAATATAAACCACTTACAATCTTATACTACACAAATCTATTTTATGATTTTTTTTTTATAATAATCTTAAGTAACTCCACTTATGTGTAGGTGTAAAATTTTGAATGAGTTATATTCACGAGAAAAATATGAGTCAAATTAGAAATTTTTAATTAAAGAAATAACAAATTTTTTAAGGGTATTTGACATATTAGTTGTATTTGAAACATCACTCAACACCTCCAAGTCTTTTGGTTGAATGGATTATAATCTGCACAAGATCAAGCATGCAACCTCAACTTTAAAGCACAAGATATTATGAGTCCAAATTTTTTCACTCTTTTAGCGAACCATTTTATACTTTGTGTTTTATAACAGCCTCCCATTATCGCATAAATTTCTCAATTGGATGCACATGAGCCGGTAAGTAAGCATAGCTAAATATATATGGTGCACACGTGCCATTGCTAAACATGTATAGAAAGTAAATGGAGTGGAAATGCAAGCAATATGTATGGAAGAATATATAATTAAGGAGGCACGACACATACATTTATAAGCTGCTTGGACTCTTCCTCAAGGGAGTTTGAGGCCACAACTATAGGAACAGCATTCAACAAAGCAGCACGCATGCACTTGATGGCATCAATGACCTTTGTGCTACGGCTTATCGCATAAACAGCCTCACTTATGGCACCTATTTCCTCCAAGCTCCGCCGCAAGATGCCTTGCAGGTCAGAAGCATTCTCCTTTAAGAATTTCATTAAGTCCATCTGCGTAAGCATTCGGTAACCGGGGGCGGACTCCACGAGCTCCGCCCCTGAGATGCTCTCCATCTGGCTGTCGAGGGGTACCAAAGCACGGTGGATTCCTTTGCTGAATACTTCCATACAATCTAGGATGCTGCAGGTTAATTTGTAACAAAAGGGACATCGTGCCGAAAAAAGCATTAACTAGGATTATAAGTTGGCAGAATTGATCAATTTGTGCTAAATATAAATTATCTTCCAGAGTGATTTTTTTATTTGTGTGCAATTTCATTCTTTTATACTTTTTCAAAATGTTTGCAATTTGGTGCTCATGTCTCTCTTATTGAGGTAATCACACTTATATGGTAGTCCCAAGAGATGCCTGAATCAATTTTTAAGGCCCGTGTCATATTGCTAATTACACCTCATCAATTGACCAAAAAAAAAATTACATTAATATGGCATCTCACATTCAATCCATTTCAACAGTCAGCCACCTTTCTTTTTGTTAGTTTGATCAATTGAACCTATTCTGTTCCCTTTTTCCTAGATTCCACTAATAAAATGTTATCCTCATTCATCAAAGAAAAACTAAGAATGTTAGTTAGATATAAGGCACCAATATAATACAACAAAATTAATTTTAGTGAAAACTCGCAATCTTGTTCTGAAAGTTTGGAGTCGAATCTTAATTGTTTAAGTAAAGTTTAAAGAAAAAAAAAAAAACAATCAGCTACTCGGCACCGACCTGGTAATGGGATTGAAAGTCCATAGGCTCAACCCCTCAAGGCATTGGCCTATGATGGAAGACACTACAACAGACATCTTCTTGTCAAGATCAGAGATATCATCATCACCGCCGTTCATCTGATCGTCACCTCCAATATGTGCCAATATATCAAGCATGGTAACCATCCCAATATAGTGCTTCCTCACCACCCCTCTCTGCTTATCAGTCTCCACAATCATGGACCCACCTGCCCCGATCCAATGCCCCGGCGGCGCCGCCACCGGCACCGCTATGACCCGATTGGCCACCAGAGCATTCACTGTGTGCGCCAGCGAGGCAGTATAGGTTACCTCCACCAGCCTTTTATTGGCTGCTATTAAGTCTTTCACTTTGACGTCAATTAACCTTATCAGACCTCCGCCGAAGCTCTTGCTCGTGGGGGCGGAGGCCGCAGTGACAGTTCCAGTGGCGGAGTTGTTTTTGTCTACTTTTGCTTCTTCCATGTTTTTATCTCCCTATTCCGTTCCCTGTGTTTTTTTTTTTGGTTCAAAATGGTAATTAATTGGTTTGCTAAAGAAGAAGATTCCTCTTTTCCTTTGAGGCATATACACAGGAAAGAGAACCAATACATATATTAAAATTTGTTGTTTTGATTGATGTTCCAAATAAAATCAAAATTAATAATTTTAAAATAAAATTAATATTTTTTAATTAAAAAATAATAATTTTTAATTTTTACTTAAAAAAATTATCAAATTTATTTTATAATTATTAGTCTTAATTTTATTAAAAATATCGATCTAAATACTAAAATTCAGTAAATAAACTTTTTCTCATATAGAAAAAAAGGTAGTGGCAAGAAGCGGCACTTGAGCCCTCGCCTCCTATGTAATAATGTTCGGTAACTAACTCGACAAATATGTATACATACGCCGCAGACAATCTTGTCATGCATGTGTGCTTAGAATATGTACGTGTCAATGAGTTAGAACTCAGTGTCATTGCATGGCTTAACGCGGCGCTGCCAAGTATTAAGACGATGCACACCTATAGAGAAAAGGATAAAGCTCCTTTTCAGACATGGTGACCCTAGATGATCGATGGGATCATTGATCATCCACAGCTTCTTGTCGGTTATAATTAAGAATTTATATGGTTAATTTAGTTAATTCAATGTTATCATGTTTATGTCGATGGGATAGGAGCCTTCCATTTTCTTTCTATTTATCGGAGTTCAAATGCATCAAAATTTAAGATATGAGAGTCTTCTTACAACTTAAATATATTTTTATATTTAACCGATTAAGTTTCTTTTTATTAGTTCCTAAGACTCGGGGACTTTTATTCTTAAAAATTTTAGTTGAAGATAAAAATTCTAAATTTCAAAAACTAAATACAAAAACTAATCATGGAGAAAAGAAATTTGATTGGTTTTTTAGAATCGAATAAAATCTTTACCATATGAAAGTTTTTACTTTTCCAAGATATTTAGAAATAATTAGCCTCTTAATAATAACGTTTCAATTTTCAAAAAACAGAATGAAATATTACTTAATTTGCTTAAAATGAAAACTATATTAAGCTTGTCAATTGGTCTACTCCATATAAATTAGTATATAAATATTATGGCCCTCAGACGTGACAAGGGGATTCTTGATATGGAGGTATGTCAAGTATTAATGCACAAAGGTATACTTTATCAAGTGTATTGCTTTCCCTCAGACGGAAGCTCTAGTCACCATATATATGTAAGTTAAGTAAGATTAAAATAAAATTCGAGTGATATAAGTTATTAATAGTTAAATTTAAAAAAAATAAATTTTTAAGTATTATTAAATAGACTGTATTTTTATGTGTATTTTCTTAACCTAAAATAACTTGGTGCTCCAAAACAAATTACATCAAAATGGTAGATATAAGGGATTTTAAATACACATCTATACATTGTTATTATATTATATTGTTATGATTATTGATGGTATAATTTTAATCCTTTCACACTGGTTTACATGTTGTGTAGCCCACTAGCGTGATGCACTATTAAGTACCAATATGACATCCTTAAGTCAGACGAATGTACAATGGTGATGATCACAGTCGCTAATACAGAATTTTATAATAAAGGAAAATTTTTTTAACTTTATGAGAGTAATTTATAAATAATAATAAAGTAATATAAATTTTTGAATAAATAAATTTTAAAAAAAATAATAATAAATTATTAAATATTATTAAATAAAATTATATTATTATTTAAGTATAATTATAAAACTTTATTCTAAAATTAAAACAAAGAGTATACAAAGATTTTTTTTGTATTAAAATAACTAGAGGAGCCTGGAAGTCCTATCCATTCGGTTGTTAGAAAACTAAACCAACCAGCGAACAAGAAGATGCAATGGTGCCACGACCCATAACACAAATCTTCCTAGAGCATTAATTATTAGAGCATTAATTACTATGTAATTTTGTTCAAGTAATATTATAATAATAACATAATCTCATTTAATATTATTTAATAATTTATAATAGTCTCATTTAATACTATTTAATAATTTATTTTTTTATTTTTTTAAATTCAATTATGACCCATAACATTTTGAAATTCCAAAAAGAAATTTATTCTTATTACAGTTTTCATGACATTAACATATCTAAATATAATTTTTTCATGTTTTTTTCTCCTAATGCAAGGTACCCCACAGACTTTACAAATGCGACTATTCTCCACTCGCGATATTGAAGTTGCCTCTGGTCCAATAAAATGGGACCGTACAATAATTTGAATATAAAAATTTGTCTCGTTATAATTTGTTCTTGCATAAAATTCAAAGCACTCAATCACTCAAACCAACCCATTAAAATTCGTAGTATACTAGTTTTTCTTTTTCATTTTCATTTTGGAGTCAAACATACAAGAAGAACAAAAATGAAATAATTATCGAAAACAAAGAACAAGTTTAGCGGGTCTTTGCTAAGTAAAACTGTGAGATGTTGTCCTTGCACAGGACCTAATTGTTCAGGTAGCAAAATGACTTGTTAAACCATAAATAATTTTATAATAATATAAAATATATTTATAATTAGTAAAATGTTTGACAAAGTATTTGATAAAGTATAAAAGTCCATAAATATGCAAAATATTATGTAAACATAGCCCTAGAGTAGCACATTTTTATTTTTCTGGCAAGAATGGAAGAAGGAAGAAAATTCCCCAAAAGGAGGTATTTTGAAATACCTCTTATTGGAGGTTTATTTTCCTCTTCCATCTTCTGCTTCTTTGCCAACCCTCGAACACTTGACTTGATCAAGTGCAAACATCTAGCCACCTGAGCAACTAGATGGGTGGCAAAAGTTTCTTAATTTGATTCATCATATTTACTATCAACCCGACAAGAAAAGAAGGGCGGCATTGGGGGTGGGGGGATGGGTGGTATTAACGTTTGCTCGACTTTGTTACTCTTTATATTCACCAAAAAGGCTATCCTTTAAAGCTCTTTGCACAAATCGACTACCCTTCACACCTCTAGCCTTTTGATTTGTCAATTTTATTGCGAAAGAAGACCATGATGGTGGGAACTTCTTGGAGGCTTGTGATATATTAACATGTTAGTTTGTAGCATTCATGTTGTTATTGTGAAAGAAGACTAGAGTCGCTGTTGCTAAACTGTCATGTTGAACTTGTATGTCCTTTGAGGAGTCAAATTGGAACATTGGCCGAGTAGATTCGTCGTTTGATTCAGTAGAAAAAGAGCTTCTGGAAGGTCCAGTCGAAAAAGATAGCTTGTTATCAACCTTCGGAAGTTTCCACTGACTTTGTGACAGCCAGGTCGCACCTTTTGAACCCTCGGCATCATCTTCATCAATAGTTTTCTTTCTAATGTTCTTGTTTTTGGAAGGCTTTCTAAAAAAATTGGACACTGCTATCATGGCAAAGTTAAACAGCATAACAAGGGGAGCGAGGGTAAACAACAATCAAAATGGGAATTTGAAAAAAAAAAAAAAAAAAGGCAGAGATAAACCTTGTTCAAGTTGTTGAGGTTCCCCTGAATCCGACATGATTTGAAAGAAGGCCAAAACTTCACACCAACAATGGACAAAAAAAAGGGAGCTATAGAAGATTTTTGCCCAGGCAAACGAAGAGCATAATTAAAATATAGCATGATAAAGCACAATAATAACATAATTGTAGAAATACGAATCAAATCATTGAGCATGGTTAGAAAACCATCAACAATAAACAGATCAAATCAATTAAGCACTGAAGACGAGCACGAACAAAATCAGTTGGATTCCCTCGGATCAATTCAATTCACTGTGTTGAGTATTTAGTTTGTCTTGTATTGCAAAACAAAGAAACTATATTTTTTGTCTTCTCTTAACAACATGGAGAGGAAGAAACGGCAACGTGTGTTATTTGCCTTATATATGATAAAATTGCATTAAATGCAATTTTATGCAATCTTGCATAATTCTGCACGTGCAAGAGAATTGATTTAATCATATCTTTTTTGAAGACTTCTCTCTCATTGTTATAAAAGGAGCATTGACAGAAGAAGATGGTACCAGACAAGAGAGGAGGAGAGCGGAAGAAAGACTTATACCGAGCACATTTAAGGGATTTGGGATTGGGATAAATTGTGAGTGAATCTCAATATTTACACTTGTACAAATTATTCTCTCATAATAAAAAATTGTTACTCTCTATGAAGGTAAGTATGAATTTGTCAAATCATGAAAATTTTTTGTGTGCATGTATCTTTCATTTTACTTATTTTTCTTTTCATTAAATTCAAGCATGTGCAAAGTTATAATTGAGTCTCAGTTTTTGCTGTGTAAGGGTCAAATCCCAATAGGTGGTATTAGAGCTTTGCCAAGAATTTTGTGAGAGATTCAATTATTTTTCGGGTACACATGACGATTGTCAATTCCATTCTTTCAGTGGAAAATTTTAATGGAAAGGGGAGCTTTACTCTTTAGCAAAGAAGGGTAAAAGACATCATAATTCAATAAGGCCTAACTGACACATTGTAAGGAGAGGATGGGAGGACACCCAAGATAGAGGATTATACGTGGAATGAAGTAAAGTTGAAATGTGTCAGTATTATTCGACTTTGCATCGCCGATAACATTATTAATAATGTTATGGACGAGGATTCAATACCAAATATATGGAAGAAATTGGAAAAACTCTATATGGCTAAGAGTTTGACCAACAAATTACATCTGAAGCACCAATTGTATCGGCTAAAGATAGAGGAGTATGCTGTCCTGATTGAACACATGAACGAGTTTAATGGAATTTTGGATCAACTTCAAAAAGTTGATGTGAAAGTTGAGGAAGAAGATAAGGCTCTATTACTTCTTACCTCACTTCCTCATTTACACGACAATTTGGTGACCACTTACTGTATGGTAAAGATATAGTGAATTTGGAGCAAGTACAAGTAGTACTATTGTCCCACAATATCCAAAAAAAAAATCAAATTTAGAGCAGGGACATGATGATGCACTGGTGGTTCGTGGTGACAATCGGGAAGGTAAATCTGACAAGGGATGTAGAAACAACAAGTCTAGATTAAAGGACCAGAGACAGGGCATGCAGTGCTACAAATGTAAAGAATTTTCATGTCAAAAAAAATTGTCCTCGCTAAAATAATAAGGACGATGATAATTCTTTGGTCGTTGTAGGTAATGGAGAAGTCCTTACCGTCTCCAAGAATGATGATACTATTTCTCACAGATGGATATTAAATTCTACATGTGTGTTACCTGCGTGCTTCAGGAGAGAGTATTTTCTTTCGCTTCAGGAAAGAAAAACAGGGGTTGTTTCCTTGGGTGATATTTCCACCTATGACATCAAGGGTGTTGGAACGGTGAAAATAAAAACGTTTGATGGAGTGGTGCGTACTTTTGGAGGTGTGGTATATGTCCCAAAGTTGAAAAAAAATCTAATATCACTCAGCTTGTTAGACTCTAGGGCTAGGAGAAAAATATCGGGAATTATATCATCTGGTTGGGAGTACGGTTATTCTCAAGACCTCAATGGATAATAGTAACGTGTGCATAGCAGTTGTAGGTGATAGTGACAAAAAATTTCCTGTTAAGTGGGAGGACGGATTGAGGCTTCTCTCATGCGTTAACTAGTAAAGTGAACAGGTCAGCTACATATGATTATTGGTTGAGTTATTCAAAACAGGCGGAGTACAAGACCCATTACTATTTTGATTATGTGTAGCTGGGATGTGGAAGGCCAGTGAAATTTTTTGTTTTACAGTATTGGCAAATAGGTGAAGTTTTCATAGTTTTGTGAAAACTTGTCTTGACAGATTTTAGTTAAAGACATTTCACAATTCAAAACAAAGTGGAGATTTGTTGAATATTTGGAGTCTGTTTAGATTAGCTGTTGCATGTTATTATTTTTTATTACTGTTACTAATTACTGATTGCTAATTTCTGTTTTTTGTTACTGATTGCTAATAAAACTAATAAAGTATTTAGTTAATTTTGTACTTGATGTTGCAGTTGAATAATAAAATATTTAATTTAAACAATTAATTTATATAGATAAATCATATTACAATATTTATTTTTATATTTTATAATGTTATATTTTTAAGATAATATTCTATAAATAACATTGAAATCTTTTCACTTAATTTTTAATTTTTTTAAAAAATATTAATTTTTACTAGATGATAAAAAAAATATAATGTTTAAGATTTTTTTTATAAGAGTTAATATTAAAGAAAATTGAAGTGAAAAAAAAATATTATTTAAGAATAGTTGAGAAAAGAAAATATTGTGTTCATACAACTATTAATGAAATAAATTAATATATCTAATTTATATTAAAAATAAAAAATAAAAAATAATATAAATATTTTTTAAAGGTAATTTTGTTTATGTAAATTATTATTAATATTAAAAAGTAAAAAGTAACTTAACAAGTAGTAAAAAATAGTTTTGAACTTTTTTTCAATCGACTGCTATTAGTAAGTCATAAAAGTAAATAAACAAAATCAAAAAACAGTACAAAAATATTTACTAAACACCTATCTACTTATTTTTTAAAAATAAAATGTAAATACATCTTATTAAAAATTTATCCAAACAATTCCTTAGTTTGTCTCGTGTTGCAAAATAAAGAAACTACATTTTTTATCTTCTCTTGATAACATGGAGAAGAAGAAAAGGTAACGTGTATTATTTGTCTTATATGTGGTAAGATTGCATCAATCTTGCATGATTCTTTGAGTGCAAAGGGAATTTATTTGATCATATCTTTTTTGAAGACTTTTCTCAAAGGCTTTGTTATAAAAGGAGCATAGGCAGAAGACACTGGTACCAAACAAGAGAGGAGGGGAGTGGCAGAAAGGCTTGTATAAAGCACGTTTATTCTATGTAGTTTAACTCTGAAGTTTGAGAGAGGATATACAAGGGATTCATGATCGGGATAAATTGTAAGTGAATTTCAATGTTTATGTTTGTGCAAATTATTCTCCTATAGTAAAGAATGGTTATTTTCTGTAGACATAAATAAAAATTTACCAAACTATATAAATTTTTTATATGCATATATCTTTCATCTTACTTATTTTTCTTTCTATTAAATTCAAACGCGTACAAATCTATAATTAAATCTTAACTTTTACTATGTGAGGTCAAATCCCAACACATGCACTGCTTCGCCAGAGGTAAAATGAAACTCTTACAAAAGATTAAATTTCCCAACCTACCGTCCAAAGAAATTCTTCTGTATCTAGTAAACATAGCTACGTCAAAACATGAAACCCCCATATCAAGCAAACTATCAATTATAAATAAACACAATAATAATAATAATAATAATAATAACAACAACAAGAAGAAGAAGAAATCGAGGAGGTTGTTTTAAGAGAAACGGTGTGGTTCTAGCTTTGTAAACATTTTTTCACGCCCGGCCGGTTGAATAGAAGCTATCTTTTTCCACTTCTTTTTTTTTTGCTTTTTTCTTTGTTGTTTCCGTTTTTGGCAGAGTCGTGTCGATTATAAACTTCTTAAAAAATGTTATAATCACACTCCATCGCAGGTATTAGCCTCTCTCAATTCATGTATCTTTAGCCTATCAAAAAGGTGCTGGAGCTGAGCGCAGGGCTTCCTCATTCTCAGTGAATATCAAAAAAGCTTTTTGGCTACAAATATTGAAATATACAATGGGTATTAATTATCAAATTGTAAATAATGTATTAAATTTAAAAAATAAAAAAACAAGCTAAATCATTACATATTTTTAAATAAACTGTATATTTCTCTCAATCCTTTTCTTATATGTCTGCGCAAGCAAGGTCTTTAAACATTGAAAATGAAAGAGGAAAAACAAAGGACTTAAAGGTTGATTGTCTGTTTTGACGCTACCCTAGGCATCGAATAATAAGCTAATTTCAAAACAAGCACTTTATGTCTGGACTAAAGGTAAAAAAAAAAAAAAAAAAATTTAGTTAACTGAGAAAATCGAACTAAACTAAATTGAAATTTTAATAAATTGAATCAATTTTATAACCAGTTATTTGAACTGAATTAAAAATAAAATTTTTAGTTCAGTTTCAATTTTTAATATTAAAAAATCATAATCAACTGAACCGAACTGAAATGTTATTTCATACACACACACAGACATATATATTAATAATAAAAAATTACTCATATAATAATTATTAACAAATAAATGTTAATAAAATATTATTATATTTCAAATAATTATTTATTTATTTTTTATATATAATGATAATTATAATTTTCAAAAAATATATATATCAAAACTAATTTTTTGCATTTGGATTATAATTTAAAAATTTTTTATTATTACATTCAGTTAATCGAAAAGTTAACTGAAATTAAATTAAAATTTTCAGTTAACTAAATTTTAGTTAATTAAAGCTTTAATTTGAAAACAGTTTTTAATTTTACATAACCAAAAATATCAACTTAACAACGATTATGTTAGTTCAATTTAGTTTACCAAACCGTAAACACTCACAATCTCAACTATCCTTTTCTCTCTCCGATGGGAAAAAAAATTGACAAGAGTATATAATGTATAATTGGACTTCTCCATTGTCCTTATTTATCACTGATTACAGTTTTAATTTCCAAAATTGATTCTCATTAGCCAAACCTCGCTAGAGAGATGGAGAACAGAATCTGATGATTTCACTGAAGAAGTTGTTCACGTAGATGAACTCAATATGAGTTCTTGGTTTCGGCCAAAATGGTTCTCGTTGTGTATTTGTAAATCTAGCACGGACTTACTCTTGGGGATAAATATTTTTGGAGTCCTAAACCTTTAAGTTTTTTTATATTTGAATCCTAAACTTTTTTAACATTTCATTTGAATCTTAAATCTTTTAATTTTTTACTATATCAGTCCTTTAAGTTACGAAAAGTAGTCAATCTATTAATAAGTGAGTTTAATTTAATAAAAATCATTTAAAAAAGGTTAAATACATGAGTTAAATATTTTTTTCATCAACAAAATATGCATATTAAATATTTTTTTAATCAACAAATATACGAATTAAATAGGTAACATGCATATTTTTTTATAAAAAAGACATTCAATTCATATATTTAATCTTTTTTAAATAATTTTTTGTAAAGTTAAAATTATTTTTTAATAGATTGATCACTTTTATTAAACAGAGGGACTGATTTGGTAGAAAATCAAAAAGTTTAGGACTCAAATAAAATGTCAAAAAGGTTTAGAACTCAAATATAAAAAAACTTAAAGGTTTAGGACTAAAAAAATGTTTATCCCCTTACTCTTGTAGGTAAGCCTTGAAAATCGACTCAAGTCCACATAAATCGTTAACGGTCAATGATACATGGTTCGAAATATAAAATATTATAATAGTTTAAAACGTCATTAAATCATAATTTTATTAATCTAAAATTAAAGAACCTGAATTTGGATTACTCAAATCCGAATAATTTTAATTTAAAATCCAAAACTCAATAGCCATAAAATGAGATAAACCTAAAATTTGATATGAAACATATGTCTAAATTTAAAATATTAAAAATTTAAATGACCGAAAACTTGAAACAAACTGATATAAATCTGACTTTACTCATTCTGATTGTGGTCTCCATAATTGTATTGCATCTTTGAATGAATTGGAGATTTGGTTTGCTGATAAAAAAAAAAAAAAAAAAAGCCCAAAATTATATTTTTTAAAAAAAGTCTTAACACATTACACAATAACTAAAGGTTTTTTTTTTCTTTTATTAACCAAAGGGATGGCCCACATGTAGTTTAGTTTTAAATAACTCACAAAAATGATACAATCTTACTGTTTTGTTTTATCATAAATATTTTTTTTAACTCTTTAATTAGTTGGTTTGTAAATTTTAGAATCTCAAATCTGCAACCAATTTGTCATTAACATTTTGAAAAAATTGAAAACCACATATTTTTTTTCTTCATCAATTTAAGAAGGGTCAGTTTTGCTAAATTAGATTGAGCGGTTTTTGAAAGGTTCGGTGATGGTTAAATTTTATTAGTTAAAATTTATAACTATATGTATATGTAAGTATATAAAGTCCAAATTAAGAAAAGATTTCAGTCTTTTTCTCTCTAATATATGGCGATTCTTCATAAATTCGTAAATTAAAAATAATATTAAAATATTTTATAATTTAGAAAATTCTATCACAATTAGAATTATGGTTCGCAATTAATATAAATTTAATTATAATTAAATAAGAATTCTATTAATTTATATTTTCTTATTTTAATTATAGTTAAATCTTTATAACTATAAATTTTATAATAAAATAAAATAATAACAAGAGAAAAAAAAACTATTTCACAAATTCTCTTTTTTAGAAAAGAAAGAAGATTAAAAAAAGTCTCTCAAATTTACCTATAATTTTTTTCTCAAAAGAAAAAACAAAACACTACTTCCAAATTTGTTTTCCTAAAAAGGAAAAAAAAAGTTCTTTTATTTTCTTAAAAAAATTTTAAAAAATTCCTTAAAAATTTTTTTCCTTACTGATACCTGGTGATTTCTCATAAATTTATAAATTAAAAATAATATTAAAATATTTTATAATTATAAAAATTCTATTATAATTAGAATTATGATTTATAATTAATATAAATCTAATTATAATCAAATAAGAATTCTATTAATTTATAGGTTCCAAATTTGACTATAATTAAATTTTTATAATTATAAATTTTATAATAAAATAAACTAATAAAAAGAGAAAGAAAAACTATTTCACAAATCCTCCTTTTTAAAAAAGAAAAAAATTAAAAAAATCTCCCAAATTTTCTTATAATTTTTTTTCAAAATAAAAAATAAAACACTACTTCCAAATTTATTTTCTTAAAAAAGAAAACAAGTTCTTTTTATTTTCTTAAAAAAATTTAAATTCCTAAAAAAATAATACTCAAAATTTAAATTTTTTTACTTTTCTTTTTAATAAAATAAATTTAAAATAAATTTTTTAAAACGTATGAGTAAATAGTATTCTATTACTAGCAAATTATATTATTGATTTCCATGTAAAAGTTTGTGAAATAAATTATTAATTTTGTCTAAAAAAATAAATTATTAATTTATGGCTGACCAGAAAATTTAGTTGGGAAATAAACCAAATTAATTATGCATCGTGCAGCCATTGCAGGCCAAAAAAAAAGCAAGGAAACAGCCATTGGAGCATAACTGAGTGAGAAGGCAGCTGCGATGAGCTTGTCGCTAATTCAAGGCTATTCTTCCGCTGAGGAAGAAAAAGATGAAGCAATTGAAGATTACGGTACTTCCTCCGACGAAAACGGAGACGATGGCTCCGCCGTCGCCTCCGCCGCCGTTAGGCCTTCCGTCACTTCCTACACTTCAGTGTTCGACGACCATTCTTCTGCCCCCCTTCCTCCTCCTCCTTCTTCTTCAGCATCCGCCCTTCCCTCCGCCTTCGACGTCTTTTCCGAAGTATATCCATCCATACATACCTCCACAACAAATTCTAGGGTTTTGTTTCTTTTTTTTGGGTTTCTTTTTATACCTAGTATCTAATTGATTTCTTGTTTTGTGGTTTTTGGAGATTTCAGGGCCACCGCAGTTTCTCAACAACTGTGTGGAAGATCAAGCTACGGCGAGAGACGTTGACAATCAGCAACAGCGGCAAGGGAGGCGTGGCCGCTGGAGAAATCGCAACAAGGACAAGAAAGACTTGCCTGCTGGTATCCCATTTCTCTCTGTTCCCTTAATGCCTTCCTTTCTTTCCTTTGTGTGTTTTTGAGTTTTGTTTTGTTCATATTCGGTTCGATTTCAAGAAAACCAAGGATGATGTATGAATGATGAGATCCACTTTGAAACTAAAAGTTAGATTTACAATTTAGCTAATCTAATTTGGATTCATTTTTGCAATTGCGGAAAAGGTGGTGTTTTGTTGGGCCATCCTTCTCTTCATTCGTTTTTCTACCACCGTTTGAATTTGATCTCTGAACATGTGTTTTGTTGCTCTAGAATTCATGGTGAGAAAAAACTGATGACCGTGAAGAATAACTTTTGAAATGTTTTTCTTGATGAGTGAAAGGTTTTACTGATTTTATTTTCTACCCTTCGACCATTAAAAAGTAATCGAGCAATTAGACGAATCAGAAATTTAAATATGCCGATATTGTGAAATGAATCAAATGCGTGGTGTGAAGAAGCCATCATAAAGTTACTTACAGTAGAAATATATAGAATATGACATAATGAAATGCAGTTGTGAGTTGTACAGTTAACGGTAGGACATCTAACTGTTACTTTTGAAGGCAGTCAGATTACAATTGCCGGCATCATTCCAGGATGCACCGTGGTAATAACTGGATTGCGGTGTGTGCATTGTATTTTGATTTTGCTAGGTCAATGTTCTTACCTGTAACTATTCGCAATTGTATATCTTCATAGCATGAGGCTGCAGTGTGGGTCATTTACAATTGCTCTAATTGTATGTTGTTGGAATAGCTGAAACTTATGGCAGCTTTATTGGGCCTAATGTCATCTTTTTAACAATGCATCTCATATTAGCAACCCTCCTGTAGTTCAACTGATAATGCTAATGCCTATAAGGTTTTATTATGGGCATGCCTAAAATCTCATTGCCATGTAACCACCAACTCTGGTACTCTATGTGGAAGTGCTGTTGTCTTACTTTTTCTTTGGGGTACGAACTATCTTTTGCATTTCCATTCCATGATTGTACTTAATTTTTTGTCATTTCCTTGTGCATGGTGAAGAGTTTTCAAGTTAACGTGCATTTTTTTTTACCAACTGTGGTGTTCATATTCCACAGGAGCAGTGGTGGAGGCCAAGGCTCAACTTGTTGGGATTCACGAGCGAGTAAGGAGTGATATTGAGGCTAACCAACATTCAAAATCATCAGAACCAAGCACAACCAAGGAAGCAAGCAAGCGTATGCCCACTGCAACCAATCCAAATGCAGAAGATGCTGCAGAACTGCTGAGGTGTGCAGTTTTCTTTTCCAATAAGTAGATATACAGTTTGCTATTTGTTTTATTTGTCATGGTAAGTCAATTGATGCCTTGAAAATGTGTGGTGTTGTTACCATGAAATCTTTGGATGGTGTAGCAGAATGCTTTTATTTTAGTTATGTTTTTTTTTTGTTTGGGGCCGCCCGGGCCGACTTTGATTATTCGCTCTATCTCGATGGATTTCCTTTCAATTCACTTTTAGTTGCCAAGGGAATAAATTCTTAAGGCGGGGTAGCATGCGCATAGTTTTGTTTATCTTTATGGTGGGGATTGGCATACAGGTTATAGCAGAAGTGGATGTTTGGGCATAATTGGCTCTAGGAAAAGAAGAAACAGTGTTACTACTGGATCAGAAACCCTTTCCTTAAGCAAAACTTTAGATCAGCCAAGTGTTTTCCATCCTTTTTTTTTTTTAAGTTATGTTTTCCTGTGAGCTGTTGCTGATTTTCAAAATATTGCTGCTTGTTCTATTTTATTAATAAATTTTCATTCTTTTTAAAATGGTAAGGATGTGCTTGCAATGCGGGATACCAAAAACCTACTCTAGTGCTCGGGGAATGGTCTGTCCAGTTTGTGGTGATCGGCCTCCAAGCGAAATGACCACGGAGCCAAAGAAGAAAGGCTCCACCATAAAAGATAAGGAAAAGAGTAAGAGGATGAAGGGTCAGTCATCTCATGCTTCTTGGAAGAGTGAGACAGAAATGCAACTCAGGCAGCAGTATGATTAGTGAAAACCAAAGAAAAACTTCACGGACACAGACTCAGGTAAATGTGCAATTAATGTGGTTTCTGGCTGTAGCAGCACTCCAGTAGGGTACTCAAGTGTATCAAGATTCAATGTTATGTAATGTATGACAAGTCTAACCAACGTTTTCTTTCTCCAACGCCATGTTCTTTTTTCTGTTAGATGGTTTGAGATTAGCCACTTAGCCTGAATAAATTACAAATCAGATGATTGGCGATGTATGACTAACTGTTGACTACCACCCATTAAGTAAACTCCTGTGGATGTATTTGTGATATAAATTTTTGGTTGTCCTTACCTAATTAAGCTCTTTGCTTTGTTTTGATCCTTTATACAGTGTAGGCAACCACATCACTTCAGTGCCTGCTACCATGCTTATGTTAGACCTTCGGTTCCTCGTCCATTTGTTCGATTAACGATTATAGTATGGTTGAACTCTTCTACGACGTGAATAATTCTGATGCTTACGCGGTTACATTGTTCTCGACAGTTGACAGGCATGTGTACTGATCGGGTAGATATATGCATGGATTACTGGTTCAGAAAATGTTCTGCAAGAAGATAGTAAGGAAGTGAACTTCTAGAGAGGAAATGAGAGGCATGGCTGGTAGGCCTAGCAGCAGTCAAACCAACAATTACAAGATATGCTCTCATGAGCATCTAGCCGATGATCCAAAGACAATCATTATTGAACTTCAAATCTCATCAAACTAGATGTTCCAAACAATATGAAATTTGAACATTTCCGCCGTCAGCGTTTGAGACATTGCCATTCAAGGCATATAAGTACTGGAAGTGTATAACGGCATAAGGGTAATGACCATTTTACACCCTAAACGATGACCACTAAAAATGTATTTAGGAATGGTAATGACCACATTATTGCAAAACGGGATAAGGCCCCTACAAGTCCTAAAACCTTCAAATTTTTTTTCAATCAAATACTAAACATTTTTTACTTCTCAATTGAGTCCTAAACCTTTTGTTACCCTTTCAATTTGGTACCTTTTGGTCAACAAAATACGTGTTGACCACTAGAAATGTATTTTGACTAATCAATGTATGTTTTTTTCAAATACCAAACATGCGTATTTCAGAAAACTAAACCCTCAACTTCCATTTTTTTTCCCCCAAAACCAAACTCTTTGTCGAAAAAAGAAAAAAAAAAAAAACATTTACCAACATGTGAGTTTGGCACTTTTTGGTTTTTTTTTTTTTTTAATTTTTTATGAAGGGTTTCTCATTTTGGGAAAAAAATTGGTATTAAGGGTTTGGTTTTCCGAAATACATTTGTTTAATCTATATATATATATATATATATATTTAAAAATGTGTATTGTTAAGTCAAAATACGTTTTAACAATAAGGACATATTCTGTTAAAACAAAAGATAACCAAAATTGAAAGGGAAACAAAAGGTTTTAGATTAAATTTAAAAGTGAAAAAAGTTTAGGATTTAACTGAAAAAAATTCTAAAAGGTAGGGAGCTTGTCCCCTTTAACATACTTTACAAATACATCTATTCTTGGACAAAAACGTGTCAAATTATTATATTTGGAATTTGACATAATGGCAAACACTTAAATTCGGCAAAAAAAAATTATTATTATCTGAAAAAAGATTAACAAATACAATGGATATGTCCATTCTTGAACAAAACCTACATGTATGCACAGTGGATAGAAAATGTGGGTTTTATAAAGTGCAATGGAAGATTATTCTATATTGTACTCGAATCTATGGCATACTAACAAATCAAATAAACAAAAATTATTTATATGAAAACATAGTTGCCCACTAGACTTAGCTTGGTTGGTATGGGACTGTATGCCCTAGGGAGGTGGCCAGGGTTCGAGCCCCTGATTCCCAGCCGCTTCCCTTTAGAGGTATTCTCAATTTTATGTGTCTTATTTCAGTAGATTGAAGTGCTCTGTATGCTATTTATTGTCTTTAGATTGACTTACTCTCTAAAAAAATTAAATGAGAGCAGAATGTATTATTAGGCAAAGAAATAACTGTCAGGAAATACTCTGGGTCATAGCTTTATAGGCATAAGCAAAAAAAAAAAAAAAATGCATAATTTTGAACAGGAAAAGTTTCGATGATCACAAATTTCGTCAATATAAATAACCACAAAAATAATTTACGCACCACCCTGCACGCGGTTCAAGCGTCAACACCCGACCACGGTTTTGGATGTCCTAAAATGTAAAGTAAAGTTGAATGTATATTTGATTTTATATAATTTTGAAAATAGTTAGTAACCTTGATTGAGTACAGAAATGTATATTTCTTAGTAGATTTGGTGTAGCGGTTCAACTCATAATACTGTACACTCAATGCAATCATTTTTGATGAAATTTATAGGACAACTATTTGTAATTTTTTATTTTTATTCACTTAAAAACAGAAACAAACAATTTATGCCACATGTAAAATATTTGATATTAAATATATTATATCACTTTTTATACCATATTATAAAAAATTTTATTAATAATATAATGAGAACTTAATTACATTGTAATACAGTAGAAATATACTGAAACACACACAATCCACCTAATAGTTTACATATTATTTTATTATCTTTTTTAAATTCAATAATTCTTTTCCTAATTTATGTCACAATAATACCACATATAAATTTTTTTTGTCATGCAAAATATTACTCGTATAGTAATTTATGTTAATTTTTGTTATCTGAGTAACATAAAATACTTGGCATGAACCATAAATCGTTTTTGTGTCTTGTCAATCATCAATCGTGACGCACACCCAAAGCCATAGTCCTTGACAAATTTTGCCTGAAGTGATCATTCTACCATAGATTTTTTTTTTTCTTTTTGACTGAAATTCTACAATAGATTTTTTTTTTTTTTGACTGAAATTCTACAATAGATTTATACTTTATGAACAAAAGAAATTACATTCAATAAAAATCTCCGTCTTCGAAGAGCCTGCCCAGCCCTGTCTGGATGAAGATGAGGTTTAAAAAATTTGACTAAAAATCGGAGCGAAGATCTCTGATCTCTGTTTTTTTAATAAGGATAGCAATAAAGATGGAGATGAAAGTTCCTGTTTTTTTACTAACCCCGTGCCTTGTCCCCCTTTATGGTCCGTTGTTTATTTATTATTTTATTTATTTAGCCTATTACTGTCACGTAATAATACATAGATAGAGGGACTCAAATACAGTAGTTGTTAAGGCTGCTACAGTTAATTAACGGCATTGTAACTTGCTTTATCAAATGTGGAAATTAGGATTCTAGTGGATGTCTTTGGACCCATGTCCCTTATGGTGTGTTTGTTGTGGGAGGAAGGGTTGGGAAATAAGGAGAAAATAAAATAAAATAAAAAGAAAATAAAGTTGTTTGGAGTGGTAGAGAAAATGAAGAGAATGAAAGTATGGTAAAATAAAAGGTAAATAGTAATTTGTGAGAGAAAAAGTGAAGAGAAAATAAAATTATTTGGAGTAATAAAAAAATAAAAGTAGAAAGAAAATAAAATTATTTAGAATAATATAAAAAATAAAAAAAAAATATAAAAAAAATATATATATTATAATAATTATATTTTTCTTTCTCTCCTTTTATTTTTCTAACATAACAAACACACTTAAGGTCATTATGACAAATGGAAGTACTTGTCAAAGTTGAATACATACTGCTTCCATCATTTTACTGCAGATGTCAATTTTCATTCGAACGCTGCTGCATCATTAGTTTTAAAAGTGATTATTTTGTAGTTATTATATATGACATGAAAATTACAAAACAATTAGTTAAAACACAACCAAAAAAATTTGTCCCTTTTCATTGGTTATTCCCTTACATTCTCTCTGGCTCATCCTATGTGAACGCGGTGTCTCTCATCCTATTTGGACGTGGCGCCTCTGACAGTGGATTTGGATTCTGATTAAAAAAAACTGTGAGAAAATTTTTTTTTTTTTAGATAAATGAGAAATAAATAAAAAATAATAATAAGAATGAAAATGAGAAAAAAAAATCATGAGCTAAAAAATTATAAGAAAATAATATTATTTAAATAAATTAGAAATTGATAAAAAAGAAAAAAAATAATTTTTTCTTTCCTAATCAAAATCTTTCCCTCCTTTTCCCATAAAACCAAACACATCATTAAGGAGGCGTTCTAAGAATTTAGGAGCAGGGCATCAAATAGGACGAAACAGGCAGCTCATCACTTTAATAATCTCGAATCCTCTATCATCTTACGTGCGTCTCTCTCCCCCAGGTATTTGTCATTAGTTTGTTTTAAGGCCTGAGTTTCATCTTGTCTATTAAAATCCTATTGTGGTTTTGCTTTTGTGTTACTTGCATCGACCATTCTTTACAATTGAGCTTTTGTTGGGAGTAAAAGAAATGGGATAATTGAAAATTTTCAATACACCGTTGCGTATGGACGCGAGGACGGGGATCCCAGCCTCCAACGGGGACGAGGACAGGTATCAAAATCCCTTCCCCACCGAAAACAGGGACGAGAATACACCCCCCCTTCCCCGGCGGGGCGCCACGCCGGCCGCGCTCCATTGCCATCCCTGGTTGCACCAGACATGCAATGCAATGTCGAGAAAAACGAGAAAATGCAATACCATTATAGATTCCTAACAAAAGTGACTCTTATACTCGTGAAGAAAGCGATTGACAAACTACTGGAAACATTACAGATTGGCGAATGAGTAGCTTACAACAACCACCATTGCATGAGTATACAGGAAATTGAGAACTGATGAGACCAAACGCATGGTCTTTGTTCGGTGCCTTGTAAAACATACTTAAATATGATGATTAGCCGTGATCCAAGAAACAATATTTATCTTATGACACATCCATGGTATCTCATTGTTTGTCGTTGCTCATTAACACGCTTTTATCTGCACCGACGACATTTTCGCCAGGCCGAACCTGCTCTTCAACCATCGCATGGGAACCACTGAAAGACTCGTGAAGCTGCAAGTTTACTTCCATCTCAGAATCCAAATACCAGGTTACCTCTATAGCTGTGTAAAAGGAACATTTTGAAAGCTCACCATGACATGAGACTTGAGAGACAAAGCATCACTAGTAGACATTAGAGATGGATCTGAGGGCCTATGAAACAACAAGTGCGCAATAGATCGATCAATGGGATTTGTATCAGTTTCAACATCCATGAAGCCAGTGGTCCTGACAACAAAGACAAATTTAGAATCCCACCCACGCTGCAAACTAAGACAATTATTATTTAATGCAATAAATAATTCAAAGAACTCAGAAACTATAATTCCAAGAAAATTGGCGAACACGTTTTTTTTACCCTACGCCCTCAAAACCATCAATAATTACTAAAGCCAATTCCAATTGACTTCTTGTTCATTAAGTTGTCCTATAATGTAAGAACAACTTAATAAATTCCTACTTCAATCCAACACGCAGGTATTTACTCCAGGCTCTAGTCAGTGAAAGCTGATGGACTAGATGATAATAGCAGCTTTATGTAAATGAACAAAACACATACATGTGAATTGAGAGATGAGGGAGAGAGAGCAAGTATAAAACATTAACAAGCGAATGTATTGGGAGACATTAGGAAAATCAATCCTCCAAAACATGAAAGCATGCAGATCCCTACTTTTTACACGGATACTACAAGGACTGTTAAGCGGTCTGGTATGGATGGTTTTTATAATTGTATCAATCCAATTTACAGCTTGCAGTCATTAAAAGAAGAATCCACAACTAATCCCTCTGAGTGGACAATTAGTCAACTCGCATCATGTGGAACCGGCCTGTTTTGAGTAGTCTAGAAATTATTAAGCTTTGCTTTATATTACCCCAGCAAGATTCACATTCTATTGCAATTAACTTTAGAAAACTAATACACGCTTTCACCAAAAAAATAAAAAAATAAAAAATCTATGACTAACATCTAATTTTGTGATGGGCCGCTCTTAAATTTTAGCTATTGAAGTCCATAGTACAAATCCAATAACCAAAAGAAAACATGAATGAAGAAACCGACAAAAGACATGATATAAAACAGAGATAAGCCAGCAGTGTCATACTTGTTTGTTTCCTCAGCCATAAATGCATCGCTTGTATCTTTACCATCTCTCTTGCCGCCATTTGTATTCACGCAATTATGCCTTTGTTCAGCACTCCTAGCCAAGCGATACAGACTATCCCTTATGCACAGTTTTGTCCTAATATCCAACTGAATGTAATGTGATTAAGCTTACAATTTATTAAACCATAAAATGTCAAGAATGCTTTATATCATGTTTGGGGAATACATATGCAACAACCTTCCCAATTGGTAACTACAGACTACAAAGAGATTCAATTGCTCATCAGAACATAAAGGGCATTCAATCTCTTCATCCCATGAAATACTTGTATTCCAATAGTCATCAGGATTTTCCATAAGGTTCTCCACATGATGGTAGCACAAGTATCACAAAAGTTTCACTAGACCTTAGAGCCACATTATCTTTACTTAGTTAACTGAAGGTAAACATTTTCCCATCCTTTGATACAGGCACCAGTTTCCCTCCCTACTATGTTGCTGGAAAAATTGCATTTTTGGCATGATTTAAGTGCAGAACATATATTTGGACAGTGAATAATATGGTACTCATTGACATCATCGACATAATCATTTCATTCAAATATTGGCAAGATGTAAGTTTAGATACACAATACGAACAAAATTTTTCAGATCTAAAGAGGCATGAGGGTGATTTTTCTATGGACAATATCTTCAGAAACAGGTAGAACACTTATAAGGAAAATGATATAAATATGCCATACTCATTGTTTCTTTCATTTCTATAATGGTATGACTGGTACCTGTTCCATGACATGTTGAAGCTGGCGAAAACTAGTTGCTTGTAGTGAGATGTCATCCAACACAGACCTCGTGCAGGAACTCTCCTGTGCATTAGAAGAAACGAGTTCTCCCTGCATGCCTCTTTTAACTCCTTCAATTTCACTTTGACCTTCAATCTCATATTCTGATTGACAGCCCTGTTTTTGAATAAAAAATGGGTCATGAGATGCCGTTGGACTTGCGATATTTGTATGCTCAAAATTCCTAGCAAATGAAGGCTGTAAATCCCGCCGAAGCAGTTGATTATCTATCTCATCATCTATTGCATGGCAAGCCTCAAAAATTGACTTTGAAAGCTTTTCATGGACTCTATGTGATTTGATGCATGTGAGGACTCCTCAAGAAGAAATGGGAGCCACTGCATTCAGATTTGGCACCAGATTGTGTTGGACAGGCTGAAATTTCATCTGGAGGACTGTAGTCCACATACATAAATGAAATATGAGTCTGCAACTAATTCAAGAAGTGAGGCCCTACATTTTGTTTAACTAATTGAATTCCTGGAGAAGAAAATAGTTGATGGGATGAGTCTCTAGATGAGATCGTTGTCTCTTGAAACTGCTTCAAGCTATCACTATGATGGAAAGAACCACCATTTTCCAGTTTCCGGTCCCTTCTCTTCCCAGCTGATTGATTTTGCTGCCTTGTCTGCTTTCTCTGCCAATGGCACTGTCAACTCAACACAATTAGACAGCATACATACATAAATGACAAACCAATATATGTTGAACCATCAGAAGGATATAAATGCAAGCTTTGTTCCAGTTAGGAGAACTATTTGTATTTTGAATGTGCAAATGAAATTTAAGTTGGTAAATTCACAAAGTCCACAATGCCGAAACAAATGTGGCACCGGAAAAATGTCAATGTTGATAACATAGTGAAATTCTTTTCCGTTCCCGTCATTTGGAAACAAAATATGAACAAAATATTGAACTCGCTGCAAAACCCATTTAGGGTCCACAAAAGCTCTGTACTCAAAACTAGCAATTCTAGCATCTAGGTCGAATGGAGGCATAGTTTTACCATATATAGTTGCTAACTAAAGTGAAAATCTTACACATCTGTTCACCGAGTATCAAGTCATCCTTACTTACAGATTTAGTAGCTGAACTATTCACTGATGACGACTGGCCAGAAGCAGGATGGTCTACAGCACTCACAATCCTCGAACTTATTTTGTCACCCATGAATAGATTTTTCTTGTCAGAATCACCGACTGAAAGATGTCCACTACTAAGACCAGATACTTCATGGGGTTCTTCTAAACTATTTAACACACTTGCCTCAGAACTTGATATCTTCGAATCCATTTTCAATGCATCTTCAGATACTTCAATAGAATGAGAAGACGAAAACCAGATATCATCTTCATTACCAAAATTCTCCAACCCAAATGTGGCATCGCAACTACTGCAAGATGACAAAATATAAGATCATAACATTGACATACGAAGATAAAGCCAAAAGTGCCCTCTACATCTACAGAGCATACTTATTCTATTGTCATATACATTCTGTAAAATATAAAAGGATTAATCAAAAGAAAGATGAAAAACATAGAATCATGGAGAATAACCTAAATATTATAATAACCGTTTAGACATGCTCAAATGATTCCACTACTTTATATATTTAGATGTAAATAAACTAATGTGAGTAATTACGGAATTTATGCACAACCTGAACATGCGGTCAACATCTCCAAAATTGCTGATATCATTGTCCCACGAATAGTACAACAGATCGCTGCTTTCTTTGTCTTCTCGTCCATTGTCAAAAAAGCTGAGATCATTATCTGCTTGAGTAAGGTGACTGAGGGGATAATGAAACAGGTTATTGTCCTCTGCACAATGCTTTTCGTCCAAGACAGCACCATCACAGATTTCACTGCCTACTGGATTAATATTTTTATTTTTCAAATATTGACCTAGCAATGGTGTTTCGTCTGATGCTATAATTGTTTCTTTCACTGGATCACTTGCACATGATGCGGCAAAGACACCACCAGGTGTGTGGGATAAATCTTTTTGTAGCATTTTATCTTGCTTTATTAGAATAGGTAAGCTATTTTTTTTATGCCTCTGAGTACCATGTTTAATTGCATCATAAGTATTCCTGTCCATACTAGCTGCTTCATGTCTTAATTTCTTGTGGTAATCAGCCCCAACTAGAACTTGATCCCCACATTCACTGATAGGATGAGGTACTATATGATCATCACTCGCACTGAATTCATCCCACACATTATCTTCAAGCTGCAACATAAGTAACGAGATATTAACCAGCTGATATAGTTACTCATACATTCATAAAAATGGCTACATTGCATGAAAGATGGAAGTTCAATGACATCAATTTCAGATTTCCCTAGAGATACAAGTTCAAAACATTGTGGTTGTTAGTAAAAGGGAGGTCGGCAAAAAAAGTAAACTGATTCACAGGCATCTCTATACACATAATTGAGATAAGAAAACAAGAAAACATGTCCCAGACAAATCTGTCTATTTGGAGGAAATACCACAATGGCACCCATTTTTTTATGGTACAAATGTTAATTTATTTGATTTGCAAGCATATCAGGAGAATAAGTGGTTTAATGGTGGATTGAAGCATACAATCGAAATGAGACGGAAGGCAGTCAAAAGCAAGAACTCTGATAAAAGGTTTGTAACGGTTCTAAAGTGACCTTATCTAATGTTATTCAGCAGTATTCATGTGGGAAGCATGGATTGTAATTGCATGCATGTATAAGGTATCGTAGTGTAGCAGTGAGCAGGAGAAGGTAATAGAGAAGGATCCTATAGTCCTGTGAATCTAAGTAAATGATGACTTTCTTCTAGCTTATTGGCTAAATGAATTTGCGATGTCAAGTATTACAGTTGACAATATTTGGCCAAAGGCTTTTGTCACAGCTGGTAAGATATTTCCAGGACCATACGTCCATTTTAAAGAGAGTTTAGTGTAAATATGGATGGCAGCACCATTTATTCTAATATTGACCTGTCGTGGCTCCCACATTGAGAGCATGTTAAAAATAAAACCATATAAGCTTGAAAGCTCCAATCTCATTATCTACTGGCAAAAAAGTATATCATGAGATCCCTGCCCCTCACACCAACAGATAAAAGAAGAACAATATGAGGTGAGATGGGTGTGTGTGTGTGTGTGTGTGTGTGAATGCGAGAGAGAGAGAGAGAGAGAGAGAGAAGGGAATAATTTAAATAAAAAAAAAAAGAACTCTCCACATAACGACGAAGTACATAAAGAAATACAAGTGCCAGAAAAGAAATACAGACATTCAGCATGAAATCCGCAGCTAAGTTCACTACGCTAAATGGAACTAGCAAAAACAGAATTGAGATGGCAATATAGAGGTAGTATTGCCATTTCCATAGCCATAAAAGGTTCTTAGAAGTTCTTTTTTTTTTTTTTTTCTTTTGAGGTTGTGAATCGTTGGCTAATTATTAACAAACGAGCGCAATAAAATAAGATCTAAATGAGGACGAATCAACAAGGTAAATATCATCTTTGAGAAAATAAACAAGAATGCAGCAGCATATCTGTAAGTTAGCTGCAAGAAATAAGTGAAAATGAAACAATGAACTTAAAAGTGAACACATTAATATTGCAAAATAATGATGCAAAAACAACAATAAGATGTGGAAACGGTAATAGAGGGATGCCAAAATTATCTTAACAGGTTATTAATAAATGCTTTTGTCTTCCTCACGATTTCCAATCAAACTTGGACATGCCAAGCGCTAGCCATAAAAAAGAACTCAGCTTGTTGCTTGGCCCATGCTACCACAAGATTAAGCTCAATGGGTATGAAAGTAGTCAAGGTAATGCCAGTCCATGGGATATTGGTAATTTGATAATTGATATGCAATAGTGTGGGAAGATGGAGTTTGGTTTTCTCTATGAAAGAAGGGCTTACAACGATTGCAGTTGCTGAACATTTGGCATTATGGCAAGGTGTCAGCCTGCGCTGTGATATGGTTATTACGCAGACAACAGTTAACACTGATTCCAAACTTGCTGTTATATTGATCAACTTTGAAAGTCAGACATATTGGCTTTACACTGCATTTATTGAGGACCGTTTAGCTCCCATTCATTGAGATTGGATACGACAGTTTTGGCATTGCTTTTGAAGCAAATTGCTGCGCCCATCATTTAGCTCAACTTGGACACTCTCTCAACTTTGGGTGGCACATTTGGCATCACCTCCTCATTGTATCATCTTCTTTTGGAGGCAAGTTTAGTAAGTGTGGGATTTAATGTACCAAAGAAAACAAGGACAGCGCCATAAAAGAAGGCTGGTCTGACATCAGCAAGGTCTGCTATTCTCTGTTTTTCAATTTTTGTTTAGTGTTATTCACATTTTAAAGGTTTCTGTGTAAACGCAGTGCTTTTCACTTTGTTCAGATCCTATGTCTTTGCAGTCTTGCAATTTAGGGTTTCCACAAACATACATTAGTCTGACTACAGGATGAAAGGGGAGTGTTTCACTAAATCGCTCCATCTGAAGTTTTCAAACAAGAATAGAGAGCTTAATTCTATAAATGAAAATTTAGGCTACCAGTTGTTTTGCTAGTATCATAAATATTCATGGTAGAATTGAAACTCTGTTTCTTCTTCTCTTTCTTTTCTTTTCATCCAATTTCTGTTTCTCTAAAATTTTGTTGCTATAAGAAAATCATATAATCAAAGATCAATTCCTTTCTAAAATGCTTCTACGCAAGAATAACAAAATACAGCCATCGCTCAGTGGATTTGGTTAATGGAACATCAAAACAAAACAAATAGAAATTTTTTGTTTCCTTGCATGAATTTACTGGCATGACGATGTTAAAAACTGTGTAAAAAAAAAACTTGAAATTGCGAATAACTAGTGAGATTCATACCTCATAAAAGCACAAGCCTGACATTCGTTCAAGATCCTCTATCCGCAAGTAAAGATAATGATTTGAGGTGGCATCATGACTACCATGAAATCGTGCCCGACTTATGCTTCTGGTTCCCAAAAACAACAAAGAGATACCAAAAATTAGCATCCTTATGTTGAGAGAGAGTAAACATTCAACCAAGTAAGTTAAACTAATTCAATAACAAGCTTGAACGATGAGAATTGAAAAAAATTGGGAAGAAGTCATAAACCATAATGCCAAGCTTCTTCATTCCTAGTCTAGACTGCTATTGGCATGTAGATACAGAGAATTATTATTATTATATATATATATATATATATTCAAATTTTTGTGCTTGTTTACTAAAATCCTGAGGCCTTCCCTTAACAGTGGTCATAGTGAAGAAATCTTTGGCCAAAAAGCAAGCAGATTTTTAAGCTTAGACAGGGTGTGGAGTGGGGTTCCTCCTAATCTTCACTAAATATAACCTCCCCACAGTATTATACTGCCATTCATTGAATTCCAGACCAGAGTATGCAACCATGGCTGTTACAGTAAACAAGCCACTTCAACTTCCATCATTTTTCCAAACCATCAAAAAAAAAAAAAAGAAAAGAAAGAAAAAAACAAAAATCAGATCATAAACAAAGCAGCAGCCTTTAAAGAGGGAAATTATATTCATTTTTGTCAACAAATCATTTCAGCCTACCCTTAGCTATAACAATTAATCCAAAAATTATTTTTAAAAAAAAACTAAAAGAAAATAGCACAAGTTTGACCAGGAGATTTTTGCCTTTCTACTTTTCTTTTTCAAATTCAATTCAATCAAATTCCATCTTTCTCACTTCCAACAATTTTCTCAGCAACCAATCCAAACAAAACGCTAAAATTCCCAAAAAAAAAAAAAAAAAATACAAATTGATACAACCAAACAATAACAAAACTAAGTAGAGACGAGATTTCGCAGCTCACCTGAGTCCAAACAACAAAGTATTTTCTTTTTCTTTTTCTTTTCTTTTTTCCAAGAAAATCACAAGCTTTCCGGAGCAAAATATCAAAACAAAATTTCACAAGCCTTCCACACACCGATGATTTCTCGCAGTTTCTAGACTCTCCGGCTTTAGGCGTTCCTTCTTTTTCTTTTTTTCTTTTTTCTTTTTTGGTTATTCTTTTATTAAATTAGTATTTGGCGTGCTCTGGGTGGGCTGGGGAGTCGTGAAGGAGGCAACACGTGGCGAAGAGATCGAAGGCAAGCGAATCGGAAGATATCAGAATTCGTGGACGAGAGCGTTGGATGGATTCTGATCACTTTCCTTCACGCCATTGGTCCACGTAACTCAGTAGTTTCTGGAGACCCGTGTACGCGTCGGGGCCATGGGAATACTCGTGACATGCACGTGGGCTCCTTTTTCATCTGTTAGCTTTTCCCTTTTCTTTTTTTTTTTTGGAAATTCCTTTAATTAATTCCGTTTTTTGTTGGCATTGAAAGCACTAAGCAGGATAAAGCATAACTTTTTAGAGGGACAAATTCACAATAAAACGAGATAAATTGAGTGAAGACAAATTTTAAAAGAGAACAGGCATTCAAAAAGTTTACATGATAATTTTAGAATATGTGTGTGTGTGTAATAGGGTGAATTAAAAAATTACGTGATAATTTTATAAGTTGATATAAAAAGTATTTATATTTATTCTATTTTCTTAATAATTAGAGTTTAAATTTTTATTCTAATTAAATATTTTGAATTTTAATGCTGCAAATAAAGGGTCTTGAATTTCAATTTTTAGAAGAGAGGTTCTAAGATTTTTAGGAAGAAAAGTGAGATTTATAAGAAATAACATCTGTTTTTTTTTTCTTTTGTTTTCTGTGGCACATAGAGTGTTCTTCCTCGCGCGTGTATGTTAGCATCTTGCTTTTCTCTAATTAACAAAAAGTATTTTTCATGTAAGTATGTAAGCTGAGAGAAAGTTTATTAGTCATTAATGTTATTTTTGAAAGATCTCTATTTCAATATTTTATTTCTAAATTTTGTTTTAATTTTTTAATTCTGTTTCTTTTCTTTTAATGTTCCTCACTACTGTACTTTATCCTCAATAAATGGCAATTTAAACGGCAGTATTGAGATTGACAATTATCATCAATTGTCTTTCATATTGGTTACTATTTGGGAAATGGTAAGATTTAACATAATTATTGAACCAAAAAGCTGCTTACATTCAAAATTCACTCCTAGAGCAATTCATCCATTGGTCAAAAGAGGACATTACATTCAGGAAGATTTAATGTTCTCTTGATTTTGCTAAACCTGCCATTACCATTTACATTCAACCTTCCCTCGGCAGCTAGCCTGTCTTTTTTGATGCTGATAGTCGACCTCTAATGCACATAGAATAGTATGTCACTCTTGATGGTTTTTTCTTACTTTTTGTTTTTTTTTCAGTATGAGTGTGTTATTTCAGGGGAAAAAAAAAAACTTGGAAAAAGGGGAGACAAATGCCGATGGAGAATGAGGCCTTTTAGGATCAATAGTTCTTTGACTTTTTGGTAAGTTACAACCCTCGAAGTTTAGACTTCAAATGAGTTATTTTTTTAGCTAAATATAATAATTTAAAAAATATAATTTTTGTATCTTTTGAATTTGTGTTTTTGATCAACAATACACATGAAGTCATCCATTCCTCCGCGGGGAGGTTGTTGTGAAATCTACAACTATTCTATCATAGATCTTGAGACAGTTGATAGAAAGTATGAAAATCTTTTGATTTGCTTTTTACAATAAAAAATAAGCTTTTTTTTTTTAATGATTCTGTTAAACGGCTTCAATCAGATACTATATTCTACTGTCTCAGAAGTTTTAAGCCATTAATCCAAATTTTTGGGGCTTTCCACGATGAAAACAAAACCAAAATTTGGCACATCAAATATTTCCAAATCACCAATCTCGCAGCATGCAACACAGTATATATCACCCTGATCATGTTGTCCACCATCGATACTATCAACAGCCTCAACAAATCCTGTAGAAAGCCATCTCTCTGGTCCTTTATCATGATACAATGTACAGTCAGACAACAATTTCTTTTTGCTTTCAAAGGCATGTGGAGTATTTACAAAAACCATACAATTAGAAGATCTAAAATTACATGTTGGAGATATACATAACAACTTTTAGCGTTAAATGTTTTTCCTCGATCGTTTTTCTTTAACAGAAAGTTGATTTTAATTTTTTTTGGTTTTATTTCTTTGAGTCAGCTTAAAGCATTCTTTTCTCAATTAATTCTTCCAATAAAAAATTTTGCTTATTATAAAAAAAAAAGGATATCAACCCGCGCAATACGCAGAATGAAACCTAGTTACATATATAAAGCAGAAGCTGAGCAAAAAATTTTCAAATTTTCTATCTTTTCTAGGTGCCAATTTCTCAAATTAAGGGTAAAAAAAATCTCCAATTTCTCTTCATATTTTTCCTTTTTCAAAAAAAAATATATATATATTTTGATTCTCTTTGAATATAAAGGAAAAAAAAATTCCATCATTAAGTTTTTTTAAAAAAGTTAAAATTACTACCATTTGAGACAAAGGTTGTTCAAATTTGCCCAATATATTTTAGCATATAAAGAAACATATAGTAAAATTATCTTATGTTAAGAGATTTGATGAAAAAAATATTCCAACAAAAGTCAGACCTATAGAAATAAATAAAGAGTTATTAGAATGTTGCAAAAAAGAAATTAGTGGTTTATTAGAAAAAAGAATAATACGTCATAGTAAATCTCCTTAGTCATGTTCAGTCTTTTATGACTTGTTATAAATTATAAATCATTAAATAAAATTTTTAGAGTGGATTAGATATCTCATTCCTAACAAACGAGATTTAACAAAAAGACTATCTAGATCAGTTATATTTTCAAAATTCGATATGTAATCAAGTTTTTGGCAAATACAAATAGACAAAGAAGATAAGTATAAAACTACTTTTACTATTCTTTTTGGTCACTATGAGTGGAATGTTATGTCATTTGGACTTAAAAATGCTCCCTCATAATTCCAAAACATTATGTATACTTCTCATCTCAACCAATTTCCAAAAACTCCAACTACCACACCTAAAAGTTATAAAGACATTTTATAATTAAGACTTCAATCTTCTCTTAGTACTATATCAATACTTCTTACTAGACAACCTTCACCTTCACTTCCTACTGGCCAATCTTTTTAAGATTTTTCTGATGAACTTAAATATATTTCAAAAGAAATTTTATTTCTTGTCTGTTTCATTGAACTTGAGCATCAAACTGTATAAATAAAAATTCTTTTACCAACAATCTTTCCTAAAACTTCCTGTTCATACCAAAACACCCAAAAAAGGTGTCACATCCCAACTTTGGAGCATGTGACCGGTGCGACTATCTCAGATGGAGGACCCATCTTGAGACAACCGCAAACTTTAAATCAAGGAAACATCGAAAATAGAATTCTCGGTCTAAAATAAAGACTGAAACAACACAAGTGCTCCTCATAAATAAAAAATAGTACATGCCCAAATGTTTAGAAAACTAAGGTCCAACAGACAAGACCCAGTATTACAACCCAGAAAATATATACCGGCATATAAGAAAAACCGTACTAACGAAATCTACTATATACATAAACGATATACAGATATATTAGACAAGAAAAATAAAGAGTGAGATATACAGATATCTAAGTAAATAAACCTGACGCACATAAAATGGGAGAGTGACTATACCAACTGTAATCAGGATAAATCAAGCTAATAAAATGTAGCTAACAAAGTACAGGTGTAGCTCCAACTCACAAGTCAAGTAAATACATCACACGGACATAACTAGAGAGCAAAGTAACAGGCATGTCAAATAATAATAAACACTTCACAAAAGTTAGCTAGCCAATACTGTCTCTCCCCCATCAGGGTCAATTATGGTCACACTTGCTTACAGAGGTATGCCACGGATACAAGGTCAGTGTGCACACTGTCTACCGCGGCCTCCAGTAGCTGAGCGCCTAGTAACTCGTCTCAACTTGGTATGTCTGTGCATTTTTTAAATTTCAACAGTAGCAATCACTCAAGTGGCTAGGGTCATAAGAAACAGGTATAAATAATAATAATAGTAATTAAATATAGCAAGTTACTCTCCTCTATCTAGGTTTCCAGTTTATTTTATTAAAAGCTTACCATTTAGAATATAATTTATTAGTTTAAACCTTGAAAAATGATTATTCATATACTAGATAAAAATCAAACCAAATAATATAAGTAGACAAACAAGGTAACCTAGCGTGTTATATGTGTCAGGATTACTTACAGTAATTTAGCTATTCCAAAATTCACAAGCTTGGTGCAGGTGACGGCCTAGTGGTCTCCGGAGATCCTAAGCAGTTCAAATAAATTATAAGACGCGTTAGTTTACAATATAGAGTTATAACTTAACTTTAATTATTTATAACACAAGTACCCACAAAAAATAGGATATCGCGTTGCCTTAGTAATTGGGTTTAGAAACTGTTTTGAAGGAAAAGTGAGCAGAATAATACCTAAAGCTTTGGTTCGGCACACTTTGAATCAATTGGAATTGATACATATTTATACTGCTCTATGTGACAACTAGCTACCTAAATGATGGACACGTTGGACCTATTGTTATTTAAGTGGCTTATCAGTTGACAAGTGGTGTTGAGTTGTCATTTAAAGAAATCCAAAGGCAACGTGTATTGTATACTTGGCATGGGAAGGAAAGTGTATGTTTACTTACTTCTTAATCTGCCTTACGTGCCTCAAAGGTGCAGAACATCACAAAAGGATTGATTGTTCTATGAATTCATCTTAGTTGATATCGAATCACCAGATATTGAACATATTACAGACAAAGATGGTCAAATATTATATTCATCGATTAAAATTCAGAAGGTGATCACATTGAGTGAATGGGGTCAAATGACTCTTCAACAAAAACAAGAATCCATTCCTTTTCATTGTATTAAATTCTCAAGAGACTATAATCCACCAGTGTATAATCATCATGATTATATAGCACCCTAGTTCAATGTATTGTATTATCGTAATTGGCAACACTCATGATTTCTCAAGTTTACAATATCCTGCCCAAGAAAATTCCAAGTTGGTTCAACGACTAGTGACATAAATTTGGAATAACTGAGAAAATATTCCCTCATAAGATCATGGGGGGATATGAATTGTTTAAAACAAGTGTTCATGACGCACATGTGGACAATTATGGTATTTTGTTCTCATATTTGACATACCATTTATTCTGAGCTGGACATTTACTACCAAGCAATTTTATCCAAAGCCTTATCCTTCTACATTAACAAGACAAATAAATGTAAATGGTGGAAGAGACTTTCTCATGACAGAACCTATCCAGCCACAGTTACCCAGTGGCTCATCAAACAACAAGTGGTGGGACAAGATGATTCACCAATAAAACCTTTTCAAATAACCAAAACTAAATTACAAGCATCATTTGCATCTGCAGAATCCAAAGAAGAATATAGACAAAGGCTTAAAGAAGCATTGTCTCAAGTTTCAGATGATGACATGTCTGAATCAAATCTATACTACGATAATGAAAATTCAGACTATGGAGATTTGATTCCTTATCTTTATAGCTAAAGAAAATTTGTTATCTTATGACAAGTGGCAGACAAGTAAATTTTATCCTATCAACTTTAATTATCTTTTATAAAGTTTTTTGTCTTATTCAATAAGATATTCAATAATATAATCTTATGTAAAACCTTATGTCATAAGAACTTCAAATGGTTTTAAGTCCGGAATCATGCAACTATAAAAGGGGCCTTCTAGCTCTCAAAAGGCAAGGTGAGAAAATCTTGTTCATAGTTTTAGGGATTTTCACTACTGGTATGAAGCCTTTTTGTAAGTTTTTTTTTTATAACTAAATTTCTTTTATCAAAAGTTTTATGGAAGCATTTAATTTTGAAATTCATAGTAATATTCCAATAGATGATGAAGAAATTGAGCTTTTCATAACCTTTTTTTCTAATCCCAAATATTTGTCTTTATTCAAACTTCATCCTGATAATTCTTGACTAATGGTATCAGAACCAAGAAATTTTCCTGTGGAAGGGTGTGTAAGGATTAGAACTATACTTTATAATTTAGATACTCATATATACATCTTTAGATGGGTTACTAAAGATATCATTTGAGGATATATTAGTTTTCCCCATTTAAAATAGAAAGTTATTTAATTTGTTTTTAATAATCTTAAATAATAAAAAATTACTCATAAATTTTCTTTTTTAAATAATCAAACAAAAGCCTATTTAAATCTTCTTAGTGTAGCCAATTTTTTTTTTCTCAATCCTATATGCTGGGCGCTCATCAAACTTTCATAACAAGCATAGAAAATCTTCAGCGCTTTTTTTTTTATTATTTCTGTCACGCGCAAATTCTCATTAATTCATTAATTATTAAGAAAAAATAAAAATAAATCAAAAAAAGTCCCTAATCTCCTGTTTAGGAAATTAAGAAAGACAATATCTATTTATAAATTCATCTCTTTAATAATTAAAACTTATTTAAATTTAGAAAATAATCTATAATATCCTCTTTAAGAAATTAAGAAAGACACCTCTTTAGCAATTGAAAATTATTCAAGCCTTTCTTCTACTCTTTAAGAAATTAATTAAATAGAAACCCATAAATTCTCCTCTTTAAAATTTTAAATAGACACTAATAAAAGTCCCACTTAATTTTTTAAAGAACCACACTAATTTTACTCGAGATAATTATTACACCCTCTGTTTTTTCTGTTCACTTTGTGGTGCACCTTGCAGTAATCATCTCTCACATTCATTCTTCGGTTGTTGTACCTTTGTTGGTATCTTCCATTGTTGGGTACGTGGTTTCTTTCTTCTCTTATTTAGAATAAAAGAAAGACAATTGTTTGTACATTAGTTTGCCAATTTCTGTCACATTCTTGCATGAGAAAGTCTAAAAAACTGGTACCTCGGATACCCTAATGGTCAGAGTTTAAAATTTATTATACAAGTTTTGAATATTAATAATGTGAAGGAGGATGTGAGATTTTTAAGAAGGAGAAAACTATCTTTATTATATAGTTCATGACTTAATGGAACAAAAAAAAAAAAAAAAAATCCTATCGTCGACTCCATAAAACATGAAGATTTTATATTTTTTAATGCTCAAGAATTTTTCATATCTTACAAATAAAAGAACTAATGTCAAAGAAATAATAATATTTGATAGTAATCTCCTTCATGAACTATTTTTGACTTTAATATCAATGCAGAATATGGATCTCATACTAATCAAGAACCTTAAAATAATAGACCAAAAAATGTCGACATCGAAGCTTGAATTATTCAGCTTTGGAAATCGGTTAACCCAGGAAATAAGAATAATTTCATGAGTATGATATGATTTTGGATGACAATGAAAAATCATTCACAACCTTAAAATTATTTGTATTAGATAATGTCTACTAAACTAAATTTAATGTTTTTCCGTATACAGAAATATGATTCGTGCAATTCTTCATTTTTCAATTAGTAAATAAAAGAAAAAAATCTCATTTATTATCCTCTCAAATAGGATCCCACTTATCAAAAGGTGAATTCGGAAGTAGTCTGTTTCTCTTTTAAGAGAAAGGAAACAAGAAAATTTAGAAGAATTTTTTTTTTCCTTTTTAGAACAAATAGCAGGCAGAGTCTTGAAATTTGATTTGTATTTTCCTCAATAAGAAAAAAATATATTCAAAACTATCTACAATAGCATAATCAGTTAAACATTGTTATATTTTTTTTGTTATTCTATTAAATAGAAATATTTGTGTTTTTGGGAGATAAAAAGAGTTCATAGATCAAACAATGACAATTCTTAATACTACATAATTTGCAGCAGCAGAATAATTAAATTTTATCTCAACACCTAATTGAATTTATACTAAAATTTTCTAACAAAATATCAAAAATCCGGTATATATATATATATATATGAAATCAAATTCAATTAGTCATGTTCATCATACACAAACGATGAAACAACACATAATGACTTTATCAATTGTGAATGTTGTTTTGACAAATTCAAACGATCTTTAATTGACATGCACCCTGTTATCAAATACATGCTTCCGCTGGATAATCAGGTTGATAAGTTAATAATATTTTGACGCGAGGAGATTTTGGGGTAGTAGGTATATCATGATGATAATCTGTCACTTGCAAAGAATGGTAGTCACGTTAAGGGAACGGATCAATGCCCACATTCGTGTGTGCAAGAGTTTTAAAGCGTCCAAAAATTTTCGGAAAAGATACCTCAGATGAGATGACGAGCAAACTAGATGGAGGAAATCTCAATTGGGCTCCATTACACGGGCATATAATTTTTTCTTATTACGTTTAAATGTATTTTTTTTTGCATAACTACGAGTATTTTTTGTGCAACCATAAATAAAAAAATATGTAACAAAAAAACAGTAATACTTTTGTATCACTTTTTATCGTTATAATTGCACAAAACATGCATGTGGTTGCACAAAAAAAATTAAATATGAAAAAAATAGAGAAAAATCATATCTCCACAAATATTTTTTCATTTTAATTTAAGCCACACTAGTTGACACGCAGTGACGCAATACAATACAGAAGAACAAAATACGAAAAAGTCCATGCATGGAAAAGAAACGGACCTGCAGGAGCTGCAGGTGGGTTACTAAATCTAATTTTAAAATTATAAGAAATCATGAATACGAAGTGATGATGACATGCAAACATGCAATTAAAAGTTCTAAAAAATAGTAAGCTACTAATTAAGTGGCTGGTCCTCTTTCATTCCGATGATGTCTATTTATTCTCCTCTTTGCCACCAGTAATGAAAGTGCCACTTCCGGCACCTGCATTGCCAGTGGTGCCATCGGTGGAGGATTCCTCACCATCACCATCAGCAAGCCGACCCTCGTAAGTGTAATCAAGCTGCTCGCAGAGAGCATGAATGCCTTTGATGTCCTCTTCAGGGCACGACTTAGAAGCCACCACTAGGGTCATCTCATCTACTCCAGGCTTATAATCCAACAATGCCTGAAAGCTAGACACTACAACTTTCACTACTCTCTCGTTGCCATAAGTGGATGTGGAGATAACCTTTAAACCTGGTCCTCCAACTTTCGACATAATTAATTTTGCTTATATATACATATATACCCTTGATCTTTACTGCTTTTGCTGAAATCAAGTTCTCTGTTGTTAACCTCCAGCTTGTGTAGCTATTTATAGAGAGAAAACAGTTACAGGGGTGCATGTGACAGTGCCCATTCAAATAAAATCCAATCTGTTGCTAATCTGTTGCTATCACTGAAAGATTTCAACCACCTAACGTAGTACGTTGTGAGTGATTAATTTGAATGTTCCTGTCACTGACAGATTTCAACCACCTAAAGTAGTACTTTGTGAGCGACCAATTCAATGTTTGAACTTTGAAGAGCTGAGAAAGAACAAATGAGGGCTATTCATCAACACTCGATTTGAAGTTCAATTTATTCTTAGATCGATAGGTTAGTGGATCTTTTTTCGGGTTAAACGACAAAAAATGGATCTCTGTGCTGTGTTCAAAACTTTAATTTGTCTCTACTTATATATCAATTTACCAAAAACAGAAATGCATACTATTTTCCACTCTTTGAAAGAAAGGATGAATTTATGGTGATTTGTATCTTGCAGTTAGACTATGATGTTCTATAACATTGGGACATGAACATGTTTCAAAACTACAAGTAATATTTTTTTGGACTCGGTTAGCTACACCTTGATGTACTGAGTTGAGTACTGAGCAATATATATATATAACTAAAATTTACATTTAGATGAATATTATTTTTAAAATATAAGGTATAGACACTATATGAAATTTATTATGAAAAAAAAAATTTTCCAAAAAAATTAATATTATATTCAATACATATACCTCGTTGTATACACACTGAGTATACGTAAGAATTCCGTAATATTTTTTGAGTACAGGCTAAAGGTAACATTGACAAGTTACCACTCATAATAATTTAGGAATCTGACTATACAGACATATTTAGTGAGGCACAGAGAAAAATAAAATACAGTTAATTTAGTAATATCTAATAATTCATTTATTTTTATTTTTTTAAAATTTAATATATTTTTTGTAATCCGACGCTTCATATTATTACATTTCCACCGCATTCCCATATGTGTGCCAACTAAGCATTTTTGATAATACAGTCATCTTTTAACATTGGATAACTCAAGGTTTTCAGAATCAAATCAGTCATTGAACCGAAAAGTTGAGAGGTTCAAGGTTCAACCGATTCGACAGGTAAAACCGTAGTTAAACCAGTAAAACCGGTATTTAATATTAAATATATAAAAATTAAATTTTTATATAGCTTATATAATTATATAAAATGTTATATTATATAAGCATGATAATAAATATTTAAAATAAAGTGTATTTTAAGAATTATATTAATATTTACATACATTAAGGATATTAAAATTAATATATTTAACAAAATATAATTTATAAAAATTAATTGAAAAAATAATAAATAGTGATTAACTATTAATTTTTAAATTTTAAAGATTAAATTGAAAATTTTAATCAATTGAGAACTAAATTAAAATTTTTAGTTAAAATTAGAATCTTAATTATAATTTAGATAAAGTTTTGGGTCAAATTATAATTTAAAATTGTTTGGTTTAAATTGAACCGGTTCAATCGGTCCGATTTTTTGTCGGTTTTCTCGATTTTTGACCGATTTTTCTGATTTTTGATCGATTTTTTTCGGTCCGGTCCGAATTCTATTTTTAAACTTGAACCGGACCGAATCTAAGACCGGTTTCCAGTTTTTTCGGTTGAACCGACCGGTCTGGTCCGGTCCGATTCTTACTTTATTGGGATAACTACAACTTATTTTGATCCAATCACATTTTTCAAGTCAAAGCGATTGGTAGTCTCATAACCTGTTTGGATTGTTAGATTTTAGTAAGAAATGAAGTTATAAGAAAGAAAGTTGTGAAAAAAGAAAATTATAAAAAAATAATAAAAAAGTAAAATTTTGTATTTAAATTGTATAAAAAAATTATAAAGATGAAATCATAAAAATAACTTTATAAATAAATGAATGGTGAGTTGATATTATAAAAATGACTTTATAAATAATTAGATAAATTGAGATTATTTTAATAATTTTGTTTCAATGTGTTTTATTATTATTATTATTATTATTTTGGTTTTTCTAACATTGTTATGATACTTTTGTCTTTTTCATTTTCTCTTTTTTTTCTAATAAATCCAAACGTGTGAAAGGTCATGGGGATTTGTGTTTTATTTCACAATTCTTTCTCACACTGAAAACAAACAGGCCATCAATGTTGAACTTTCTTTTTTGGCAAGACTCTTAGTTGAGAACTGCCATAAATAGCATAAATAGTCGATTGGGCAGTCCCCACTGGATCAGACATCAACAGTTGGGCTATTGCCTCCCGCCAAACGGCTAAAGTAAAGGTTGTTCTTAGAGGATATGACATGACCATATCAAAGGTTTGATTTATATAATCATCCGTATAAGTCAATTTAGTCTTATAATTTTCAATATTCAATCAACGAAATTCATGAAAGACTATTATGCAATTGGCAGGCCTCTTTTTATAGCAGCAAAATCTATTCTACGGACGATTCGCCGGATTTGGTTCAGTTGGAATGAAGTGATCCACGTGCATGGGAGGACAGAGGGTTTGAATTCCAAACAGAAATACTTTTTGCTCCCAATTCCAGATAGAATAATAGTAGAGCACCAAAATTATTGCTCGATTTTTTTGTCTGAATTGTAACAAAATTTTTATTTTTTGTGACGACTCTTTTACTTTTTGTAGCGAAAAAAGTTTGTTTTCTGTTACAAAAAATAAAATTATCATCATAAAAAATAAAAAATTCGTTATAATTCAGACAAAAAAAATCAGACTAAAATTTTTGAAAGTGTAACGGTGAATCCAATCTTTTATTAGTCTGTAACTAGCAGATTTCAACCATCTAAAGTAGTAGTTTGTGAGTCACCAATTCAATGTTAATGAGGGCCATTCATCTACACCCGATTTGGAGTTCAATTCATGCTTAAAACGACAGATTAGTGGATCTTTTTTCCAGTTAAAGGATAGAAAGTGGATCTTTGCCCTGTGTTCAAAACTTTAATTTGTCTCTAGTTAGATATCAATTTACCAAAAACGGAAATACATACTGTTTTCCACTCTTCAAAAGAAAATGAATTTATGGTGATTTGCAGAGGTGCTAAATTTTGATCTGATCTGATAAGTCGATTCAAACTCAGTCTGAAAAAGTTTGACTAAATCTACCTAAAAAATGGCTTAAACTTGAAATGACCTAAAAATTTAGGATTAAACCCAATCCCAACCGACTATAAAATGACTCGAAGGACTCAATTTTTTTCTCTCAAGAGAACAAAAAAAAAAAATATAAGATTTGGATTATATGCTTTATGTTACAAAAATAAACCTTAGCCATAAATTCTTTTCAAAATAATTTGATATTTTTGTCAGTTTTTAAATTTTATTTTTATTTTTAAATTTTTAAAAAAGTTCTTTAATTTTTTTATCCTTTAATTTTTAAAATTTTTAACATTCTTTTACAAAATTTTTGAAATTTTTAAAATTTTTATATAAAAAATATGACGTCATCATTTTTAATGACATGACTCACTTGCATGTCAACTTAAATTTGACACAAAATTGAAGTGAACTAATTCAAAATGACTTGCAGTTAGACACTTGATCTGTATCTTGTAATTAAACAATTGGGGACAGATCCACTGAAAGCCGCGACGCATTTTCCCGACTTTTTTCCTAGTGGTGGTCCCCTGCCCCCGGCCAGCCCACAATGTCTCTAGTCCGAGATTTTGTTGCCCCCATTCTTTATCCTTTCTTGTTTTCTTTTTTTTTTTTTAATCTTGGTAAAACTTCCTTTTTCTTTTTTTTTAAGAACTATTTTTTTAAAATGCTTTTTGAGTTTCAGAATTTATAATTTTATTTTCTAAAACTTAATTTTATTAAATATAGGAGCCTCATACGCTAAATTGTCATTTTTATTTAATTTCATTTACTCTTGAAATTTATTTGAATAAATTTTTCTTATTTTTTTACAGTATTTTGAAAAATAATTTATCTTTTAATGAAATAAATTATTACCAATAGACATTGAAAAAACATATTTAGAAACATATTATATATGTAACATATATATATTTATAAAATCAATTTTAATTTTATCGGTTACAATAGTTATGCAAAAAAAAAAAGTTTAATTTTAGGATTGTCTTAGAACTAATAAAAACTACTCCCAAATCTAGCACTATTTTATACTCTTTGAGTTTATTTGTTTAATACACTCAAGCTAAATCTTATCTGTAGTGGCGTGAGGCTATCATAGAGGAGATGTGTGCATTGATTGCCAATCGCACTTAGGATTTGATACCTTGTCATGCTAACCAAAATACTGAATGAATTTTCAGAATTAAAAGGAATGCAGAAGGATAAATTGAGTACTACACAGACTGTTTAATGGCCAAGGGATATAGTCAATGTGAAAGGATTGACTATCTTTAATGGCCAAGGGATATAGTCAATGTGAAAGGATTGACTATCACGACACCTTCACTTTTATGGTAAAGGCTGCAACAATTCGCACCGTTATCTCTTTTGTTGTCCACTATGGGTGGCAAATGCAGTAGCTTGACATCTCAAATGCTTTCTTTCATGGCTATATCTATGGAGATGTTTATGTGCATCAACTTGTTGGCTTTGTTGATTGCAGTTGTCCACTCTTTATATGTAAGCTCCACAAGTCTTTATATGGCTTAAAACAGGTGTCACGAACATGGTTCACTAGGTTGGCTAAGTTCTTGCATTCTTTCAGTTTTGTGGGTTCCAAAGCAGACTCCTCTCTTTTTATTTACCATCGTAACGAGAACAAAAATTTTGTTCTCATCTATGTAGATAACATCATAGACACTAGAACAAATTCTTTAATTGTTGATTCCTTCATTTTGAAATTGGGCAATGAATTTCCAGTTAAGGACCTTGGTTCTCTACATTATTTTCTCAGTATTGTCGTTACGTATACATTGAAGGGTGTTATTCTTTCTCAACAAAAGTTATTTCTAACTTGTTGTATCCAACTCGCATGGCTAATGCCAAGCTGTGTAGCACTCCAATGGCTGCCTCCCCACCATTGTTAAAACCATGGGAACACCTTTGAAGGATAGTGAAGAATATCGTGCTACATATGGGTTTTTACAATATTTAAATATGACTAGCTCAGATATTGTCTTCTTAGTTAATCGCTGGTATCAATTTATGCATTGCCCTATAAAGGAGTATTGGAAAGTATTTAAAAGATTATTGCGTTATCTCACTATTGGTCTCTTCTATACATATTCCTTGGATCTACATCTTTAGTGCTTTGCAAATTATGATTAGGGTATATGTCTAGACAACAGTCATTCCACAAATGGTAATGCAGTCTACCTTGGTAAAATCTCTAATCTCCTAGTAAGCAAAGAGGCAACTCACCATTTCAGATCTTCATCAGAGAGTGAGTATAAAGGTATTGCAAATGCTATCACTGAAACAATGTGATTGTCTTCTCTTTTGCATGAACTTGGTGTTCCTATTTTTGCCCTTGCAACACTTTGGTGTGGTAACATAGGTGTTATTTTCATAAGTGCAAATCCAATCTTTCATGCTTACACAAAGCAAGTTGAAGTGGATTATCTCTTTGTTAGAGAACAAGTTACTTCTCAAAAGCTCTAGGTTCGGTTTCTTCCCACCCAAGATTAGCTAGCTGATATTTTCACTAAAACCCTATCTAGTTAAAAGTATCTAGCCCATTGAACCAAGCTTTGCCTTTGCTCTAACGTGGCATCAACCTATTGGGAAGTGTTAGAAAATAAACCCTTGAGTTATTACTCTTCTTGCTATTTTGATTTCATTTTGTATCTTGTTTTAATTGTTATTCTTTTTTTTTTTTTTTGAACTTAGGAAATCATTGCATAGATATCAATCGAAACCATACACAGATTCAATGCAAAGGCATTTAAAAAATCTGCACAAAGCAGAAATACAACATGACCAAAAAGGCCTAAGATTATGGTTAAACAGACCGTTAACTAATTGGATACAAGACCCGTTTAAACAAGATTCTCGAACAAGAGTATACACCGAATTACACCTAAACCCAACTAAAGATAAGATCTTAGATAGATCTAGACCAGTCGGACAAAGCTGTCAAAGCCAGTACCCACAGCACTTTGATGGACCTATTGTGGAAATCGACTAGATACGCCTAACAACGATTTCTAAAATCCTAAACTACAAAAATAAAATTGTAGGCAATCAACATACAACACTCATCTCAAACCAATACAACAAAATCCTTTCCAGCCTGATCCAAAAGAGGTAAAGACGACAGAGGAAGGTAGAAGTGGCAGCGACGACTATGATAGTGGTGGCGGTGGCGGACAGCAAAAGGACCTGGATCTGGTGGTGAGGAGGCCATGAGTGCTCCTTTTATGGCCGGATCTGGAAGGAAACAAGCCTGAACCAACAAAGCTAACATAAAAGGAAAATAAAGGGATCTACTGATGGTGGGGAAGGTAGTTGATGGTGGGGGGAGAGAGAGAGAGGTCAAGAGAGAGAAAGATTACTTTGCTCAAAATTCTGTTTCCCACAAAAGAAGAATAATATAAACTCAAAACTAAAGCATAAAAGAGGACACGTGGTCACAAAATGTGTGGGCTGATTGATTGTGACGAGGAAGAGATGAAAGGAGAAGGAAAGAAGGAGAAGGGATGGAGGGAAGGAAAGAGAAACAGGAAGGGGTGGGGGTAGCTAATAGTGGTTACTGCAGCCACCACCCCTGGCCAGAATCAAGTGCTGAGATAGTAGGTAGAGGGGAGGGGAGAGAGAGAAAGATTTTTTTTTTTTTTCTTGATTTCTATTATTTATTATCTAATTACAATATTATAAAAGAAAAGTTGAGAGAAAGTTTCCCCTTATTTGTAGTTAAATAATTAATGAGTTTCTTTGTATTTCTTTATAACTTCCCCTTATGTCTTTGTATTTTGTATTTCTTTGTAATTTCAAAAATTTTTAATTCCATGCCTTTTTTAAATCTTAATAATTGCAATTTTGAATGTTGTCATTACCATTAATTTTCTTTTAAAGACTATTAAGTATGATTTACTTCATTGCCTTTTGACCAAATCCCACTAAAAACGTTTCACTATTTCTTATTGTGGTTTAATGATGATTGATTTTCTAATTAAATGTGAATTTCGGTTGCCATATACATATCCAATCAAAAAATGTTATTTCATAATCACTCATATTTCGTCTTTTTAAGTTTTAATAATCACAATTTTGAATGTTGTCATTATAATTGATTTCCTTTTAAAGACCATTAAGTGTGATTTACTCTTTTGCCTTTTAACCAAATTCTACTAAAAACGTCCAAATTCTACTAAAAACGTTTCGTTATTCCTTAATTGTGGTTTAATGTCATGTCTTTTAAAAGACCAAGCCAAGTTTGTATTTAAAAAGAACATTCGATAGAAACTTATCATGAACATTTTCAATATTATTAATGATCGTGGTGTTAATGCAGACATGTGCTTTTGCCTGGCACTATCATTCGTATTTGTTGCACTTCTTCTAATAGGTTCTTCTTCTTCTTTCTCTCTCTCTCTTTTTCTATTTGTGTTTTATTTTTTATGATTTTTCTTTGGTTTTTTATTGTTTAAATTTGATCAATTTTCTTCTTTTTTGTTTTATCTTAGTGTGAAATTGGTCGAGCAAGAGCTATGGCAGCAAGAGGAAAACGGTTTGATAGGTATTCTATCAGTCTAAGATTCGACAGTAGAGGCTGCCTTGGCCGGCTCTACCTTATCTAAAGGTTATCATCCTGTTGACTTTGTTAGCATTGTACAAAAAATCATTTTTAAAATTTTCTTTTGTTTTAAAGAAATTTTTAATTTTTATTATTATCATTATTTTGAATTTTGGTGGTTTTAGGTATTGGAAGTGATGTTCGAGATTGATGGTGCGTTTGTTTCATGTGATAGGATATGATATGATAAACTAGTAGTCAACTATCTCACTTTATCTCATATTTGATTGGTTAATAAGATAAGTATAGAATATGATAATGTGGGCTTACTATTTCATGAATATGAGAGAGTACTATCTCTCTCCGTCTTATGGGTTATTGTATTTCACATTATGTATTAGTGTTGATAAATTATATATTTATTAAAATATTATTTTAATTAAAATAAATTTTAACTATTTTTAAAAAAATTAATATAAACTTAAAAAATTTATTTCTCTCTCCTTTTTTCTCTCTCTCTCCTCCCTTCTCTCTCACTCCTCTCCTCTCTCTCTCCTCCCTCTCTCTCCTCCCTCCCTTCCTTTCACTCTCCTTCGTCTCTTCTCCTTCCTCCCTTCCTTTCTCTCTCTCTCTCTCTCTCTCATTCTTTCATTTTCTTTTATTATTTAAAATTTTATATCTTAAAATTTATTTAATTTTTTCTTCAAAAAAATTTAAAAAATATTAATCTCTTTTCTTTGATATCTAAAAATTTATTTATATAAATAAAATTAATCCTTAATTTTAAAAATATTTTTTATACAAAATTAAAAAATTATAAACAGTATAATGTAAAATAACATGTAAAATAAATATTAATTTTATTAATTATTTTTAATAAAAATATTAAAATTAATAGTAAATGTAAGTCAATTATTTTTAAAGATAAAAAAGTCATTTTAATATACTATACTATTCTATCTTATATCATCCAAATAGTGAATATGATAACTTTAATTACATCCAAACATGATATAAGATAGTATCTAACCTATTATATACTATGTTAGTTTATACTATTCTATACAATACTATTCAGTCTGAGTGCGTTTGGTATATAGACTGGATAGTGTGATATAAGATAATATAAACTAATATAATATAGAATATGCTAGATTACTAGTTTATATTATATTTGGATATCATCAAATAGTATAAAATAGTTATCAGATTTAATATTTGGATGATATGAGATAGAATAGTATAGTATATAAACATGACTTTTTTACCCTTATAAATAATTGATTTATATTTACTATTAATTTTAATATTTTTATTAAAAATAATTAAAATTAAGTAATAAAATTAATATTTATTTAACATATTACTATATACTATAATGTTTATAATTTTCAATTTTGTATCAAAAAATATTTTTTAAAATTAAGTATTTATTTTGTTTATACAAATAATTTTAAAATATCAAAGAAAAGAGATTAATATTTTTTAAATTTTTTGAGGAAAAAATTAAATAAATTTTAAGATATAATTTTCAAATTTATATGAAAGAAAATGAAAGAATGTGAGAGAGAGAGAGAGAGAGAGAGAGAGAGAGGAAGGAAGGAAGGAGGAGAGAGAAGAGAGAAAGGAAGGGAGGAAGGAGGAGAGAGGGAGGAGGGAGGGGAGAGAAAGGGGGAAGAGAGAGAGAGATGAGGAGTAAGAGAGAGAGGAGGGGAGAGAGAAAGGGAAGAGAGAGAGAGGAGGAGTGAGAGAGAGAGAGAGAGAAGAGGGATGAGAAAAAAAAGAAAGAGAGAGAGAGACGAGGAGTGAGAGAGAGGAGGGAGGAGAGACAAAGGAAAGAGGGAGGAGAGAGAAAGGAAACAAGAGAGAGAAAATGAGAGAGAAATGAATTTTTTTAAAAATATTTAAAATTTATTTTAATTAAGAGGATGTTTTTGTAAATATATAATTTATTAACACTAATCTGAGATAGACTAATCTATAGGAGTAAGATGGATAGTACTATCATATATTGTAAGTTCGTACTAGCCTATCATATACTAATCTTATTAATCAACTAAATAAGGTGAGATAATTGACCACTATTTTATCATATCCTATCCTATTCTATGAAATAAATGCACTCTCTGTATACCAAACGCACCATAAATCTGTAAAAATTAGGGTATTTTTTTTTTGATATTCTTAAACATGATGATGAAAACCAGCAGCAAGTTATTCAAAAGATAAAAAAAAAATGACATTTAATTATTGGTAAAAACGATAAAAGCTCAGTCATCTTATTCTAATTTTAATACAAAAGAATAACAAATATGAATCATATATTTATTTATTTCAAGATACAAACATTATTCAATCAATACCTATAACCCGTGTAACGTATGAGCTTAACTCTAGTATACATATGAGCACATTCCTGTAACTCCATAAATGAATGGTGAATGGAAATCATTTTTCCAGCAAGTTGTGTATCATCAAACAGGACTTACTTATGCCTGAACCTATTCGAACCTAGTCAAAATCTAGCTCAACTGTCACCAACTTAATGTAGACTTATATCAAAAAATTTAATATTAAATAAATTAAAAAAATTAAGCAGCATCATTAGTTAAAAATTTAATAATAATTAAAGTGATTAAAAATAATAACTCTGAACTCACTCTAGGAAAAAATAATAATAAAAAAAAATCTACAAATTACAAAATAAAAAACAAAAAACTTAAATCCCTAGATCTGAAAGCAAGTTACAAAAGATAATCCCGCCAACACCAAAAGATTTACGAAAGATAACCTTAAGAAACTGCATGGCACAAAAATCCCAATATCAAAAAAAAAGAGGCAAAAAATCCTACCTCCCATTCGTACTTTCGAAGATCCAAGAAAAACAAAAAAATTCTCACGATCGAAACGCTAGTTCCATAACACCGTCTGTCTCCACATTGCAGGTGTGTTTTCTTCTTCGACTGTTGTTTATGTTAATAAGTTTTTAATCTACTTCAAGTTTGATGCGTTCGATTTTTTTATCTTCTACAATTGCTCTTTCGATTTTTGATATTTCGTTGTTTTTTCGGAATCTATCGGAGCTCTAAGTCTTTGATTTCGTGGTCGAAATCGTATTTCCTTCATTGCAAAATTTGCTTCATCATCTTTTTTTTTCTTTTGCTTATTTTTTTCTTCCTTTGTTAGATTAATATTTGTGGATCGTGATGTAGCTTTGATTTGGGGTTTGGTTGAATGTGTTGGTTTCTTGATTTCTCAGATTTGTTGATATTTTTTACGGTTCCCAGCGCCTTAATTGAGTAGATTTTTGTTATGTATTCTTCCTCTGTAACTCGATTGCCACAGTTTGATGTGGTTCTTTTCCATTTTGATACATGATTTTCGAGATTTTCAGGTGCAATTCTGCGGTGGATATATCAGCTGTCGTTTTGCCGTTACTGGAGTCTTGTGCTCCGGGAAGGTTATTATTTGCTTAGTTTTGCTTTATTTATATGTATTTGTTGAAATGGTGGTTGGTCTTTCATGCAGTTTTTGCTGGTTACCTAATTTATTTTTTGGCCTTTGTTCCTTTGGCGTGCTTTTTGTTTTATTTTGTTTTATTTTTTTAGATTATTATATAAGTGAAGGATCATATTTTGCGTCCACGTTTGGCGGGAGGAAATTTTATGAAAATGATTTTCTTTGAAGAAAATTTCTTTAGTCCATCTTCTCGTCATTCATTTTCCTTCTTTTTGAGGAAATTTATAGCAGGAATTTTTCAAGTTCAATGGCTTCTCCTGCATTTCCAGCCCCTAAGGTAGCACCTTGAAATTGAAATTCACGTTTCTCTTCTCTCGTCTATTATCTCTCTCTTTAACTTTGACAATTAGAAATCTTCTTGTACTGCTTATAAACCAGACAGCTATACTTCATAATTTGTTCTTTCCATTGGAGTTTCTTTGTTGTAATGTAACTCAATCTTTTGACTGACAGGATGTAAGCGAAAACTTTTCTAGGGAACCAATCTTGGTCTTTGTTTTGGGTAAGCATTACTTGCTAGCCGCTCGCATTTGAGACTGCTAAGGTCTGGATTTCCAAGCTGCAAGTTGTAATTACAATTGATTCAACGTGATTCTTGCTCTGTCCAACTTTGGTTGTTCTTGTTTTCTCATGGGAAATTCTAACTTCAATTACTAATTTAAGCAGTTCTGTGACTTGTGCCTGGGAAATCTTCTCATTCAAATGCAGTATCTTCATTGTCATCATTCTTGTCATCTGCATCATGGTGCCTAATTGGTTAGAGCTATGTTGCACCCTTACGTGTGGCTGTTGGGTTCCTTCCTCACTATAGTGACATTATGTTGTGGATTCCTCACAATTAAAAGTTAATTTTAGTTAGATGCTTAACTTAGATTGTAAGATCTGAGAAGCAACCGGCATTTTTTCTTAATTTTGTGCTTTTTCTTTTTTTTTTCCTTGTAGTCATATGATTTTTTTATACTCTCACCCGGTTCTTGATTCCCTTTATTTCTACAAGTTGTTCAGTGATCAAATTTACTGCTGCAATTTAACCTTTACAAATTAGGCCATAGATCTGTGAAAAACAGAGGGGAAAAGACCAGACCATAAAGGCAATTAGGTGCACAAAGACTCTTACATTGTAGAGTTTTGAGGAAAGGTAAAATGTGTGCAGTCTTATTCATCTTCATACAAAGAGGTTGTTTCTAAAAAAAAAAAATCATAAAGGTATTTCAGCGCACAAATCTTGCACATTGCGCAATCTGAGGAAGGGTAAGATCTATGCTGTCTTATTCCTTTTTTTTTTACTATTTCTAGGTGAAGAAACAGGTTTTCAAAGTCTACTCTAATGATTGCACACTTGGTTCTAAGATAGAGCTTCAAACGAAAAGACAGCAGAGCAATGAATAAATACTAAATGAAACAAGAAACAAATGGTAACTTGTTCGACAACAAATATTAATTAAGGGCCAAATCAATTTTTGTGAGCGTTGTTTCTTATATTGTATTCTTGCACATATGTATTTTCTCTAACGCTTGATTTATGAGTCAATGAATTCTGTCACTCCATTTTCCACAAGTTAAGCTTGTTTTGAATATACTGTAATAGGCGGTCCAGGAAGTGGAAAGGGCACACAATGTCCAAAAGTTGCTGAACATTTTGGATTTACACATCTTTGTGCTGGTGATCTGCTTCAAGCTGAAGTTGAGTCTGGATCCGAAAATGGGTCAGCCTTATTTTTCTTGGTTAAGTGATATTTATTCTTTTATTGTAGGCAGTCAATCATTCTTCCTTTTGTCGAAGTGTCATTTTGTTTAATTATTCTTTCTTTTTGTCGCAGAGCTATCGTTAGTGTATCATTTCTGCTCTTGTTATTAGTTACTGTGCTAACCACAGAGCATTTCCGTGGATGCTCTTTATGTATATCCCCAAATTGAGCTAAGAAGATTCTACTTGTATCATGCTTGATGCTCAGAAAAATGATCCTGGACTTCAAGAAAGAAGGAAAGATAGTCCCATCTGAGGTAACTGTGAAACTTCTGCAACAGGCAATGCAACAAAGCAAAAGCAGGAAATTTGTCATTGATGGATTCCCACGCAATGAAGAAAATCGTAGTGCATTCGAGAGTATTGTAAGAATTTGAATATCCATTATGTTAAGTGTCAGTCCAATCATCCAATTTTTTATTGCTCTGCTTAATGTTATGAGTTCTTTACCAATACAGGTGACTTGGATTGTTACCATGGCTCAAAAATTTCTTTTGTATGTATGGTCATTGGTGTATTACAAGCTTACATCTGTGAAATTATATAATCATTTTGTAGATGAAAGTTGAACCAGATTTTGTGCTTTTCTTCGATTGCCCAGCAGAGGAGTTAGCAAGACGTCTTTTGAGTAGGAATCAGGTTAGGTTCTGGCACTTTGTTGTTTGCTCATTTTTCTTTCTGACACTAAAATCATTATGATTCTTTTCTTTTGAAGGGAAGAATTGATGATAACATTGATACCATACAAAAGCGACTTAAAGTTTATTTTGATTCAACCCTTCCAGTAATCAACTACTACAGCTCCAAGGGAAAGGTTCTAAAGGTATGTTAGCAAGCAAATTGTATAAAATCCTTTGATTTAGACATTTAGCATTCTCAGCGCATACCAGGAAAAACTATAAATCTATCTACTTTATATATCGAGATGATCAATTCTTATATGATGAAAGGCATAATTTGCTAATACCATGTCGTCTGATTTTCTTTTTATTTTCCCCTTGTTTGTAAATATATCAGATTAATGCACAAAGATCAATCGACGAGGTATTTGGAGACATAAAATGCCTCTTCTCAAATTTCAAACCAGACATTGGGGTGGATTCTATGGATGCTACTAAGTGCTATGAAATTTAATTTATGGCCGTAATATCACTAATAACTTCTATTGTTTGCTGGATTGATTCATCAACTCATTTGTAGGTGTAGCTGCTGAATTAAGCTGATGAACACATGATTTTAGTGCTCAAGGATTTAGTGACTTGCATGATGGACTTTTGATACTTCTTACGAGGTCTTGCTGGTGCTGGACCCCAGGAAGATTCTGTAAATGACTTCACCTTAAATGCCCCTGCACATATTCAACCTCCCTACTTTCCCCCCTCCCCCCTTCCCCCCCCCCCCCCCCCCCCCAAACAACTTCTCTCTCGGTGCGGGGTGGCGAGAAAAAGTAGGCGGCTCCAAGAAGATTCTATAAATGACTTCACCTTAAGGCAGCCCACTGGCCGCCGGGGGAGCCTTGGTCATTTATTGTCACATACTTATTCCTATCTCGAAAGAAAACTAAATCTAATTTTTGTTAGTCTATAATTGTTAAATCATATATGTGCCAACCCTGGGTTCATCATTTTTTGTCTCTAAGTCCGAATAAAGAGATGAGGGATACAGCATTTGCTTTAAACAAGACTCGTGCATTAAAGGTGAAGGGCATAGAAATGAAGAAGTAACTTTGGTATTGGAAGAGTCAAGACAGCTCTGATGGGAATGGTCGGGATAACTTTGGTATGTTCAATTTTACTGTATTTAGCATATGAGAAAATGTATATGAGTTGGTATTTAGTGTGTCGATTTTTGTTCTGAATGGAACTGTAACTGTTATTTTTAAAACGAAAATTGATATTCTTACAACACTTATTATTTTTACGTTTTAAAAGTATCAGTTGCAGTTTTAAAAATAACAGGTACTGTTTATGCCAGGACAAAATTTAAAACATTTTACTCGACTTATGTAAGCTTATTATATTGTAAACTATATTGTGAATTTTAGCTATTGCTCGTACACGTAGCCGCGCATTCCTTTTTTATTTTTCCTTTTTTCTTTCTGCTAAATATAATACACTAATAATTCAACAAAATGTCTTTTTTTACTAAAAAATATGTAGCTTCTTGAAATCATGAACCAAAGACCTTTTATTTCCTACACACATTGATTAATTTAAAATATAAATATATAATCTATAAAGTAGTTTGAGTAGTTTGTGCTTAATTTATTTGACATAAATTATTTAGATTCATTACTACAGTAAATTAATTAATTTTTAATCTCATTTTACATTTAATTTTAAATTGCATATACCAATATGATATTATGACACTATATCCTATGAATTATTACTTTTTACATACATTAATGCTATATAAATAATCTAAATTTATAATTATATATATTAATTTATTATTTAATGTTATTATATATTAAATTATAAATTATATATAATTAAATTTCTCGAAGATGATATTATAATATTTATAATATTTATATTTTGTATGATATTATATTTTACCTATTAATATTTTATATAATGTACATACTATATAGTTTTTAAATTTTTTTTATATATTTAATATAAAATACTAATTTTATCGATTCTACTCTAATTAAATTTTGAATCACTAAATTTTTTGTTTTAATAATCGGTCTAGTTCTAATAATATTATATAGCAGTGATACTCAATCTGCCTAATAAGTTGGAAGACTGGCATGTACCTACGTTTGGATGACAGGGAAAAAAAAAGGGGTGAGAGGTTGCCAATGTCAATCGAGTTTTAATAGTAACAAAGCATCGAGCACCCTAGTCCGTGCTCATATGTTCATGGTAGACGTAAAACCATTTCATAGCAGGGAAAAGGACTTGGAACAGGCCCTCACTCTGGCAAGTTTTGTTGCTGCTGGGCTTCGTCTTACACTCTTACATTTTGATTTTCCTAGCAGTGGACCAAAAGTGTCTTTTTTTTTTTTTTTTTTCTATTAAGAGGTCTGTTAAATCATAAATTATACAATAAATATAATACGTGTTAATTTCATACAATATGTGTGGGTGTCAAATGAGTTGGATTCGGGGTAAGTCATTTTAGGACCGGGTCATTTTTAAATCAAGTTACTTACTAATAATGTTGCATTTGGGTTGAGTTTGCGTTTGATTCTAGTTGACCGGCAAGTGGACATGCTATTACGCTAATATTTCAAAAAAAAAATTCTCTTCTCACTAATTTTTTTATTTTATTATACATTCTAATACGTAAATAATATTGCTTTTTATATAAATAATATATTATTAAATTATTATTATTTTAAATTTTATTATGTATTAATTTGTATCAAAATTATAATGTGTATTATATGTAAGTATAGACAGATAAGTCTATATTTATATTTATATATGTGGATAAAATTTTAAAACTATTATAAATTTAAAAATTATAAAAATAGATAGTTATATAAAACAAATAATATGATATTAATATAAAATAATTAAAATTATATATCAAAAACAGTTTCTAATACACAAAATTCTTATATTTGTGAAATTTAAGAAAATATTAGAAGTAGGCAGCCTTCCTTTCATTTTTGTAAGGAGGATGTTTCTATTATTAAAACCTATGGCCATCAGGTTATATAAGAGTAACATTTTCACTACATAAAAGCTTGCCCTTCAAAATGATTAAAATTATATATATAAATAACGATATGCATATGTAATGTATATATCGTTGTCATATATAAATAAGTAAAAGGCAAAAATATAAGAAAAAATTAAACAGTAACTTGTTTTTTAAAAAAATAATTTCAAAAGTAAAAGTCAATAATTTTCGGATGAGTTTGAGTTCGGTTACTTTTAAATTGGATTATCTTTGGACCACACTACATCCAAGTTGGGTTCAAATCAAATTTTATTGGACAAATTCGAATTAACCTATCAGATTTGGACAAAATTTGACATCTCTAACAATATGGTAGGTTTGTAAAGTCGATATAGTCATAGATCAGGTGTAGTAAGTTACTTTTTTATTCATTATTTAAAAAAAAAAAATTGTTCAGTTCAAAGGATCAAAGTCCATGAAATTGGACCACCGTTATTATTTCACGGGAGGTTTCACGGGAGGTTTCACTTTTAGAATTGGCTCGTCTGTCACTGGACGCCCATATCCAAATGTTGGTTGTTTTTTCTTATGGTGGGTATCATCTATATATGACTCTAGGCCAACTTTTTTGAAGTACTATATTTGATATTTCCAGGTCCGATGTCATTGAATTATTACCCTGAGAAAGTAAACTAGCTAGCTTCCAACTATTTTTTGTCTCCTTGATTGGGATTTTGGGATTTTTGTATCATCTATTCCAATATTGCATGGAGACAAATTTTTGCAAAGTTCACTTGGCTTGGCTTGGTCACGTTATGGTTTTCCTGGAGCTTAATTATATTCTGGGATAGCTTCGCCCAGAAGGCTCTGCCTTTATTTCGAGGCTAAACTGATAATTGGAGTGGACTTTGTTATATAGCTTTTGGTTATATATATAAAGTTTCTTGTATCGTTTCTTCCTTCTTGTTGTGTTTGATTGTTTTTATAAAAAAAAAAAAAAGATGATTAGGTGTGAATTGCACAGCAGTCATTCCTGTAAATATTCCCTCCACAGCTCTTTCATTACAGATACATATAAATTTATATATATCCCGACCCCCAAGCCAGCGTTACTCTAACAAATAGCCATCGGGCGGTCCCACTGGAAACTTCCTTCCTATTACAACAAATTTTAAAGTCACTTGATAAACTGATCATAAATCATGATGGATTAATTGGATGGCAGGCAAAAGACCATACAGGATCCGACCTAAAAGCTAGCTTATAAATCTTCATTGCCAAGTAAGCAATTATCCATCCTACATATTCCTTGCTAGCTATCCCTTTGTCCTTGTGTTAGGAAATTGCGTACCCTTCTTAAATCCCCACAAATTAAACCTTTCTGGGCCAAACCGTTGGGACGCCTGTGATCCTTTCAGCGCACAACATAACAGACAATCGTGTCATTTGTCATGATTTTGGTGTCAAAAATTCCTTTCAGTATGTCCAAAATAATGGACTCAGACTTGCCAACCGCCAACAACAACCTCAAAGTTACGTTCAATTATTCTGTCCTTTGGCATCGTTGGATGGATCATTACAAGTTGAACAGCCGGCCAACCAAGATAACGCCCATGTGACGTTGATCATCATCGTCTGCCCCATTTGCCCCGGAACATTCTTATTCTGCTCAGTTAACAAATATGCATGTAGATGAAGGAATATTGATTGCACACGGCATCCCAATCATTAAATTAGTCGTCACCTCACTAGGGCTGACAAAATTTTACTTAGAAAAAATGGTTCAACTTTATAAGCTCTGAGACTTTAATCATATCTGCCTTGCCAATAATATATATATATATATATATATATATACATCTATAACTGAAATCTATTTTTGAGAAGTATCTTTAGATTATCAGTCAAAAAAAAAAAAAAAAGAGAAGTATCTTTAGATTTAAATAAGACAAAATTGATTTTTGTTCATCATATCTTTAACTAATATCAATTTTCTCGGTTTTTAAACATGGTTCGATTTCAGACAGTAATTTTTATGAATGAACTGTTGGCATTAATTTCTATGGCATAATTTGTTTATTAACTAAAACAAGATCTATCACTGTGAGTCCTTTCTGAATCTTGTAACACCTTATTCTTCCACCTGAAATCAGAGCAAGTATAGCTTTTTTTTTATTGTAGTAATTAATGTTTTTTTGTTTTAACTCAATGTATTGAAAAATAAAAGAGGATTTCTATTTCAATTTATTTTTTACAGAGGTTTATTTTTTTACTCACACTTTGGGTGAGTCAAAATAACTCACACAAGGGCAACCAGTTGCCTTCCAACCCACCCTTTTTTTTTTTTTAGCCCGCCTTACCTTTTATTTTTAAGTTTCTTTGCCAAACCAAGAGGACGAATCGCCGAAGCATTTCTTTTGGTTTTTTTTTTTTTTTCAGTTTGTCTGCATTATTTGGTGGGATTTCGGTGTCAAGGTTTTTTTTTTATAGTAATATAAATGGTTGATGACAGTAAGCATGTATGTAGGATTTTTTTTTGAATATAGAATAAAAAGAAATTCAATTATATGATAAAATATAAATTTCTAAAAATAATGTCAAAAAAAATTAAAACTAATCATTTTAGTGTGTATTAAAAAACAAAATTAATCACTTAATGATCACAACATTATAATTATTTTTTTTGTTTTGAGTATTGAACTATACAAATTAACAAAATTAAATATGAATACTTCAAATTTGAGTAAAAAAGACTTAAATTTTGAGTTTTAATACAAGTTACTCAAATTATTATAATTAGGTACAAATATTTTATATTTGAGTATAAGTAGAATTGTATTATAATCAGAAATATTGTAATCATATTTTTAGTTTTGAGTGTCTCAACTCAAATTTTTAAAATTAAGTACATATACACCAAAATTGGAGTATAAATAGACTCAAATTTTTAGTTATAAGTACCAAATTATTCAAATTGGCAAAATTTGAGTGTAAGAATACTTAAATTTTGAGTTTTAAGTACAAGTTACTCAAATTATTATAATTAAGTATAAATACTTTTAAATTTGAGTATACATATAATTGTACTTAAATTTTTTGTTTTGAAAACTTAAATACTCAAAATTTGAGTACATGTGGACTCAAAGTTTAAGTTTTAAGTACGTAAATACTCAAATTTTTTTAAATTAAGTACAAATACTCTAAAGTTAAATACAATTTGACTCAAATTTTTTGGTTGAATACAAGTATACTCAAATTTTTAGTTTTGAGTATCTAATTATTTAAATTTACAAAATTAAGCACAAGTACTTAAAATTTGAGTATGAGAATATCAAATTTTAAGTTTTATGTACAAGTTACTCAAATTGTTATAATTAAGTACAAATACTTTAAATTTGAATATAAGTATAATTATACTTAAATTTTTAATTTTAAGTACCTAAATACTCAAAATTTGAGTGCAAGTAGACTCAAAGTTTTAGTTTTAAAACCTTAAATTTTGAATTTAAGTGCAAATACTCCAACTTTGATTTTGTTTTAAGTACTTAAATACACAAAATTTTAAAATTAACTTCAAATACTCAAAGTTTGAGTACAACATGACTCAAATTTGTAATTTTAAGTACCTAAATACTAAAATTTGAGTAGAACATAACTCAAATTTTTAGTTTTAAGTATTTAAAAACTTAAATTTTAAAAATTAGGTACAAATATTATAAATTTTAGTACAAGTATATGTAGACTTAAATTTTTAATTTTTATTATTCAACTACTTAGAGTTTTAAAATTAAATGCAAATACTCCAAGTTGTAGTATCTGTTTGACTTAAATTTTTACCCAAAATTCTGAAAATTACAAATATTCCAAATTTAAGTTAAAGTAAATTTTTAACTTTGAGTACTTAACCACTCAAAATTTTAAAATTAAGTGTAAATGCTCCAATTTGAGCATATTTCATTACTTAAGGCTCCTTATAAGTTTTGCACAGCACATCATGACATAATGACCATCGAATCCATAGTGCCATAAATCTTCAAATTTACTTGCATAAGATTTGAACAACTAAAATATACAATTAGCTTCTTCAGAACTAAATAATTAAATAGAGGCCACTGCAGGCATCTGATATGAGGTAAGCAGATTTTTCTGTAACTAAAGTTGAAAAAAAAGAAAACTATTATCTTTCCTTGTTCGGATGATAAACGAAAGAACTGAGACACTGAGTGCTCAAATTCACTAAGTACTCAAATTCGGGTCGGCAAGGTTTTATGTCAATCTGAAAATGATTACGGGAACAACAAAAACTAGTAGTCTGATCATTTCCCTTCTCCCAATCCTCCACGCCTGGGCGGATTGAATTTTGTGATCCTAGAAGAAGCAGATCAACTGGGAAAGATTTGAGACTAAAAAGGTAAACTAAAAGGTGTTTTTAAGGTGGAGCTCAACGATATTGACTCTGTTTTCTTTAGTCGGTGTTTTCTTTTTCAAAATAGATTAAGTGATTTTTTTCAATGAAAATATGGAAATTGATTTTAAAATTATTTTAGTTTACTTGAACAGCTGGTACTAGGTAAGTTAAAAAGTGAATATATAATACTCACATAATTTATGAATACAAGCATCTTTTTTACAATATGATTATGGGTGAATGATACTCACAAAAAATGTGAATAAATATAGCAAAGATCTCTATTTCACCTCTCAAATACAATCTAACAAAAAGTATAAATTAAAAAAAAAAAAAAGAAAATGTTTGGGCCAGGAAATGGTAATGTTCTTCCCCATGCAGTATTGTTAATAGATACATGTGATATACCATGCTCATTAGGTAGTAAATCGAGCAAAATTGATAATGAAATCTTTGAAATTTTCATTGTCAAAAAAATGTCATAATAAAAATTTTTGGCTACTATGTTTAATTTTTGTTGTTAGTAAGTCTCTTAGCAAGAGATAAATGTGGTACACCTATAAAGCAAGTTGTATTTTATTTAAAATTGGTAATGAAGTCCTTTAAAGCAATATTTATATTATCTAAAAAGTGTAACAGTAAAGAATTGTCTGTCTACTATATGTGAATGATTATTATTAAATATGTCTCTTACAATTAAAAAATTTTCAATAATATGTTATCTTCAGTATATTTCTTACAAAACTCTCACAAATAAGGGACATACTCAATATATATCAATCTCTTATACTATAAATATATAATTAAAATGTGACGTAATGCCTCCATTGTGAAGGAAGGTTGCATGTTTGAGTTGCATATGCCTCTCTGTAAAAACAAGAGCAACAGAGTATATTGAATGGCTCTAATTAATGGTTCTATTTCATCTTAAACATTTTAGCATAATTTTACTTATTTGGAAGTAATTTAAGAATTTATTGAATATCAAATTAACAATTATAAATGTTTTTGTAATGATAATGCACGGTAATTTTTGAGTGAATTATTTACTTATCGATAAATGGAGACTATTATTATGGTTAAAAATTTAAGACAGTGTTTTTGAATCTGTAATTTGATTATAATTGACATACTCTCGTGATATTTCAATTTAATGAGGAATATTAAATTTTAATTAATCATGAAATATATAATATGTAATTAGGACAAAATTAATAACTACCCAAAAATTTTATAGATAAATTTTTTGTAAAAAAATTAGTAAGGTAAAAATAAGTATTTGTAGGAGATTGGAAGCCAAAACAAAAGATAAAAAGTTTCTGACTCCAAAATAAAAGGCTCTTGCCAAATTATTTCTTTTTTAATCCGAGTTTCGATTTATCTGTGTGTTTTAATACATTGTATAAAATCTAATTCTGTTTAAAGCAATGGTTATAAGTTTTGATACCTACAAGAGAGGTTAGGGCTCGAATCTCTTCTCATCACCACCTTTTCTTATATATATATATATACTTCTTTTTTTGCATTCAATGAGACATTCCCTTAGCATTATAGTATAGACTGTAGACCATTAATCCAAATTTTTTTCTTACATTGTCAGTATAAAAAAAAATAATGGCATCTCCCGTCGAACTCAAAAAAACTGTTCAATCATTCTCATATAGCTGCCATAACTTATGCATGCTAAATAAGATCTCCCATCTTTCTGATTGGATGGTTCATTATGAAAATTGACAAAATTCTAGGCTAAAATGATAACTAAGCATTAAATACCATGCAAGTTGTTCCCTGTGCATACTCTTGAACCGCTCCTCTCTTGCCTTTCAATCCTAGAACAACCTACACAAACATTATTGTTGCCTCATGAATTTAAGGAGTTAGTGACGTCGGCAAAGAACAATGAGTAATAAGGAGGACAATATTTTGACCAGTCCGTTGCGGTTCTGGGACAGAAATCTCCGATTCTCAACTTGTTTAATGGGGACGGGAATAGAAATGGTATTGATAGCCCTCGCCCTTACTCCAATATGTATTCAATATTTCACACACACACACACACATATATGGATATTATTGTAATTTTGGTTTAACAAAATTCCTATCATCTCATTCCCTGCACGGCTTAATTGTGTTATTCTTTTTAATTTTGTTTCATCATCAGCTTTGTTGTTTTGTATTTTATTTTTTTCTGTTTTTCTTTTCTGAATTTACGTTGTTCTTTAATTGATTTAATGGTTTATTTCTAACTTAAATGCAATTAGAGTCATATCCAGCTTGTTCAAATCTGCTAGGTACGTGGATGAAATTTGACCGTCGGGGAGATTGGCGTGCCTCTTCGTATCTATCTTTATAGTAGCCTGCAATTCCTTTGGTTGGCAATAACAATTGATATGATACAGTTCCTCTGGTTTGTAAATTTCTGAAGCATTTGAAAATCTGGTTTGTAAATAAATAAATTAAAAAATCTGTCGGGTCAGGATGTAGATTCTAAATCTCATCTCTGCTGAAGATGAAGATAAGGATAAAATTTAAAATCGGAAACGGAGATCAAGATGACCATCTTTACTCTCAGCCCACCTCGTTGTCATTCTTAGAGGGCCTTTGGTTCAATAGTTTTTTGCTCGGGAATGAAATGAAAATAGGTTATTCTCATTTATAATGTTTGAAAAAGGGTAACCTCATTCTCATTCTCATTCTTTTACAAATGAGAATAAGATTTCCTGATATGTTGGAATCACTCATTCTCTCCCTCTCTAGGTAATTTCGTCCTCATCCCCTTTTTTTGATAATACATATACACACATATATTTTTGAAAAATATGCAAATAATTATAAATACAATAGAATATATTATGATAAATACCAAAAATAAATCTTATTTGTAAAATATCAATGAAATTATATGCAATAATAAAAATAATAATAATATTAATTATTACAATAATAAAATATGAAACTATGCAGTATAATGGCATCAAACATTTAAAGATTATGATAACAAATAAACTACCCATAATAATAATTATAATGTGAAAAATATATCTTTTTACAAAATATTAATAGAAAATATTTAATGATAATAATAATAATAATAATAATAATTATTATTATTATTATTATTATTATAATAATAGCAACAACAACAACTTCTTGTACTAGTACTAGTAGATTAACCATTGATGGGAATATTATTTACAATTTTATTTTGATAGTAATTTTAATATATTTAATTTTAATAATATATATTATTTTGTATTTCATAACTAGTAATTCAATTTTTTTTAATTTTAATAGCATTTTTATCATGTTGAACGAGATTGATATTATGATATATTTGATATTAATTCTAATTCCAAATTGAAACAAATAATTACAAAAAAGAAATATGATTTTGATTCTAGAATAAGCCAAACTTGTTTTAATTTTTGATAGTCCGTTTTTTATTTCACTCAATTCTCTTTCTCATTCCAAATTCAATCTCAAACTATGAACCAAATGGCCCCTCGATGAGTAAGCCTCCAAGAAATCGACAAAGCATAGAGATAGGATCGATTATTCGAAGCAACATTTAAAGGACTGCCGACCACATACTGGCATGCATCTAAGAATTCACTAACAATTATAATGAAGTTTAAAGATCAACTTAATCAACCTACCTTGTGCGCGCAACCATGAGGATGGTGACATTTAATAGAATGTAGTCCTTATTAGTTGCTTTTCTTCTAGTTTATGGCTTTGTGATGTGCACAATTGTGCATATCATCATCTCTACAGCAAAACAGATAAGTCACAGGTTATCTTTTCTCTTCACAACCCAACAATTTGTTTATATATGTATATATCAATAGGGACTGCTTAACCAAATTGAATTCTAGGCCGTAGCATCAGATTAAGATATGAGTGATACCCTGTCCAAATAGTTGTTAAGGTTTTCATTTTTATCAAAAATTTAACTACACAGTTTAATTTTAAATAGTAATAAAATAGTCAGGCAATTTGATTAAACGATATTTATCAACTTATCTATTTTTTTCTTTGTTAAATTTTAATCGTCCAATAACTTATATTACATTATTATTATTATTTGTTACTTAATATTTTTCTTTACTAATACAATTAAATTTTATCATCTTAAAGAATAATAAAAAAACCCTAATTAATGATGCAAGTGCAATGCCGATCATGAAAGAAAAATGGCACAATAAAAATTAATAATAGTAAGAGAAAGGTAAATAGGACCACCAATCATGGTCAGACCAGTCATAAATTAGTAGTCTGATTGTCCTAGGCATGAGGACAAAGTTTTATATTAAGAAAAGGAATGAAACTGGCATCTTTTCTCAGGAATCACTTTCATTAACCATAAACAAAAAATTATGACCTAGCATCTGCCAAGATCTTGACAGAAACCAATAGAACAGGTCCAGTGAAGCTGCCAAATCCGTCTATTGACTTGGAGCCTATCCAAGAAGCGGACGTGGTCCACACAACTAAGCTTTTTTTGTGTTTGCCTATTTATCAGTCCGATAATGCTTTCATTAATGCATGCAACAGCCAATAATTGCTTTCATTTATATTTTTATTTATTTTTTCTCAATTTTGTGGTTGCCTGACCAGCATAAGGATCACACGTATTGGCTAAAGAGAACTTCAAACTCACTGATACTCCTGAGTTCTAACTTACTGGTTCTCAAATGGGGTGTAAAGAGTAAATTTCGAGCCTAAAACAATTAAACTCGAAAATACAAAAATAAATTACAAATAAAAATTGTAAAGTAAAAGAAAATTTACGTGGGGTCGATCTCCGTAGATCCTCCGATTAGTGTTCCTTTTTTTGACTCCGTCAAGGGTTGCACGAGGTTGATCTGGACAGAAATAATTTCCACCGCTTTTTCTTGAACTGGATAGACTGAAACTATGTCTGATTTGGATGTTTTGACTACGTTTAGGAACCGTAGAGACTCGATCTGAGCTGATCTGACTTAATTTCACCGAGGGTCGAATAGACTTGTTCTCGGATGAGTTGCCTGAATTTTGCTGAGGGCCGTATGAGGCTTAATCTCAGCCGGATTTGTAATATTTCGATTTTTTTTTTTTTTTTTACTATCTCTCTCTTTTTTTTTCCTTTTTTTTTTTCTTTTCTCTTTTTTTTTTTTTATTTTCCTTGCGCTGCGCTGCTCTTCCTTTTTTTTTTTTTTTCTTTTGCTGCTTCTGCGCGTCGCTCTTCTTTTTTCTTCTTCAATTGATTTGGGGGGAGGCCATTTATAGGCCTCCCCCACCTACCTGCCACCAACCAATTGGTTGGTGGCTTTTAAAGGTTGGCTGCCAACCTTGACTTCAAGGTTGGCGGCCAACCACTTTTTTTTTTTTTTTTTTTTTTTTTTTTTTTTTTTAAAAAAGTTATTTGTTTACAAATGCCCCCACTTCAAGGGTCGGTAAGAAAGATTTTTACAGAGATAATTCGAACCGAGTCTTGAAGTCCAGTTTGAAATTTGGAAAGTCCTGATGAACATTGAATCTTGGAGTCTTCTATCTTTGACCATCTCCGCTGTTGTTGGATTGCAATAGGAAACCGATATGATCTTGAAGAGGTTAGCAGCCCAGCCAATATAGAAATTGAAGTCTTGGCTCCAGGTGCGTTTGAGCTTCCATGGCTGGCAAAGGCTGGCAAAGGTTCTTTGAAGTTCCAAAGCTCTGGTGAGGATGATCCAGTAGGCAAAGAACTTGAACCTCCCCAAGAGGAAGGCCCAGGACCTTGGAACTTCAAGACCGGCTCACAGAGAGACTGACTGTAGTGATGATTTCCAAGTCTGCTTCGACGTAAGGAGAGTAGTTGGAACTTCCCTGTACGTCGCTGCATCCAAAGAAAGATTAGGATAATTGCAGCTTCTCATCCCTCTGTGGTAGATGTGAACTAAGGAGAGTAGTTGGAACTCCATGACACCGATGGCGTTGGAGACTGAGTTTCGAGGGCTTTTAGGGATCCCTCGAAGAAGACTACTCCTTCTTTTCTTAGCTCGTGCGCCTCCAACTTCTTGATCGAAGAACTTCCTGAGACAAGTGCAGAGACTAGCCATTTTCTTTTGAGAAAGAAGAGCTGAGGGATGAGTATTATAACTCGGGAATGCAAGATATATATACATGCGATAAAGTTTTGTTTTTGTTTTTTTTTTTTTTTTTTTTTGTTTTTTTTTTTTTGTTTTTTTTTGTTTTTTTTTTTGTTTTTTTTTTTTTTTTTTTTTGTTTTTTTTCTTTTTGAAAAGTCAAAAAAAAAATACGCAGATTCGAGTAGGGCCATCCACGTCCCTTTCCTGCATAAGAGACAAAAGAGGCAGCGGCTGACGCGTGACACGAAAGTCGTTACCGTGTGTGGCAGAAGTCGTTGCCGTGTGCTGCGGAAGTCGTTGCCGCGTGCTGCAGAAGTCGTTGCAGAAGTCGTTGCACCTTATCTTGTCGGCCGTCCTAGCGGGGCCCGAGGTGCAACTCCAAGTCAAGCTCGACCTCGTCTGGTGGGCCGATGATGTTGGCGTCGATGTCGCTTTCCGGCTGGTTGATGCTGCCGGAATATTCTGGAAAGAGAGGCAAAATTTCGCCGGAATGACTCCTGTGTGCTAGAAAAATTCCTCCTAGACTTAAGTATCTAGGAGGGATGAACCCTTGGCTGACTCCGTGAAACCACCAGGACCAGTATGTATGCTCCCATAGGCTACGGCTTTGATGAACGTACCGTGGAGAGACCATTGCAGTGGTAGAACTTGGGCCGGCTTCATTTGAGGGTGAAGCTGTACTGGTGAGATCTACTATAGGAACAACAGGCTGTGCTTTGGAAATACCATCTCTCAGCGCCACTGTTTCCCTATGTCTCCGATTCTGGAACCAAAAATATACATTTTTTCCTTCGACTGCCCCTAGCGGGCGAAGTCGTGAGACAAGTTGGAGAATCTGTGTAGAGTTAGGGACAATACCTCCATCGTTGTAGAAGACTTCCTCCAAAATTTGCAGTTGTGCCATGGTCGGTTGCCACCTTGTGCGAGGTGATCTTTCTTCTCCCTTGTCTTGAGGTTCTGCAACTGGTTCCATCTTTCTTGCGGCAGAGGAGCAAAGGTCTTGTGTGTGGTGAAGATCGGTTGAGACTGATGCTGAGTTTCAGACTCAAACCCTCCGTTGCTTTTATATTTTTGGGCCGTTCACAGTTTATACTCATGCGGGCCAGGAGTTGGATTGGATTTTGAACTTGGGTTTTGGATTGTGTTTGGAACTTGAAATTTTTGGGTTTTGGGTTTTGGATTGGATTTGGGTCGAGTGTTTGGGCTTTGGATTTGGATTTGGGTTTTTGGGTCGAGTGTTTGGGTTTGGACTTTTGGATTTGGGTTGAGTGTTTGGGTTTTGACTCTGAATTGGGCTCAAGTGTTTGGGTTTGGACTTTCGCTTGGTCTTTCAGATCGGGACTTCGCATTTTTTTTTTTTTTTTTTTTTGATTTTTTTCTTTTTTTTTTTTTTGATTTTTTTGATTTTTTTTTTGATTTTCTTTTTTCTATATTTTTTTTTTTGATTTTTTTTTTTTCAACATATTTACACATAATACTGTTTCAGAAATTTACCATTGATTGGGCCGATTCGGACGCCTTCTTGGTCTGACAGCATGTAAGCGTTGTGAGTGTAGGCCTCCTGCACTAAGTATGGCCCGTCCCATTTGGAAGTAAGCTTGTCACCAGGCCGATGCTTCATGTTGATGGGCCGTCGCACTGCAAGAACAAGGTCTCCAACTTGAAAAGATCGAGGACGGACCCTACGGTTGAATGTGTTGGTGAGCCGGGCTTGGTAGCACTCAAGTTGCTGTTGTGCTTCGAGCCTCCTTTCATCGAGAGCTTCTAACTCATCCAGACGTAGGCGAGCATTCTCCTCCTGTGTGAGTCCTTCCAGAACAGCCATGCGCAGGGATGGAATCTGTGTTTCCAACGGCAGTATTGCTTCGACACCGTAGACAAGTGAGTATGGCGTCGCCTGTGTTGGAGTCCGGTAAGTTGTACGATACGCCCATAATGCCTCCGGAATTCTGTCATGCCAATCTCTTTTGGATTTAGAGACTACCTTCCGCAACAGGTTGCATAAGGTCTTGTTGAATGCTTCGGCCAAGCCATTTGCCGGGGCATTGTACATGGATGACTTGTACTGCTTGAACTTAAACTTCTCGCAGAGCTTGTCGATTAAGCTGTTGTAGAACTGCTTACCATTATCAGTGATAATGAATCGAGGGACTCCATAGCGATAGATCAGCTGAGTCCGGATAAAATTGGCAACATGCTCCTTCTTTACCTCTCTAAGTGGAATAGCTTCGGCCCATTTTGAGAAGTAGTCGGTTGCTGCGAGGATGTACAGGTGTCCCAGGGATGACTTTGGCAAGGGCCCCACTAAGTCGAGACCCCAAGCTTCAAAGGGCCAGGATGAGACAGTTGGATGCAGTGGCTCCGGTGGTTGATGTATGTAATTCGCATGAAATTGACAAGCTTGACAGGTTTTAGCAAACTCAATTGAATCACGTACCATAGTTGGCCAGTAGTATCCCATCCTTCTGAGTTGGAAGTGCAACTTAGGCCCTGATTGATGTCCGCCACAAACACCAGAATGTGCTTCAGTGAGAGCCTGTTTTGCCTCTTCATTGGCTAGGCAGCGAAGTAGAACTCCATCAAAAGACCTTCGATACAGAGCATCCTTGAGGTATATGAAGCGGGGAGCTCGTCGTTGAATTTCTGTCTTATGACGACGATCTTCAGGCAGCTTCCCGTGCTGTAGATAGTCAATGATTGGTTGGCGCCAATCTTCGTCCTCCGCGAGACGTACAAATACAGCGTTGGCTGCTGTAGTTTCTTCATCATCCATTTGTGGCACTATCCATTTCTGACATACAGCAACAACTGTAGCCTGGATTTCTGACTTTGCAAGAGAAGTAGCCAGGTTAGCCAACGCGTCTGCCTGAGTGTTTTCTCGTCGAGGCACATGCTCCAAGGTGATGCTTTCAAATTCATCCATTAGCTGTCGAGCACGTTGATGGTAAGGCGCAAGGTCCTCTTTCTTCACGTCATACAATCCTGTAAGTTGGTTGATGACGAGCTGGGAATCTCCATGGACTTCTATAGTTGGAATCTTCATATCGACAGCCATTTGAAGACCAATGATCAAAGCCTGGTATTCAGCAACATTATTTGAACATAACTCACCGAGAATGATAGCATATGGTAGTATTTGTCGTTGAGGAGTGACAAACACTATGCCAGCACCAGCACCATCACGCCTTGCTGCACCATCAAAGAACATCGTCCATGGTGGTAGTGTCTCAATGTAAAAGACCTCTTCATCTGGAAGATCATCTGTGAACTCCCAATCTGACGGAACAGGGTGATCTGCAAGGAAGTCTGCTAGAGCTTGTCCTTTGACTGCTTTTTGAGGCACGTAGACAATGTCGTAGCTTTGTAGAATTACTGCCCACTTGGCAAGTCGTCCTGACAAGATTGGTCTGGATAAGATATATTTGACAGGATCAGCTCTGGCAATGAGACGTACCGTGTGAGCTTGCATGTAGTGTCTCAGCTTATCAATGGCAAAGAACAGTGCTAGACATGTCTTTTCAATGGGCGAATAACTCAGCTCCGGACCATTTAGTGTTCTGCTCAAGTAGTACAGAGCAACTTCCTTTCCCTGCTCATTTTCCTGTGCAAGCAAGGCTCCCAAAGATCTTTCCTGTGCTGCAATGTAGAGAATCAACGACTTTCCTTGAATTGGAGCACCTAGGACCGGTGGATTGGAAAGATACTTCTTTATGCTTTCAAAGGCTTTGCTGCAAGCTTCGTCCCACTCGAAGTTGACATCCTTCTTCATCAACCGATGGAAAGGTTGACATCTCCCAGCTAAATTGGAGATGAAACGGCGAATGTAGGCTAGCTTTCCTTGTAGACTTCGCAGCTCGTGCAGGTTTTTAGGTTCAGGCATCTTTTGAATTGCCTCAACCTTTGACTGATCAACTTCGATTCCACGATGGCGCACCACGAACCCAAGAAACTTTCCTGATGTGACACCGAATGCGCACTTGAGAGGGTTCATTTTGAGCTGATGCCTCCGAAGTCTTTCGAACACTGTCTTGAGATCCTCGAGGTGGTCTTTGCACTTCTTAGTCTTTACAACTAAGTCATCAACATAACATTCTACAATCTTGTGCAGCATGTCATCAAAAATTTTTTGCATAGCACGTTGATAAGTGGCGCCAGCATTTTTCAATCCAAACGGCATAACTTTGTAGCAGTATATACCTTTTGGGGTGCGGAATGCTGTCAACTCCTCGTCTTCTGGTGCCATTCTGATTTGGTTATAGCCTGAAGAACCATCCATGAAAGACAATGCTTCGTGACCCGTTGTTGCATCGACTGTGATCTCCGTTATGGGCAACGGAAAGTCATCTTTCGGGCAGGCCTTGTTAAGATCACGAAAATCAACACATACCCTCAACTGTCCATTCTTCTTTCTTACTGGGACAATGTTGGCAATCCACGTTGGGTAGGTGACCTCTCGGATGAAGCCGGCATTGATCAGCTTGTTCACCTCCTCCTCGATTTGTGGAATGAGTTCCGGGCGGAACCGTCGTTGTGGCTGCTTGACAGAACGGACACCCTTCTTTACTGCTAGACGATGCACCGCAATTTTTGGGTCAAGTCCAGGCATTTCTTTGTAACTCCATGCGAACACGTCCCTGTATTGACTTAATACCTGAACATATTCTTGCTCTTCTTCTGCAGTAAGTAAAGCACTTACAAATGTAGGTCGAGGATCTTCCGGAGAGCCAAGATTGACCTCCTTGAGTTCATCAACAGTTGCTTGGCCACCATCTTCAAGTTCCGGGGGAGCCTCCTTCACTTCACCATCTGATGAGTCGGAATTAGCCTCCTCGCTAATTGTGACATGAAATGCAGAACCTCTAACTTCACCTTCTTTGTTTGACTGGATAAGCCTGTCTTGTTTGGTGGTGGTGCTGATGGGACGTGCATCAGCTGCTCGGCTTCGGCTCTTTAGCGTGATCCGCACAGGTGACTTCTCCTGATAGTCTAAGCCAGGTCGGGACTGTGATAATTGAGAAGCGGGGCCATGTGTGGATGGCAGCATACCCATTGTGCTCGGGTTTGAGAAGTCATAGCCTGCCTTGGCTAAGAGCTTGTATGCATTAGGATCAAATCCTTCCTGTGTTCTTCTTTCTGGAAGTGAGCCGCCTTCGACTGCCCCCGTGTGTGGTTTGACGAAGCCTTTTAATGGTTTTGAAGACAAAACCCGCTCAATCTTTGGTATCGGCAGAGTGTAAGTCTCCTTCAGGTTGTGCAGCTCCTTTGCTTTGGGTTGGCTATGTCCTTGCTCCTGTTTAGGATCAATACAATAAGAGAAAGGGGGTTGACCTTCTGAGCGTAGTGACTTCGGCACATAGCGTAGGATTGGAGTGGAGCTTGAAGATGCAACATCCTTCGGACGAAGTTCAGCAGGCTGTGGCAGCTTTTCATTTGTTGGAGCCTGGGGTTGGGCATTGGCAGGTTCTTCGACAGCTTTTCCCTTTTTGTGGATGCCCCCAGTCCAAGTAGCTTTTGACGGAATGATCTCTGGATTGTCTGTGTCAGTGTAGAAGACTGCATCCGCCAAATGTGATTCAGCATCATCGAATGGCTTTAAGTCAGCATTGACCTTTTGAACGCCACCATTGTAGTACTTAAAACACTGATGTAAGCTTGAGAGCACAACTCCATTTCCATGAATCCACGGTCGTCCTAGCAACATCTTATATGTGGTACGTGCATCAATCACGTGAAATAGAGTGCTAGAAGTGAGATTACCGATAGTCAGCTCCAAGCGAATCATCCCAATTGCTTTCTGTCCTCCTTGATTGAAGCCATGAATCATCAGGCGGCTGTCTGATAATTCATCAACACCGATGCCGAGCTCCTTTATGGTGGATCTTGGGATAATATTGACTGCTGAACCATCGTCGATCAGAATACGTCGGACCTTCTGTTCTCTCACATAGCCTGATACATACAGCGGCCGATTGTGGGGTTTGGACCCCAACAAGAGATCCTCATCTGAAAATGAGATAGCAGAGTAACATCCGACATGATTTTGGGCCGTCTGTTGCTCCACTGAGTTAGACTCATTTGATGGCTGTGATTCAGCTGAGGTCTGGAGAGTATTGCTGACTTGATTTTGCCACACTTCTGTTGATTGCAAAGCTGTAAACAGCTGAGGGTTAGCGAGAAGGGTTTGGAGAGCTTCATATACCTTCTCCGTTGTCGACTTTTTGTTGTCGAGCGGCTCCTCCTTACGGTGTGTCACTTCTTCTGATGGTTTTGAAGTGATGGTGGTCTGGTTTGCAGAGGTTATGCCTTCCTGGTCCAGAATGATTTTATTCTGGCTTTTGAGCTTCATGATTAGCTCCTTCAGGACGAAACACTTCTCGGTTGGATGACTTACTATCCGGTGATATTTGCAGAATCTCGGATCGCTGACTCGATCCTTTTCATTCGGCCGCTTGCACTCTGGGAGTTCGATCAGCTTTGCCTCCAAGAGTTGTTCAAGAATGTCGGGGACGTCTGAGTCGGGGAATGGATACTGCTTCTGCTCCAGCTCTCGCAATGTCACCTTCCGCCTTTCCTGTTGTTTTGGCTGAGTTATTTGGGTCGGAGGATTTACCTTAGCTCTGGCGCCCACTTTTACTGGTGCGGCTTCAACAGTCATCACTTCCTTTCCTTTTCCGGAGCTGTTGGGTTTCTTAATCTCCCTTCTGCCCCCTTGCTGGTCCAACTGGATGGGAACCGTGCCTCCGGAAGTTTGGATGCTTATCTCCATATCATGTGCGCGGGTCGCCAGTTCTTCGAAGGTTCGGGGTTTGACACCCTGCAGGATGTATAACAGCTCCCAATGCATTCCTTGGATGCACATCTCCACGGCAGAAGTCTCCGTCAGGCGATCTTTGCAGTCCAAGCTAAGGGCACGCCATCTGTTGATGTATTCGACAACGGGCTCTCCTTTCCTTTGTTTGGTGCTGGTAAGCTCCATCATACTTACCGTCCTTCGAGTGCTGAAAAATCTATTGAGGAACTCTCGTTGTAGCTGTTCCCAACTGTCGATCGATTCTGGTTCAAGATTTATGAACCAGGTGAAAGCGGTCTCCCTGAGTGAACGAACAAACTGCTTCACCAAGAGATCTCCGTAAGTCCCTGCGTTGTTGCAGGTTTCAACGAAGTGGGCGATGTGCTGTTTGGGATCGCCTCGTCCGTCGAATTGTTGAAATTTGGGCGGCTGGTAGCCCAATGGCATGTTGAGACTTTCGATCCGTCTGGTGTACGGTTTGACGTACATCTGTGATCCTTGGAAGGATGCAGCTTGTTGCAGTCGGATCGTATTGGCTATCATTTCCTGCAATTGTTGAACAGATAGCGAAGCTAGGGAATTTGAGGGTGGCAGCTGTGTAGAACTACCTGGTCGCTTTTCTGCAGGGAAGACGTCGGCTGGTGTGGCTTCTGGAGTGAAACCGGGTGGATATGGTTGCTCCTCGCGGATTTCGGGATCAACTTGGATCGGGGCTTTTCCTTTGAGAGCTGCGATCTGTTGATCTTTTTCCTCGACGACTCTGATCAGCTGCAAAATTTTGTTCTCCAATTCTGAAATCCTTTCCTCTGTGCTGGTTGTGTTGGTCATCATGACGGCAACAGATGAGGCTTCGGGAAAGGCTGGGGGAGAAAACTCTTCTGATTCTTCTATGTGGGTTGGATTTTGTTGAGCAGGTTTCGTCGTGTTGCCCCCGATTTCGATCGGGGTGGGTGATCGACTCCTCCATGCGGCAAGAGAGTCAGGGGAGAGATCCTGTTGTGCAAGCTGTGGACTCTCCATTTCGACATTTTGTCGGGTTTGGACGGCAAGAAATTGTGTCCGTCCCCGGGTTTCTGGACCTGCGTACCCAGGTAGGGTAGTTGATGCAGGCAATGGAGCCGTTGCCTTCTTTTTTGTGGCAGCAGTTGTACTCCTTTTCGGTGCCATTTGATGTGTTGAACACCTGTAAAATTTTTTTTTTTTTTTTTTTTTTTTTTACTTTTTTTTTTTTTTACTTTTTTACTTTTTACTTTTTTTTTTTTACTTTTTACTTTTTACTTTTTACTTTTTTACTTTTTTTTTTTACTTTTTACTTTTTACTTTTTTACTTTTTTTTTTTTTACGGAACAAGAGATGGGAGGTGAAGATGTCCCACCGAGCGTGCCAAAAATTTGTAAAGAGTAAATTTCGAGCCTAAAACAATTAAACTCGAAAATACAAAAATAAATTACAAATAAAAATTGTAAAGTAAAAGAAAATTTACGTGGGGTCGATCTCCGTAGATCCTCCGATTAGTGTTCCTTTTTTTGACTCCGTCAAGGGTTGCACGAGGTTGATCTGGACAGAAATAATTTCCACCGCTTTTTCTTGAACTGGATAGACTGAAACTATGTCTGATTTGGATGTTTTGACTACGTTTAGGAACCGTAGAGACTCGATCTGAGCTGATCTGACTTAATTTCACCGAGGGTCGAATAGACTTGTTCTCGGATGAGTTGCCTGAATTTTGCTGAGGGCCGTATGAGGCTTAATCTCAGCCGGATTTGTAATATTTCGATTTTTTTTTTTTTTTTTTTACTATCTCTCTCTTTTTTTTTCCTTTTTTTTTTCTTTTCTCTTTTTTTTTTTTATTTTCCTTGCGCTGCGCTGCTCTTCCTTTTTTTTTTTTTTTCTTTTGCTGCTTCTGCGCGTCGCTCTTCTTTTTTCTTCTTCAATTGATTTGGGGGGAGGCCATTTATAGGCCTCCCCCACCTACCTGCCACCAACCAATTGGTTGGTGGCTTTTAAAGGTTGGCTGCCAACCTTGACTTCAAGGTTGGCGGCCAACCACTTTTTTTTTTTTTTTTTTTTTTTTTTTTTTTTTAAAAAAAGTTATTTGTTTACATGGGGTTCGTAGTAGCGTATTTTGAGTACATTATCACACGATATAAACATATTTAAAAGAAAAAATAACACAGAAGCTGTTTTTGCCCCCTTCTTAATTAAACTTGTGTATTTTTTTTATGTATCCTTGATTCTATCGGATGCCATGAATTATAAGAGCATGTTTGCTGTTAAAAAAAAGAAAAAAACAAAACAATTAAATTATTAAAATAAAATCAAATTGGTCTACACATATAATAATTTTTTAGGGCTCAATTTCCTATACCGAGAAAAGCGTTCCCGCTCGGTATACCACCGAGCCATTTTTTTATTTTTCTGTCTTTTTTTCAAAAAAACAAATTTTTTTCTTTGTTCATACTGACTGAATCTATAACAAGAATGATTGAATCTGCATACAGTCAGTTCTTTTTTTTTCAAATTTTGAAGAAAAAAAAAAACAATGGCAAATTTTTTTTTTCATTTGATGCACCAAACTTTTCCCTTTCTTTATCGTATAGTGTGTGTTCTTAATTTATTACCTATATTTAGAACTTATATTCAAGGCTTTCATTATAAACAATTCAAATACTAATGAGCTTTTGCTCATTGGTATTAGTGTATGTTGGCTGTTAAATTGTGGTCTTTGTAACTCTTTTTACAATATTAAATGAATTTATAATGAAAAATAGGAGTATAACACTGTCCTTACATAATTTTTTTTCTTTTGTCAACAAAAACATATATCATAGATATATTAATCATCTAATCTATAAACTGAAGTTAGAGTTGATATTGTCATTTAATCTCTCCCCATACCGAAGACTGATCATCTAACTACTGTTAAAATCAAACAGACTCTTTCCATAATGCCTTCCCAATTTATTGCAATTTGATTAAGACAGACTGATTAAATGACACTATACTAGTCGAACCAAACACTTGCCTGCCTACGCTCTCTTGCAATCCGAAAGAGGTAGAAAGATGCGGCCAATATGTTTGAATTAATTATTATCGCATCAGTGGATAGCAAGCAAAACATCAATTGATACCTTAACAAGAAGAAATGTCACTAATTAAACTGTAGCAATCGAGTTTCTGGATGCCAGTTGTAACGGATTTTGATAAAATTATGAATTACTATGACTGAGACCCAGACACTTGAATAAGCTTATTATTTGTAATTTGGGATCAACATTTTGGTTTGACGATAGATGCTGGCCGTAGCCTATGATTAGGATAGAGTGTGAAATGAAATTGACCAGCGTCCACTGCTCATTTTTTGATATTTTATAAAATCTGGGATTAAAAGGGGAGGTTCTATGTTAATTGCTTAACAAGTTTAGTTTCTTTTTTTCAGATTTTGTTTAGCTTTTTTTTTTTTTTCATTTTTTCAATGAGCATGCAATCTTTTTAACAAACTCATTACTTGTTTGTACAGTAATTTAAATAGTCTATATGTACATTTTATTTACTTGTGTACACGTGCTCAGGTACCTTTTTTAACACATACGCAAAAAAATTTGATATAAATCCAGCTTGAAAGACGACTCAAGATGGTAGTCTGAGTAGTAATTAAACATGTATTGCACATAGTCAACTTAAATTCGAATTCTCGTGCTAATATTTGCTCCCCATATTATAATATATAAGTTTTTTCTCCCGACGGACTTGATGGATTGGTGAGCTAGCTGTCGGGTTTTGAATTCAGCAATCGTTGTAGTTTGTTATGGCAGAATTACGTTTTGGTCTACTAATATTCGAAAGGTGAATTTACTCTATAAGAAAGATTAAATGAGGACGTCAACGGTTTAAAAATAAATACTTGTGAGCACATTTTTTTTCTTGTTAAAAGAAAAAAAACCAGCCCGAAAGTGATTTGAGAGAAAAAAAAAAGATTATAATAATTAAACCAAAGATTTTATTTACAAAAAAGTTAAGTTTTTACTTTTTGATCAAGGACCCTATTAACATTCATTTGCAAAAACCAAAAAAAAAATATATTAATATTTTTTATATTTTTATTTAATTAAACGAGTATGTATGCGCCATACATGAAGACGGGTGCACAAGGTATCCGAGGAATTGGCCTCTGACCTTTTTGAGATTTGATCAGTAGCTAACTTGGTAACTCAAGACTTGTGTACAATAAAAATCGGTATTGAAAAATTTTTATTTTTTTTGTAAATTTATTTTAACTCAATTCTAAAATAATTAAAGTCCAATACCACTTTTAAATACCAAGAAATCTCAGATCCAAAAAAATATAGGCAAAACAATTGCTTACTTTGTGGGTGGGCACTCCCCCTCGCCTGTCTCTTCCAATTCTCGGGTTCGACACCCATCAATGAGTTTGCACATTTATTTATTTATTTATTTAGTCAAATGCTTCTTCTTCCCTTTTTTTTTTTTTTTTTGGAGGGAAAACTTCCTTTCTTCCTTCTTTTTTTTTTTTGAATTACTTTTTTATTTTCCTTCAAATACACTTTTTTGAGTTTCAGGTTTTACAGAAAAAATATTTGAAATTGAAAAATTAGTGAATATAAAAGAAATAATTTTCAAATAATAAATGCTAACTTGTGGGTCAACTAAAATTTGATCCGAATCTGAATAATCTAAAATGATTTTACTCAAAAATAATCTGATTTAAAATAATTCGAATTCAAATTAATTTGAAAGTGATCCGGGCTGAAAACGTAAGATTGCACGGTCCACGTAAACGTTGATTGCACGGTAATGTATCGTCTGTCGTGGTTTGCTGGGCCCTACCTTAGACTTATGCGTCGTTCATATCGGGCACACACTGGCGTACAGCCACAGGCAGGCGCCCACACAGGAATCAATCTTCAGTATGCTTTTTACCCCTTGTTTGGAAAAAAATTGTAGGAGAAAAAAATATAAGAAAAATGATTATTAAAAGATAGATACATATTTTATTTTTTTATATTTAAAAAAAATGTAATATAAGAAAAAAATTAAAAATTTTTTATTTAAAAATGAGTAGAAAGGATAAAAAAAATAACATTTATTATAATGTTAAGTTCACCCTTAAAAAATAAAAACTGAAAATGTAAAAATAAAGATAAAAATGTAATTTAAACAATCCTCTAATGTTCCACCCAAATTCCCTTAAATTTTGGGAGATTAGGTTTTGATGGGCCCAAGAAAAAACTTAGATCCCACCGTTTTTGTTTTTTTATTTTTTCTATTTAACCAGACAACATCACATTCTCTATTTTAACCGTATTCTTCCTATTTACCTGGAATCTCTCCCAAATCATGTTTCCCAAACAAGGGGTTAATGGATAGGAAGATTTCTAACGTGCTATTACTGTTTGACTCTTTGAAGTATTGCTTTGGCGGAAAATGTAGAGCGAAATGAAGCTGACATGTGCTTTTTTTTTTTTAAGAAAAATATTAGGTGAAATTCTTTAAATGAAATTAAAATAAAATTAAAGTAATATAAATCGTTAAATAGTTTAATCTTAAAAAATAAATAAATATATTAAATATTATTAAATAAATTGTTTGACTATTTTCATATTACTTAAAATACAACCCCATATGATATTACTCTTCCATTTATTAAGAGATTTAATGATTATGGTTCATATAATCAGATAATTATTTTTTTATAAATCTTATACTTTATTGTCAGGATTAAATCATGCAACTTTTAAATTAAAAATTTAAGTTTTTAATTGCTCAAGTGTTTCCCAAAAAATAATATGATAAAAAAAATAAAAAAATTATGTCTTTGTATTTTTTTTCTTTTTTTGGTCAATAGGATTTTTTTTTTCTCTGTTGTCATTAGTTTAAGACCCTTTTGGTGTTAGAATAAGCACTCATAGTTACCAATAAATAAATAATAAGTGTTTTTATTACCAAAAAAAGATTAAGCAAATAAAATAAAATAAAAAATAGAGATCGCAGATCACATGACGGAATATATTTTTGTTGGACAGTAGCAACTTGCAAGACTTTATCATCCAGACTGCAAATTCCAAGCCGAGCGACAGTGCCTCTCTCGCACTCGTGATCTTGACCTGTTGTCTTCCAAAAACAGCTGGACCCTGCCCACTTCCTCACAATTCCCCACTATATTTTTGCGGACCTGCCCCCTTGCCCACCAGTTTTTCTGACTTTTGTGTGTCCCACATTTCCCCTTTAGTTTATTTTTAAAAAAATAATTTATCCTCTGACAGTTGCAACTCCTACAATAGCTTTGTTAACACTAGGTTTTTTTTTTTATTTTTTTTTTTTATAGAATATGACCTTATTGTAATGTTGTTAAAACCAGTTTGGACCGGTCGGTCTGATCAGTTCAACCGGTGATCGGCTAAAGATTCGAGTCGGTTCATAATCATTATTGTCCCTTAACTCGGACGGATCAAAATAAGTTAAGAACTGGTCAAAATCGGTAAAAATCGGTGAAAAATCGGACCCGATTCAATCGGTTCAAACCAAGATAAAAATTTTATAAATTATAATTTGATCCCAATGTTTCTTTAAATTATAATTTTAGTTTTAAATTTAATTAAAACTTTCAATTTAGTTCTAAATTTATCAAAACTTTCAATTTAATCCTTAAAAATAAAAAAATTAGTATTTAATAATCATATATAAGTATTATTTTTTTAAATTATTTTTATACATATATATATTAATAAATACCGTTTCAAATACTAGTTCAACTGGTTGAAACTTGACCCACTAATATTTTCGGTTCGATAACCGGTCCGATTCTGACAATCTTACTTCATTGTCCATTGATGCACAGTAACTTATTTGTCTCACAAATTTTTGTTTAATAATTCAGTCGAAACTAATCGATAAAACAAAGAATAAAAAATGAAATGACACATAACTTGAAATGCGTCGAGTCCAATAAATGGTATATGTAAGCTGTCGATCAAATATAACAAAAAAAAAAAAAAAACCTTGTTGGGCACGTGATAATTCGAAACCATATAATGTCCTGTACATGGAATCCTGGTTTACGCTTGAATGGTAAGTAGATTTATTGGTACGGATTCTAAAGGACAATAAATATAAGTAAACAGGAAAAAAACGTGGAGACGACCGGAAAAATTATTTTGTATAATTAATAAAATTATTTGTGTAATATTATACTGAATTATTATAATAAAATTTAAAAATATTTTTTTATTTATTTTTTATTATAAAAATTAAATATTTTATTACATAAATAAATCAATTAATTACATAAAAAAATTATTTTTTCTATATTTTTTTTTTCACATCCACGTAATAATGATCCATTCGAAAAATGGTACGAGTTCAGTGGCTCTGCCAGTGATTTTTGTCAGCAAAATGATTTCAGAAGGAGGGGTCCCACTTGAAAATGGGAAGTTTTCATTGCACCATGAACGGATGGATCTGGGCTACATGATAATAATGTCATTCCCTTTTTTTTTTTTTTTTTGAACGATAATAATGTCGTTTAATCCGGAAGGAAAAGGAAAACTAAAAAAGAAAATCATTTCACCTACGAGTCACGGGGGCATCTTTGATGCACTGAGCAAAAACGAGGAAATGTAATTTTGCCAAAGAGGGTTCAATATTCTAGCAGATGTAATTTCCTAATTTGCATATTCTATTTCTAGTCATTTTGGAAACTTTTCTGTACAAAAAAAAAAAAAAAAAAGGTTAATATACAAAAATATTATTAATTTTATTTAAATTAATAAATTTAAAACTAATTTAAAAAAAAATAAATTTAGCACAAACTTTGTTTATAGTAATAAATCTACCATACTGTAAAATTTTTAAAATATAATTTATCTGTTTTGATAATATGATATTAATTTATATGATTATTACATCATTGAAACAAGCATATTTCTATAAATATGTCATCGCAACTGATAAATTCTATTTATATAAAATTATTACGTCTTAGATTTGTTATTTTAAGTAAAATTAATATTAGATTTATTATTTTTTAAAATTTGTGCTAAATTTATTACTCTAAGTAAAGTTGGTAATATTTTTATATATTTATTACGTTATTGAAACATATATATTTTTATAAATATGTCATTAAAACTGACAAATTTTGTTTATATAAAACCATTACGTATTAAATTTGTTATTTTGATTAAAGTTGGTGCTAGATTTATTATCTTTTAAAATTTGTACTAGATTTATTATTCTAAATAAAATTGTTAATATTTTTATATATTAACCAAAAAAACCTTTATTATGATTATTACCTTTTTTTTTTACAATGAGATCAAAAGACAAGAAGTTATTATAGTCGGATACAAAATCAAGAGATTTCTATAACGCTAACTTGTACATTTCCTCATATAATGCTGATTAACTATAATAATGTTTTGAATTAGACTTTACCAGGTGATATTGGCCAATACATATTCAATGCAGCTAAATGCTTATACTTATAAAATTCAAATTCTACAATTAAAGGAAATTTGTACATCATGTTATAAATTCTAATTGTTCGAATTCTAATGCTAAAGAAAGTACATCTTTCCATAAAAATAGGTGTTTTTTTTTTTTGACTTTAATTGACTAAAATAACTTTATTTTGTTGACGCTAATAGGTGCTTATTTTGAAATTTTAATAACTCTTGCTAAGCGATTTTGATGCAATGATGGCCCCAGTCAACGTGATGAAATCATTAGAAATTATAATTGAAAATGAATAATGTTGTATTTTACTTTTTCTTGTTGAAAACTAATGTGGATTTCCTTGATATTCTAGATTGTATTGTTTATTTTTCATTAGCCATTCCGAACACATCTGGAATTCAAGTCAAAATTAAAATAATAGATCTATTAAGTGGAGGATCTTACGTCATCTACTAGCTGATTAAAACAAGAATTGTACTATTTTTATTCGTTTAGAATATCAAATATTAAATTAATTTTTCTTTAGTAATGTTCATTAGGTGGCCAAGTTTTATTTCAATGAAACTTAATGTTTCTATAATATTGATTTTTCAAGTTTAATGTTAAAAAGAACTATAACATTCAAAACAGACACTTTTTAAGTCAAAGGAAAACTATTTTTTTGTAATTGGTCAATATTTACACATTACACTATTACATTCTAAGGAAAAAATTTAGTAATTTTATTTAAATAATTTTAAAGTAATATGAGTCATTAAATAATTAAAATTAAGAAAAAATAAAAAATAAATAAATTATCAGATACTATTTATATAACTATGTACTTATATTAAAATTATTTAAATGAAGTCACATAGTCTCATTCAATTATCAAATATAAATACTAAAGAAAATGATGTCTATATAAGCTAAGATGTTTGGGAGCTACATTGAAAATAATTATAAATCCCCTTCTATACTCGTTAGGACAATTTTATTAAGATTTACCCAAAAAAAATTTTCTTATAGTATTTCCTTGTTTTTTTACTGTATAAATTTTCTCATAGATTCTCTTTTGTCTTATTTATTTTACTAATGAAACATTGTGATTGACTTATTTTTTATAAGTGCAACGCACGTACACAAAAATTACATATCTAATTGTATGTAGCCGAAAGCAATATGGCCTAGGGTCTTTAGGAGAAATGGTCTTATATTTGATCTTTCAACTTCAACATTCATGATAGTTTGTCAAAAATTTTAATAAGTTTTTTTTTTTTGTAATATATATGATAATAAATTAGTAATTGCAACACATATATTGTTCATCCAATAGCGAATGCCAAATTAAGTATAATGTTTTAACAATAAAGTCTAGGATTGATGAGATGGGTGGTAAAGACATTCTTTAATTTGTATTTTTGTGCATTGAACCTCCAAATTTTTGTGGCAACAAGAACAAATAAAAAAAAAACAAAAATAGAATATATCTATTATTTCAAGAAAATTTTAAAGCTTGAGCTGTGAATTCGCCCATGTTTTAATTGGGTTCCTATCATAAATTCTCAACTACGATCTTCACATAAACGTTTAGGCATGGAATCCCAGGTGGGCAGCCATATGTTCATGTCGTGGGTATGTTGTTTGCCATTGTGTCTATGTATGTCTGTAGTATAAATAGTAATTCATCGTTTGGTAGGAAAGTAGGCATGACGTGATTGCAGTTTGAATTTTAATTTTTTTAATAAAAAGTATATACTTTTTATCACTCTAATTAAGTTAGATTTTCTATTTGTTATTGTGTATAAAAATAAATAAAGATGAAATCTCACACAAATTTTTATCTTTCGAAACTAGTTCCCAATGCATACTAGAAACACCAGTCAATATACAAAATATCGAATATGAATCAAATATTTTTTTTAAAGGAAACCACAAAAAAAAAAAAAAGAAACTTATCACATAAGTCGATCTCAATTATACCCAAAATATTGATTTCTGAAAAAGTCATACCAGTCTCCGCAACCAAGATATACAGATATACCCTAGCACAATAAATCAATCAAATTTCTTATTTTTGTTAATGAAAATCTTGGCACATATAGGCTAAAAATTTACTAAATTATTATTTATCACTAAAGTTATTTTTAATTTTTCTTTTTTTGTTGGTGAAAGGGACGAATATTTTTAATTTTTCTGAGTATTCACCTTTTCTCAACTGGTATACATGCCTACATTTTATTTTATAAAGTTTGTTGGCTGGCTTAACTAATAATAACTACGAATAAGGCTAAAGCAGAGGGATATTAATTTCCCCCGTATCTCTTACATAACTAACACGGTTAGCCAAGAACGACTAATTACTCCTTATTTCTCGAGACTTTGGGTGAAGTGGATTTCTAAGCTCGCTCCGGTCAAAGAAGAATATCTTATTAATCAAAAAAAAGAAAAGAAATACTTAAAATGTATTTTTTATTGCTTTTTCTTGGACTATTAATCAAAGCATTGCTTAAAAAAAAAAAGGATAATTCATGATTCATTAAAATGTCTTCAAATTGCGCAATCACTTTGTAATTTTACTTTCTATTTTTTTACATTTATTTTTTATTCTTTGATACTAGCAGGATACTAAAAAATCTGTAATGGGTAAAATCAATGTTGTTAAAACCGGCTCGGACCGGCCGGTTCGACCGGTTCAACCGGTGACCGGCCAAAGATCCGGGCCGGTTCATGGTCACTATTGCCCCTTAACTCGGATCGATTAAAACCGGTCAAAACCGGTCAAGAACCAGTCAAAATCGGTGAAAAATCAGACTCGGTTCAACCGGTTCAAACCGGTATAAAAATTTTAGAAATTATAATTTGATCCCAATGTTTCTTTAAATTATAATTTGAGTTTTAAATATAATTAAAACTTTCAATTTACTCCTAAATTTATCAAAACTTTCAATTTAGTCCTAAATTTATCAACACTTTCAATTTAGTCCTAAATTTATCAAAACTTTCAATTTAATCCTTAAAAATAAAAAAATTAATATTTAATAATCATATATAAGTATTTTTTTTTAAATTATTTTTATACATATATATATTAATAAATACCGGTTCGACCGGTTGAATCTGTTGAACCTTGACCCACTAATGTTTTCGGTTCGATAACCAGTCCGATTCTGACAACCTTGGGTAAAATACACTTTCAAATTGAGTAAAACAATTTGAAATGGAGTAAACATCGAATAATTATTTAATTTCTTAGGATTTTACACAATTTTGACATTTTGAATAACGTATACGTGTAACATCATTTAATAGTCCAAAACAGAGTAAAAATACCTTCAAATTAAGCTAAAAGAATAGTTATTGAATAATCACACAAATGGGAAGCTATTTCATTTTATTTCTTGAGATTTTACTCAAATCTGAATTCTTAAATAAGTGGTTAGTAAGACACCTTTAAATATAGTTGAAGGTAGTTATTATTTACTCAATTCCGAAATTGAGTTAAAAAATTTTCAAATTTAGTCAAATGAGCTCTTATTGAGTAAGTATCCAATTTACTGATTTAGTGCTATTTCACTCACTTATGAAGATTCAAGAATGTCATTTTTTTTTGGTTTTCTGAGAAGATTTTTTTTTTTTGTTGATGGTATCTGATTGCATAATTTTGAGTTATTTTACTTCATCTATTAAGATTTAGCTCAATTTCAGAATTTTGAATAACATTTTTTTCGTTTCTATAAATAATTGGTGTTGATTTTTTACTAACCCAAAAAAAAAAAAACAAGGAAATGAATGATGCACCTACCTCTCTCTCTCTCTCTCTCTCTCTCGCATATTCATGCACACACACACATCCTCAAGCACACAACTAACTAGGAAACTATGGTTAAAAAAAAGAAAAAAAAAAAAAACTAACCAGAAGACAAAACAGACTTCACGTAGACAATAAGACTTGGGAGCATCAATCTGTTTAAACTAAAATCAAGATTAGTTAGATATATTTATTGAGATATATAAAAATTACAGAATAATTCAACAATATTAGATGATTTGTTTCTTTTTTTTTGTTAATTTCAACATATTTTTTATTATTTAACCATAAGAATCATTGTGTACTTTTCATATTTCTACACTTATGTTACCAATTTAGAATTTTACTTAAACTAAACTAAGTACATCTCTCTCTCTCTCTCTCTCCCCCCCCCCCCCCCAAAAGAAACCCAATACACTTTCAATTAATTTAATTTTTGATAATAAATTTTTTTTTAGCCTGCTCCATTTTCTTCCAATAAAAATAAAATCAATCACGGGTTGCTACAAAGTAACATGGCCTTCTTTTAAGAAAATTAAATAAAGGTAGCACTTTTGTTCCTCTTCCCACTCTATAAAGACTACGTAACAAAAGCCCCGCAAATTGCCTCCCCCAAGGAGAATTCCAAGGACGATATCGCCACCATCGGCGCCGCCGTCCCTTTTTTTTTTGTGTTTTTCCCTTTCATTTCCTACTTTCTTTCTTTCTTTTTTTTTTTTTTGGGGAGGTCTGACAGTAGACATCTTTCAAAAATGGCCTCTGTTTTTCAAAACAGAGTAACACCCAATGTCTCTGTTCTCCTTTGCTTCTTTTTCTGCCACTTCTCTTGTTTCTTTTTGTTGCACCACACAGGCCGGGCATTTGGGCAGTCTCCGGTTTTCGCCTGCGATGTTGCGAACAACCCATCGCTGGCGAGCTTCGGGTTCTGCAACACGTCGTTGGGGTTCGGGGAGAGAGTTGCGGACCTCGTTGGGAGGCTCACATTGCAGGAGAAAATCGGATCCCTGGTGAACAATGCAGGGAGTGTGAGTAGACTTGGCATACCAAAGTACGAGTGGTGGTCGGAAGCCTTACACGGAGTCTCTTACGTGGGTCCCGGCACACGTTTCTCCAGTGTGGTGCCTGGAGCCACCAGCTTCCCGCAGGTCATCTTGACGGCTGCTTCTTTCAACGCTTCTCTATTTCAAACCATTGGAAAGGTGAAAATAAAACTTGTTAGCTTGTCATTTTTTCTGCTTTCTTTGTTTCCCATTGTCTCATTAATTACATGACAAACTTCCTTATTCTTGCCAAATGTTGGCCGTTTCATTTACTAGTCATAATTGTATATGAATATGAATCGGGGAATCCGTTGATGGGGTTTGGTTCTTTTTGTTTTTCTTTTTTTTTTTTTTTTAATTTTTCTTTTTCCTTGTTGGTTAGACTTGTGTGTTTAATGATTTGTGCTTTAGTTTGCAACTTTTCTTTCTTTCTTTCTTTCTTTTTTTTTTTTAAATTTCTTTTTGGGGTCGCTTAGACCATTATTAGATCACGTTTTTGCTAACATCTTACTCATTAGCATTAGCATTGCTGTTTGTGGTCATCTCCAATCATCTTTGTCGCAGGTTCTTCCTTTTCACTGATAATGTGCTAAAGCTCAAAACTTTGATAAGGAAATCTAAAATATGAGACAAGCCTGCCTGCTCATTATTTTTGCCTTTTCTTATTGAGGTTACTGATACAAAATCCGTAATGAGAAGCCAAGTTACCCACAACTCTTTCACACTTCACTGCCTTTTTTGGTTGTTTCATTCACCTAAGATTTGGCATATTGCATAACAAAGAGAAATGCATCTCCTTCATATGTTCAAATGTTGTCATCTGTTTTTACATGAATGTTAACAATTTCTTTTCTTTGCTTTGCTTTTATGTTGGAGGTTTCTTTTTTCTTTTCCTTTTTTTTTTTTGGATTGGCTTTCTCCCTTTATGGTATTCTATTCTAATCAAAGGGAAAGAGATCAAGCTGAATTGTTATTTCTATGGAATTGTGTGCCAAATCTTAGAATTGTTTAAAGGGATAGATAAATATCATTGTATGATAATTTATGGGATGACTTTCCATATCTTCAACAAAAGTAGGTGGAAATGTAAATGGGGCTGTTTGAAGAGTTTTACAGGCACAAGGACTTTTAGCTTTGAGGTTTCCAGCTCAGAGAGAGAGAGAGAGAGAGAGAGAGTGCGTGTGTGCGTGTGAGTTAAAGTTGGTTGAGTGTACAATCATGGCTTAATGAGAAATTGCTTGAGTAACTGACCTTATTTAAATAAAATAAATTTATTGACAAAAGGACCAAACAAAAATTACAGGTGGTTTCAACTGAGGCTAGAGCAATGTACAATGTGGGATTGGCAGGATTGACACTTTGGTCACCTAACGTTAACATATTTAGGGATCCCAGATGGGGAAGGGGGCAGGAAACTCCAGGAGAGGACCCATTGCTCTCCAGCAAATATGGATCCGCTTATGTTAGAGGTTTGCAACAGAGAGATGACGGTGACTCTGATAGACTCAAGGTTGCTGCATGTTGTAAACATTATACAGCCTATGATGTTGATAACTGGAAAGGGATCGACCGTACCACTTTCAATGCTGTGGCAAGTATTCCCCATATAGTTCAAAATTAGATTAATTTTTGGTGTTCATAGGATTAGAAATGTCACACTCTTTGGTCTTGTTTGCTTTATAATGGGTCAGGTAACACAGCAAGACCTGGATGACACATTTCAGCCACCATTCAAAAGTTGTGTTGTTGATGGGAATGTTGCCAGTGTCATGTGTTCTTACAACCAGGTTAACGGTAAGCCAACCTGTGCTGACGCAGACCTTCTTGCTGGAGTTATCCGAGGCCAATGGAAATTAAATGGGTATTTGTTGATTTTATAAACCATTCATTATCATGTGATTATTTTCTATAATCAAATCCATGTATCCCTTCTCTTCATGGATATTGGGTTGCCGCAGATACATTGTTTCTGATTGTGACTCGGTAGATGTGTTCTACAATAGACAACACTATACCAAAACACCAGAAGAAGCCGCAGCCGTAGCTATATCAGCAGGTTAGTTTCATAAACCTTCCATGTTGTAAGTGTGACGTGTTAAAAAAAAGTCAACAATTGGATGTACTCACGTAATTAACTTCTATAAATTTTTGGTAGAATAAAATGCTTACATAAATGATCTAATTTGACAGGGTTGGATCTCAATTGTGGATCTTTCCTTGGCCAACACACGGAAGCTGCAGTGAAAGCAGGACTTCTAAATGAATCAGTAGTTGATAAAGCCGTTTCAAACAATTTTGCCACTTTGATGCGACTTGGTTTCTTTGACGGTAATCCCAGCAAGCAGCTCTATGGGAATCTTGGTCCAAAAGATGTGTGCACAGCAGAGAATCAGGAGCTGGCCCGTGAAGCTGCGAGGCAGGGAATAGTGCTACTAAAAAATACTGCTGGATCATTGCCCCTATCTCCTACTTCCATCAAAACTTTGGCAGTGATTGGACCCAATGCCAATGTCACCAAAACAATGATTGGAAACTACGAAGGTAGAGCTCAACAATTTGACTTAAAAACACAAGTTATTTCTTTTTACTAATTTGATGGCTAATATTAGTCCCTGAGCAGGAAACTTGGCTGGTGCACCACTCGAAGTTTTTTGGATATTTTACATTTTCAAACAATACTAGACTATAAACCATAACAATTTCATGAGTGGTACATTCGTGAACTTTGCAGGTACGCCATGTAAATATACAACCCCATTACAAGGACTAACAGCCTCAGTTGCAACGACGTATGAACCCGGCTGCCCCAATGTAGCATGTACTACTGCCCAGGTGGATGATGCGAAGAAAATAGCAGAATCAGCAGATGCCACCGTTTTTATAGTGGGTGCCGATCAATCCATTGAGGCAGAGAGTCGTGACAGGATCAACATTCTTCTTCCAGGACAGCAGCAGCTCCTGGTAACAGAGGTCGCAAATGCCTCCAAAGGACCTGTTATTCTTGTTATTATGTCTGGTGGAGGCATGGACGTATCATTTGCAAAATCAAATAAAAAAATTACAAGCATTCTATGGGTTGGTTATCCCGGTGAAGCTGGTGGGGCTGCCATAGCCGATATTATCTTTGGGTATTATAATCCCAGTAAGTTTTCAATCCTGTTATTGTAATTTCTCGCAGTCCATTCAATCTTTATACACTTGAACTGTTCATAAAGGTTAAAATATGTATTGCTTTGAAATGATAATCTTCCTTATATAAAAAATAATGTCCTTTGCAAACTTCAATTCTTGTTGCAGGCGGCAGACTACCAATGACTTGGTATCCAGAGTCATACGTTGACAAGGTGCCAATGACGAACATGAACATGAGACCAGATCCATCCACTGGCTACCCCGGCAGGACCTACAGGTTCTACACTGGAGAAACTGTTTTTTCGTTTGGTGATGGACTGAGCTATACTGAATTCAACCACCAGCTAGTTCAAGCACCTCAGTTAGTATTCGTTCCTTTAGAGGAAGGTCATGTTTGTCATAGATCAAATTGCAGCTCAGTCAGTGCAGTTCAAGATTCTTGTCAAAACCTGGCCTTGGATGTACACTTGAGAGTGAAAAATGTAGGAAGAATGAGCGGAAGCCACATAGTGTTATTGTTCTCGAGTCCTCCATCTGTGCACAACTCGCCGCAGAAGCACTTGGTAGGGTTTGAGAAGGTATCTTTGGATGCTCAAACACATGGATTGGTGACATTCAAGGTAGACGTGTGCAAAGATTTGAGTGTGGTTGATGAGCTTGGAAGCAAGAAAATTGCCTTGGGAGAACATATACTTCACATTGGAAGCTTGAAGCATTATTTAACTGTGAGGATTTGATTACAAGTCTTCAATTCCTCTACAATTATTTTGACTTTACTTTTCTCCCTTTTTAAGTCCCCTCATTTTAAAGGGCATTTGAAGATGGAAATTTGAGCCTTGAATAGTTTGAGTGGGTTAGGAACAAATTCCCAATTGATTCTTGTGGCCAAATTGTTCAGTAATAAAAGTTCGGTATGAATTTCAAAGTTTGTGTTCCATTCATTCATGATTTAAAATCAGAAATTGGCACCGAGCAACCTTAGAAGTTCTATAATAATATCATCAACGTGAATATGTTTGAGTGAAAATTAAAATTAAAATTTTTTTTTTAAAATAAATTACAATTCTAAAATTAGAAGTTTTTATTTTTAATTTTATTGGCTTTTAATTGCGAATTTAAATTTGAGATCTTAAATCTCAAAAATAACTTGAAGAATATTGAGTTTAATGTTTACATTAGAAAAGATAAGAAAATAAAATGATGAGAAAACAACGCCCCCCCAGCCCCGTCACACAGGAGCATTCTGCTGCAGTCGAAGATGGCCTTGCCGACACCGCCGAGGCAGACTCCACTACTAGAATCGCTGTTACTCACGCCGCCGTTGATGGAGCTGCCGTTGTCACCTTTCCGGTCACCTGTGCCGCAAATGCAGCTCCCACCTATTGGAACAGCTGCTGATTGGGTTGCCAGAGAAGCCGTCATCACCATTCCCTCAGCCGCGGCCTTAGCCGCCACCTTCGCTGCCCAAGTACTGCTGCTGCTGCCACATTCTCTGGATCAGTCCATGGCTGTATTTTTGCAAGGGCCATAGGATGTGTGTTAGGATCCAGGTGTTAGTCGATCAAGTCCAGTTCAGTTTATAGCCCAAGCCCAAGAATAAGTGCATCATTGTTAGTCTATTTTGTATTTTGCAATTTGTTTCAATTGCAGAGAGTCGGGAAGGTTTTATAGTCTTTAGAATGGACATATAAAGGGTGTGAGGCTGAGTGTTAAGGGGATGATGAATTTTGTAAAGCTTATGCTTATTTCCTTCCTCTAATGAAATTATGTTTCCTTATCATTTCTGATTCTTCTTATTCTCCTTATTTCTTCTTTACTCTCTTCTAATTCTTCTCTTTTCCCTCTACCCTTCCTCTGGATCCTAACATTGGTATCAGAGCGGTCATCCTCGGCTGCTTCTTGCTCCCAACTCTCTATCTTCCTTGAATATTCCTTCTTCTTCTCTCTTTTTCTCTCTTAATATTCTGTGCCTTGGCACCTGGTCTCTTTCTTTCTCTTCAAGCTCTCTTGATCAACAACTTCAGGTGGTAATGGAGAAGCTACAGACTCTGGATATTCTTCCAGCTCAAATGGATAATTTTCAGTCCAAAATGCAGGCAGTCTTCAGTCAATTCCGCGATAGTTACCGAGCCGACCTCCAGGCTTCATTCAAGCAGATCTACGAATTGTTGCATCAACACTATAACTTGGAGGAGTCGGATGATGGTGCTAGGACAGAGACTTCCTTCGTAGCCCCTGCTCGTGGAATCGTACCTGATTCTCCTCGTCATGGTTTACAATCAAAATTCGGCAGAATGAGTGTGGACAATAAGATCGTAGAATCGAACGAAGCTTGGACGATTGTGAAGCCTTCGGTGACGTTAGACACGACTCCATTTATTCTTGCTCCTACTGCCTTGTTGATGGGTGAGCAAGCATCAAAGAATCATGGTGAGATTAATCAGCAGTTGTGTGTCAAAGAAATAGGCCTGGGATTGTCGAAAAGTGGCCTAATAAACATTATAGGCGGTGCTCCAACGGTGGTTGAAGAAGCGAAACCGAGAGTAAAAATGAAGTCTCTTATGTCTCAGTCAAAACTCCACAACATCACCGACCAAAACACAGCTCGCATCTGTAACTATGGGATCCTCGACCGTGTCAAGTTTCGGGTGAACATGCATCTTAAAAACAATCTTTGGCAGTTTATGGAGGGCTTCGCGTTCCAGATTTTGCAGAGGAGTAGCGATGGGTTGCTGTTTCCTAATCTCAGACTCCAAGCATACATTGATGCCTTGGCAGTAGCTGGTGTCATTGACAAATTTGAGATACACCAGGTGCTTTCTTTATTTCTCCATAATAGAACATCTTTGATTTTGCAGAAATTGCCTATTTCTGATTCTATTGTTGGGAACCGAGAATTGGCGTTGGCTAAGAAGTTGATAAAAGATATCTTGGATTCTAAGCAAGCATTGGTTGATAAGTTTGACAAAAAAGTGTCAGCTATTATTGGTATTTTTTGTTGTAACAGTTCATATTGGAGTAGTCAATTACAAAAGGGACAATCAAACATGTCGTTTGTTACAAGCTTGTTTGCCAGTTCAATGACAAAGAAACAACCAACCATTACTGTCTTGAAGTCTATATCCAGGCACCAATCTATGCTTGATTTTGGCTTTGGGACTGCGGGACTGCCCTATTTTTTCATATTCTATGCTGGTGAAAATGTTTCCAGTTTTGGAACAGAGCTAAAGGGCATAATGGGTCCTTGGGGTATTGATGCCGATAATAGAATGATGGATGAAGGTTTAGCAAATTGGTGTCCTTTTATGAAGACTCTGATTAAAATTGTTCGCCAAACACTATTTTATAAGGGGAATGGTGTTTTTGAACCAAATGACCGTTCGACATTCTTTAGTCATTTTTTGATTGCCATATTGTTGGAAGTAATGGAAGTTTGGTGGACTTGCCTTCCCGAGCATTGGTTTCATTTTATTGAAATTTTAGATGCTCTTGAACAAAGTTGGGTAGTCATCCTTACATGGTGTTCTTGGTATGCTGTTGAAATTCAATTTCTTGACGCTAGTAGGGAGGCTGGTTCTCTATTTATGGGAATCGCTCTTGTAAATCTTGAGGTTGGGCTACGTTATGTTAGTTTTTCATCCATCATTGGGGACAAGGATGTTCTGCACTGGGCGAAATATGTTAGAAATGATATGGATGTTAGTAAAATTGTGAGACTTATTGGAGATGCATTAAGAGCCAAACTAAAGTCGTTGGGCTACCTTCTCATACTTGAGTTGAGGAAAATAATTGTCGGTGTGATTATGATGTTTACCTTTTCGAGTGTTGTTTCTAGATGGTATGCTAGCCTGATGCAAGTCCGCAACAATTGTGTGGATTGGGAAGGTACAACAACTGTCTTAGTCATCTTAGCAGTTATAAAGTTTGTGAATGTGTCTTGCTTTGTTGATAGGCTCTTGGGGGTCGGGATGGATGAAGCAACAGATGGCAGTGGGCAAGACAATCTTGATACTTACTTGCAGCCTGCTGACACCATTCTTGTTGCATTTTGTTATGTTTTGGGAATTGCTTTTTCCCAGAACTGGGTCTCCAAAATTCAGGTGATGCTTGAGATTTTGCCACCTTCAAACTTGCCCATAGGTGGAAGCTACCACGAATTTTCATATCTAGTTGCAGTTACTTGTAAAATTGGAGTAAACACATTGCATGATACTAGTGCCGTGAAGGTGTTAGCAACCTTCATGGGCATTTTACTTGTTGATTCTTAGGTGACGGAGTTTGCTATGAAGATTATATATTTTATTCTAAGTAAACTATCACAGGACTTTAATATTGGCAACTACTTGTCAGAGATGGCAGCGATGGTGGCCGTGCATCTAGGAGCACGTAGCAGTTGTTCAGATGTCATGCTAGCTGGCATTGTGACCATTTCGCTGCATTATGTTACACCATCTGACGAGTTTCTTGTTTTTATTCTGGTGGAAGCTATGTTATCAACGCTAGGAGAACATTGGCTGATTGTTCAGTCAATTTTAATTCATTTGCATGACCCAATTCCAAGTGGGAGCAGTTTGTTGCATGTACGGGAGTCACCAAGTGTCAGAGTTGCCGTTCTGAAGAATGTCTTTGACGACACAATTTGGAAAATTTTCAATGTTATGGATAATGCTAGATTTTATATTGATGGAAGTTGCATATATTTTCAAAAGCCACTTTTGGATTCGGGGATCCTAGATGTCGAGTGTACCACTTAGAAGTTATTTCTGAATTATGGGCCTACAGATTCTACGTGAGAGCAAGCACATTGAGCCTTATGATGGGACCATACGGTCAGTATACAGTCCCAATTCCAGAGCTTATTGTCACAAATCCTTGAGGACAAGGATTTGGTTGAGGAGGGGAGAATTGTTAGGATCCAGATGTTAGTGGATCAAGTCTAGTTCAGTTTATAGCCCAAGCCCAAGTATAAGTGCATCATTGTTAGTCTATTTTGTATTTTGCAATTTGTTTCAATCGCAGAGAGTTGGAAAGGTTCTATAGTCTTTAGAATGGACATATAAAGGGTGTGAGGCTGAGTGCTAAGAGGATGATGAATTTTGTAAAGCTTATGCTTATCTCCTTCCTCTAATGAAATTCTGTTTCCCTATCATTTCTGATTCTTCTTCTTCTCCTTATTTCTTCTTTACTCTCTTCTGATTCTTCTCTTTTCCCTCTATTCTTCCTTTGGATCCTAACATTCTCTGGATCAGTCCATGGCTGTATTTTTGCAAGGGTCATAGGATGTGTTTGGCTATTATATTTTGCGACAAATGCTCAGTATTTAGAATTTGTTGTGTCTCTTTGTAGGTTAAAGTTGAAGGAAATCGTTACTGAGTATATCCAGGTGATTTCCGTCATATGTTCGTAGAAGTGTGATTTGTACTACCGTGTACAGAATTGTTCAAACGAGTTAAATTTATTTAAAACCTTAGTATTGGGTAGATCCATCTTAATTTCAATTTTTTCCCTTATCATAAGAATTTGTCTAATTGGCCATCAAATTGTGATTCTTGTGACAGAATTAGTTATAAGTTATTTTGGTCGATTGTTTCTCTTGTTTCGTACAAGTTTCTCCGATGACCTTGCGTTAGTCTTACGTACAAAATCGTTTTAAATTAATGCAATAGCTTCTTTTCGATTAAAAAAAAAAAAACAAAACAAATGGGAAGACCAAAAAAGCCCCGAGGGTCGCTGACAAGGAAAATTTGCATCCTGTTTATCTGTATATCAAAAATCTTAAGAGGACCATCGCGCTGTCTGTGAACACTTTGGATGATTTACAGGTCGAGTCTATAACTGTGTTTCGGTTAGGTCTTACCTTACGACATTTGGTCATCAACACCTAGGCATTCAATAAGCCATCTGACAACTAAAAAAAAAATTCTCAACATCATTACATCCGAATCCAAAGATTACAATATACATTAAAAAATACTCCATTTTCTGTAATACTTTATATCAACTCATAAAATGATCCAATTTTCTGAAATTTGAAAGCCGCCCCAACTATTATTGTAATCAAAGTGACTCATCCATCTCTGTCGAGAAAAAAAAAAAAAAAAACACATTCAGGGGAAGAAAAAAGTTTCAGAAGATTAAGCAAAAAAGGCTACATACATAGCCTGCTTCACAAGTTCCACTGGAAAAAATATATTTCGTAGTTACAAAAAAGTACACATTATGAACAATTTCAAGGTGCCAGCAAAGATCTGCCTTGACATCTGAAATCAAGCCAATTGATTCCCCAACAGAGACACCGACATACATGGTGTTGGTAGCTTAGCGAGTCACAAGCCAACCAGGTTTAAATAAAATATCTTGCTTAAAATCACGACCTGTGATGGAGGTAGATTCACCTTGGCGACGGAAGCACTGCAAAAACAGCATAGAATTTTTGCACAATCAAAAGATGTTTGATCTTTTAAGACAAAGGAAGGGGGAGAATTGGAGCTAGAACCATCAAACCCATACAAAAAAGGTTTTGAAACTTTGTCATGTTAAGAGATTTCATACAAACAGCACAGATTGATTCGATGTTCTTTTTCTACTAAGAGAGCATAAAAAATTGTTAACGGGTTTTCCTCTTAGGAAATTGCAAATTCTAAAGAAACTATTGCTTCTGCAATCATCTTGCAGCATGGGGTTCATCCAGATGGCAGAGCAACCATTGAAGTACCATATGTCGCACTTCTAGACCCAGGCAAAAATTTAGCTCCAAACCTCAGCCAACTGGGATCCCCACTTAAACAATCGCTAGAATAAGAAAACAGAAAGAACAACTAAATGCTCCAAATAATGGAGTTAGTGCATTAAACTGAGTAGTTCCTCAAATTAATCTTCTTCCCAATATTTCCCACTCCATCTGCCAGCCAGTAAAGCTCCTCACATTACAACATATGTGTTGTGTCTATAACAACGTTAAGAAGAAGCCAGGCTCATTGATTTAGTAAACAAATATAAACAAATGTCAGGTGTACTTCACACTTTCTTACTGAAGTGAGATATGGCTTGGACCAATTGTTTTCATTTTGTATAAAATATCTGCCTGGCAAACTGTTGATATTGTATATGGCATTTGAAAACCACATCACATCAGTCAGGTCTATGAAAGGATCAAACATATGCAATTTTATCCTTGTTTTCAAAAAGAAGCTGTTTCAATTATTCCAACCTATGAGGTAGCAACGAAGTAATTTTATTGTTATACCAAGGCTCGCCCTTCATAAGATCAGTTGGTCAAGATATACATATATGCGTTGCATTATTCGATAATAAAAGCAGTATAGGTCAATAACGAAGAAGTAAAGAGAATTAGAATTACCCTTTGGAAAGCACAGCTATTTTTATATGCTTTTTTGTTAGTACATAAACATAGCTATTTTATATTCTTCATAAGCCCTTATAGAACTTCTCGCCTATGTTTCTACACCTTCAGCAATTTTGTAAATCAACATAAACTTCAAAATATTCATAAAAGGATGGAAGTATGAAATTATAAGAAGCATTTTGGATGAAGGATATGATGACAAACCTTGTAACAGACAACAGTATCATCTGGGTACATTGCGAACAATTTAGTTCCGAGACGGGCATGACAAGAATCACAAAGGCTCTCATCATTTATCTGCACATGCCGTGATCTTTCTTCCAATCTTGCAAGTCTAGTATCAATATCTACAGCTCGAGACAAATTATGCACGATCTGAAAAATTTAAGCAAATCTCAAGTAAGGGCATTAAAAGCAGACAAGGCCAAAGATAACAAGACTTCAGTATGAGGTAGGTCAATACAGCACTGGATGCCAAAGAATAATTATTTGACTTTAGGTATCATCATGTATTAATGCTGAACAAGAGAGGAAAGAATATCCACATCACGCTAATTTTAAGCTGAACAACCACGCAAGCAGCTATTTACAAAGAATTTTCACATGATCTCATGTAAAAGTTCTCACTTGTCCTTGACGATAATGGTGAAATCGAGCCCTCAACATTCTTAAAATTGTATCTGAGGTAAGCTGGAGGGGCATATCTTGGGATAATGTCTGCAACACAAACCTTAATTCTCAGCATACTAAGTTAGGGAAGTAAAAAATAAAAATTAAAGATAAATGAGCACCATATATATAGAAGAAAAAACAATGTTGTCCAATTATGCTACTCAATGCCCCCCCCCCCCCCCAAAAAAAAAAAAACAGATTGTGCTTTGCAAACTCAGCTCATAGATGCACATGATCCTTGTCAACATTCTCCGAGATTAAATTTCTTAATCTCATTGAAACAAATACATGACATAGAATAAAATCTAGAAGGGGAAAACAATGTACTAATAATGTGTTTCAGATAAAGAAATCAAAAGAGAATCGTTCAAGATGTTTTGACCTAAACCTAACGGCATTTCTTCATGAAAAGAAATTGTTCAATTGCCAATCACCAGAGCCCATTGTTCATTTTCAATTCATGGCTCATCCGATCATGAAAAGATGAAAACTCTGTAGTCACTGTTATATTTTCCAAAACTTTCCCCAGAGCTTTTCTCTCAATGTCCAAAGTTTTAAGGGGGCCACGCTTCTTCATAGTTCTGCTCTACATTGCTAAATGTCTGTGCACATAATAACGAAAAAAGGTCAGGCCTAATTGATACCTCCAATACTTGTAAAGGATCCAGTGATTCTCCATGGTTATGCAAAAGCCGAACAGCAGCTTTAAACATGGGCTCTTTACCATTTTGTGGATCCAAATACATATCAAGCAATCTGAAGAGATCATATCAGAAAAATTGAGAAATTACATTAAATATGTACATGCAGTCATGCAATGCATCTTTATCATACAAGGGTATATACTGAGATGCATTGGGCCCAGTTAGGGATGGATAATGAGTTTGGAGATGTGCTTACTCTTGCACAAGGTGAAACTCAGGCCATCTTTAATTGCTCACTATTTTATAGGCTAAGCAAAGAAAAAGAATCCTCCTTACCAGAAAAAAAAGATAAAATATGAACATTGGAGCAGAGAAATGGCCTCTCCATTTTTAAAGACAGATAGCATTACACTCCAAATTTCACCCTAAGGGTACCAATTTTCAGTCAAATAGAGTAACAAATTTCGAAGATTCCTAGTCTTTGAAAGAAGAAACTTTTGCACATCGGTTGGCAACACCTTCATGCTCATTTCTTTTTCAAATATCATTAGGTTTTATGCAGACATCAAAAAGAAAGAGAAACGATGGAAGATGGAAGAAAAATGGCAAGAAACTAACTGCATATATGCTTCTGGTCTGCCAATCTCGGCACAATACTGCTCAGCAGCCTCGCTGTCCTCCAGCTTCCTGAGAAGCCATTGTATGTCAGTTTAAATGGGGAAAAATGTACTTTCCATCTAGGTTCACTATCACAAATAAGTCTCAAAAAAGCCTTCCATCTTGTTAAGTCTCAACACCTTTTAAATGTCAAAAGATAATAGTACCAAACTTTCAATGATTTATTAATCATCCACAAATATGCAGACCAAGGATGATAAGCAAGCTCATCCAGAATCGATAAATTTGACTTCAGGAAGAATAAAGAATGTGGCTCATGTATTGATGAGTTAGAAGTTCAAACCTTGTTCCTGTGAATGTGAAGTTTAAGTGTGGAACAATAGTTCTAAATATAGACCAATAAAAATAACACTCATCCAACATGATCAGAGCTCCTTATTTGGCAGTGAAGAAAGAGAAGTCTGTGGTAGCAATAATGTAAATAATTTAACTTAAGACGTGAGAAACCCTATGGAGAGCAAATGAGATTAAAGGTTATCAAAATACTACCTGTACTACCATTTTATAATATGTCTAATTTGTAATATAGAAGTTTGAGATAATAGCTGCCGACAATAGCACTTCCTTGGGCAAAAGAAAATAAAAGAAAGGTGATCAAATTGACACAAACACAGTTGGTGCATTCACAGAATTTAATACATGATAGGCTATGCCTAATACTAGGATAAGACATAGGACAAAATACTTGTCCTGAGTTTGCTCAGCAAAAACCATATACATGTATGCATGTGAATTGAATAAACCATAGATATAAACAACTTAGATTAGAGGCAAATCAGAAAAGAGAGTGAGACTTTTTGCAGGTTGAGTTGAGAAACCATTCACACTCATAGCCAAGCAAGCCAAAAAAAAAAAAAAAACAAAGAAAAAGAAAGAAAAGAAAAGTAAAACTACTGCTTTTAATGTCCAAAAATAGCTTGAAACTTACAAGGCCAAAATTTGGAGCACCAATGTCTCTTGCCCTAACTTCCTATATAAAATAGCCTGTCAAAATAAAAGAAATATTTCAGTCATCAATGAGAAACAAAACCAATCACTGGCATCAAAACCGCAATTAACGAACATGACAGGGACATAGCGATGATGGCATAAGGATGCACCAACTCTTTAAAAAAAGATTATAACTTGGGAATCACAGGAAATGCCTGTATAATACACATGCTACAAATGATATATATAACATGCATGAATATATATATCTGCATACATATATGTATGTGAAATGATCATATATTTTCTTAAAAATGTAGGGTCCTTGTAGCACACATGATTGATAAGACTACTTTAACTAATAATTTGTTAACAAGTTGAAAAAGATCCATATATTTGCATATGACATGGCATGTAATAAATTACAAATTAGGTCATTCAATGTAAATAATGAAATAGAATATATTAATTAACATGAATAACTTTAGCATTTTCCTTCGCAGTAACTGTTTATTAAAATTATAAGGGGAAAAAGGTGTTATGTGTTGAACACTTAAGAATTATGATACGGAATGTGCCTCTAATGTGTGTCAACACTCAACTAGAAGTATCAAAAACATAAGTCCAAATTCTTTTACTTTCTTTTGTTGGGCATAGCAAAATATGTCCAACATGTGCAGCAGCCGGCTGAGAGTAGTTATGCGTGATTTTAGAAGCATTCATGCTTCATAGCATCAATCGTCATCAATTCTTTATTGGCACCAAACAAATATAACATATTCAAAACACCAAAGTAATAACTACAGATAGATCAATACATTTAAGTAGGCCAAATAAAACATCAGCAAGGAAATTAGCTTGATATACCTTTTCCAGCCACAATTCTGATCCTTCAATCAGGTCAAGAACCTCTTCCACATCATATAAGTCTGACAACAAAAAATACTGCAACCTTTCACGCACAGGACTTTGAAAGATTGAGTTCCTTCCCAAGTCATCAAATCTTGCCTCAGGCCTTCCATGATCAAGATCTTGGGAGGTACTCTCCTCTTCAAAAGTTTCAATTGCTGACTTTGCAAGTGAGAGAGCATATAGTGTGTGGAACCGAGTGTCGATGCAGCCTTGATCTTCAATCAACCACTGCAGATACCTGATAAAAGAAATTTAACTTATATGGAAAATAAATTCAAGAAAAAGGAGAGAAATCAAAAGAAAACAATGAAACAGCAAAAAAAGCATATGGAATGGCCTGCTTAAAAGATTCTGCCAAAGAGTAATGATAGCAATAGCATGATTGGACAGAAATAAATTTCAGTACATGCAACCAGGGAATGTGAAGACCTTCTGCCAGAGATTGGGCTGATCAACTCTAAATAACCATTTAAAAAAAGCAATAATTATTACACCTGGTTGATTTTGTTCTTCAGTGAATGGGTTGAAATCACTTGTTGGTCATTACTACTAACTAAAATGAAATGCATGCTGCTTTTCAATCAACTCCGGTACGTAAAATAAATTTCTTCTCATCATCCCCATAGTGTATGAGACAAATGTATGCATTTCGATTAGGGTTGCAGATCTATTAACATATCCCTAATTCTATTCATAATTATTTTGAAATTTGAATTGGATGAGTCAAATTATCATTCTCCTGTAAGCATGAAATTAATTCAATAGTGTCACCTTTACCTACAGTAACTAAGGGGCAGCTTAACATACCAGCTTAAAACACAATGTTACACGAGTTCCCTAAAATATTAGAGAATGAAATAAACAACTGAATATTTCACTCTTAACACTCATTTTTACGAGAATTTATCGGAACTAAATGACAGCACAAAATGATGGACAATGAAGCTGTAAAATGATAGTCCAATATTGTTAACGCAGAGTTTTGAGAAAGAAACAGGACCAGAAGAAGGAAATGACCAATGAACCAGCCAGTTCATTTCAATAGTTAGAATGTACATCCAACTTGTTACTGAAATGGATTATTTCGGCAGCCATACTTATAGTGCACGCAACTGGAATGACATCATTCAAGCAGGGAAAAGAAATACCTCATCAGAATAGAACCTGATTTCTCAGACTCCCCTAACTATTGAAAGGCCTGGTAATTTGGTCATCAAAACCAATTTTCAGGGTTGATCACCTCATCCGCCAACCTAAAGGATATTATTCTCTAGAAAAAATCCACACTACTAAACTGATCAATCGATATCCATACCTTAACACTTAGTTAGTGTAGCAGTTCCTTTAAACTTTCTACTAGTAAACATTCTCCTACTGAAAAACAGAAGCAAAATAATTCCTTCATATGACATACAATTCTTTAAGAACCACGATCACCTTCGATAAAGCTGACACTTATACAAGTTACACACAAAAGCTTGATATTTCTGTTAATCTTCTTGCATAGCTGTTTGAATCCATGGTAAATGACAATCACATATGTTCCACGCAGCAAATATACCTAATGTGTTTCCAATGTTGAATAACCCAAGCTCATAGATGTGCTTTATTTCATAGCAATCAAACTCCTTTTCCAAATGACAACTAGCATTTGCATGTTCTTGTGAGGATCGTTCTCCAATTTATTTCAAATCTTTTATCAAAGATGCAAAGGTCAGGGGCTTAGACAACCATGAGAAAGCACAAGATTTTACAGATTGTCAAGTTTTAAGTCTCAAAACAGATCCTGTATCAGTTTCCACCAAGTGACTGACAAAAATAAGGCAAACAGACAAATCCAGAGCAATGTCAACTATATATCCAACAAGCTGCATTTTCTATGTGTTGTTGACCAACCTTTGAAGAATTTCAACTTTTTTTGAATCAATGGTAATAATTACTTCATCTGCAATAAGAGATACATAAATTGGTGTCAATTAAAATGTCTGAATTTTCCCAAAATGATAAAATATCATACTGTAGCGGCATAATATTCTTATCAGTTCAAGGATCCACTTAAACAGTAACATACAAGCTAAGCACCTCAAACGTCAAAATAGTCGAGCTCTACATGGGTATATTAAATTGCAGCACTTATCCAATATACATGATATTGGCTACGGGGTTAAAAAGAAATCTGACTTCCTTTTCCAACTGAATAAATAAACATAATTACCAGCATATCAGAGTTTGGCGCATTTTCATCATCATCAAAGTATTTGGTACATCCATTAATGCGATTAAAAGTGATTACCATGTAGCCTAAAGTAGCGAAGGCATAAAAGAAAAGCTGTACCAAAGACATCGAATAAGAGACTAGGAAAAAAAAAAAAAAAAAGCAAGAGTGACCTGGGATATAAGCAGCTCCACTGTGGATCATTAAAGTGGCTAGGATTTAATCAATTGTCAAAACTTGGAACACATTTTAAATGGACAAAATCACCAAAGGATGGTGTGGCAGCAGAAAATTTTTTTTATAAAGAGATAGTGGCAGGGGTTGATCACAGCAAAGAACGTCAGAATTGAAATTTCAAACCATTATATTCTCTACAACTGACATCCTACCTGGTGAGAGCTGATTTGTTCTTTTTTCTGATGTCAAAACCTGGACCACAAGTGCCGGGCTAACTTCTGCAATCTAACAGGGCCAAGAAACTCTTGAGTTAGATATCAGCTTCAACACACTGGGAAAATCATTCAAGTTGAGTGGTTTTATACCCATCCAAGATGCTGGAGAACAAGCTCCTGATCAGGTGACTCCTCAAGAATTTTAGATGCCTCAGTTGCTGCAAACTCTCTACTAGAAAGTACATTTTCATTGCTATCATGTGAATTACTCTGACAGGCAGGGTCTTTCCATAGACCAGAAGAATAATTTCTTGCCAAAATGCGCCATATAGCAAGAGCCTTTGAGCTCATCCCTTTACTTGCATATAAGAAGGCAAGCGTCCGTAAATGCCCAGAGTCATCCAAAAGAGTTTCCAATTCCTCCTGCACTGCCAATTGAAGTTGTAAAGTTATTCTTAAGGCAACCTCCGGACAACAGCCTCTCTGTTTTCCAATGCATTGGAATACTAAGATTCCACAGGTCTATAAACTAACCTGATGTTCATCCAGAATTACCATTATAGTATTTTGAATGCAAAATTAATTGCTCGCTCAACTATCACTACATAGATGGACCCACTCAGGTTTTCGGACATTTTGAAAGTTTGCTTTGCAGAATTCCTCAGTTATCTGATATTGGAATTCAAGAAATTAAGACCGCAGATAGTATGCTTTTCACAGGGGATGGTCAGCAACTTTCTTGGGAAATGAAGATGCAAATTCCATAGTCTCAGTTCAGTTAACTTTCTTTTCCCCTATTGAAGTAGAGTGTTTACATTCAAGAAAATGCACTGTGAGCCTATTACATACTTGTGCAGCTAGCTAGAAACGACAACCATGAAATTGATTAAATGCCTAATGACTAAGATTTTGAATAGACGATGGAGTTGCAGTTTCATCCCAAAATACCTGCTTATGCAGCAGGCAAGGACTTGAAACCACCAAAATAACTAAAATAGCTAAAGAATAGCAGTAAATGAGACAATTCACCATGCAACAATATCATTTTTGGTTAATGATCTTAATTCAACACTAAAATTATCCTAAGCTTGAGTACCAACCTTTGAACCCAAGAGCTACCCCACCTTTCACAGAAAAATAAAGGGTTTCGTTTCACTGGAAGGGAGGACTCCATGAAGACAAGGATAACCCCATTCTGCAGTCTATTACTGTTATTAATCCAGCAGTACTCAGGGGTTGGAATGAGAGAGGAAGATAAATGATGGGAATAAATGCTTGGGTGAGCATTCGCACTTTTATTTTAATTTCCACAACCATTTTCCAAATGAGTCACCCCATGAGAAAATGTTATCTACCCATAAATTAATTTTCCAAAGCAGGAAAACTGGAACAAAAGTATGTGTTAGTTACAGAGATTCTTTTTTCAAAGTTCCTGATTTATGAGTCAAATGACTCTTTATCACAGTAACAGATCCATCTACGCAGACATTAACAAAACGAAACATAAATTTCCTAGAAAATATCACATACGTATATATGTGTATGTGTGTGTGTGTGTGTGTGTGTGCGTACACCAACGCATGTGTCTAGGAATGTGTCATAAATTCAAGGAAAAGGGAGAGCAGCACATACCACAATACAATAATTTTCAGAAGATGCAAGCTTCTCCATATCATGAACATGGTTCAAAGCTCTATACAGATACATTAAAAGGGTATCAACCCCCTCCCTGACTAACAAAGCCAACTCTTTTTGACGAGAGACCTCCAGGTATCTGCAGAAGATAAACAAGAAAGAGAAGGATATATTAATTGTCCAATACCTGCAACAGCATATAAAAACCTTTCACAGAATAGACACCTGATCATGTTCTTTATTGCCAACTGTATTAGATCTGCTCTTGTCGGTTGATTCAACAGAAAATCTTCATCAACTTCAGTGTCTACACCTGCTTTTCTGAGAAAAATGGCCCTTTGGATAGTGATTAATCCATCATCTACAATATCTTCAATTGGGGCAGGAGGAGGATGCAAACCCCAATATCGGTTCCTAGGAAACTGAACAAGCAAGTTCTAAAATATAAATAGAAAACGACACATTAAACACACAGTACACAAGCGTGTGCATTAATACATTATGAGTAGCACCTAACATAAATAACCTCAGACTCCTGCACATTCAGGTATATAAACACTTAATGGTGATTTTCTTTCCTTCATTCATCAAGTGACAAGACTTCAAAGTAAAGATCACCATACAGCTCAAATTTGCTTTCTTTTTAAATTGAAAAAAAAAATCACAATGCAAATTTGAAATTACACAAATAAACAACGTTTCCCCAATAGTTCTTGCAGCCAACCACTGCCACATCGATCCAAGATTCCAAGCTGCATATGCTTTAACACAGTAACATTTCATGCCTTTCATGGATCATAGAACTATAAAATTAAACGATGATTAGAAAATTGATTATTGCCACAAGAAATACTGGAAATGGCATAATTGAAAAAACAGGGGAGAAAATCCAATTTCCAATTCAGGCTTGAAAATTTTCTGGGAAAATAAGCCAGTGCTCCCAATAATCTTAATTTCCAACTTTCCTGCTGAGTCAGAGTTTTCTATCTAGACAAAGTTTGATGACATTGATGTAATCACAAGTAAAAGGCTCATCTACATAGAGGCATAAACTGAAAGAAGCTATAAAACCCATCAAAAGTGTAATCACACATGAGCCCACGAATTACATACCAATAGTGACCAGCGATTTGGATCTCGCATTATAAATGGAAATATTTCAGAAGGCTGCATTGTCTCAGACAATAAAAAGTGATCCACTGCCTCCTCAAAATGCAAGGCGAAAAGCAAGAGAAACCCCACTTGAGCATGAACAAAGGATAGCAGCTCCTTTGATATTTCACCTTCACACTCGAGCTCCTCCACCAAGGAGATGGCTTCCTTCAAGTTCTTTTTCCTCAGTAGATCTTTGATTTGTTCTTCAGCAGGCACATTCCGGAAGCAGATAACCTAACATACATGAAATGAAATAACATATATATATATATGTGTGTGTGTGTGTGTGTGTGTGTGCGCATAAAAAATTCAACGTAACTAGGACAGGACTGCTGTTCAAACCTATGTCATAATCAGGTACACTTATTTCGAGCTGGAAGCATCCAATTAAAAGTTTTTGAAACTTAAAAACCCTTTATCAAATTGCACCTTGGAATCTATCTCCCACATAAAGCTCTGCTTCCACATCTAGTTAAAATGTTTGTCCAACATAAAATTACAATACATTTAGAAGGACAAACAATAAAGTATCTATGCTATTACCTGTGACCTAATTCAAAAGGGATAGGAAATATAGTGGAGAAATGGCAGTAGAACAATATGAAACCAGCTTTTCCCTGATGTTCTTTTTTTAAGCAAAAGGAAAGAAAATAAACTTGAATAGTTAAGACATCTCTTTCCCTTGGGTCACCTTTTTTTCCTTTTTTTCAAATTCCAACTGAGATTTTTTGGTTCAAACCACAAGGTCTTAACAAAGGTAAGGATTCTGTTTCACCAAAGACATAGAGGGGGATTCAACTGCAAACCAACCAAATTAGTTTAAGTATGATAATCACACTGGTATCTAGAAGATTTTGAAGCCAGTATTTGTGCTACCTAGAAAGGGAACCACTTTAGATAACTTCAAGTATGGTAATTTTCCTTGGTTTGGTTCCAGGGAAAGGAAAGGAAGTAAACTCAAATCGTTAAGACAACCTTTCTTCTTGAGTCACCATCTTTTTTGGTTCCAACTTGCAAGTGAGAACTGTTTGTGAAAGTACTAGGTCATACTCTTAACTAAAACAAGGATCTCTATCCAACATTTCAGGAGAAGCATAAAAAGAGATTCAAATTCAAAACAATCAAATTGTCTTTAGCATGATAATCATATTGACATCTAGAAAATTTCAAATACCAGCACTAACTGGAGGTAGTTTCTTAGAATTAAGTTTTAACCAATGTGGGTTACCTTGTAAAATGCTACCTGGCTTTCTTGGTTCATGCTTTCAATCACCATTAAAAATAAATAAATTTAAAAAAAAATCATAATGAGCTACTTACAGAGAAGGTTTCACTAACAAAGCTATTAAACAACTAACACAAAATTCCAAATGAAACGGTAAAATGGATTACAGAACAATGAAAAGACAGTGTTTGCAATGATACAATAAGCAAACGTCTGATGAAATAAGAAATCAGGATATTATCCTCCTACCTTGGTGGATGTTGCCACAGCAATGATTTTTCCATTCCCATTTTCCCCATTAGCAACAATAGATGGTCCAACACCTTCTGGTCCAAAAACAACTGTCTGAATACAACTAGCAGACTTTTTATGATACAATTCCACACGACCATCTCTCACAAGCACTACATGTGAAGACAACTCAGCAACAGAATCAGGACGGGAATGAAAAACAAAGCTCCCTCCAATAGGCTGCCCATGATGATTAACAACAATTCCAACATTGTCCACCAACAAAAGCACCGCCTTCTCTTTCCTCAACAACTTAAGTAGAGGCAAGCTAGCCTCATCCGGTGACGTAAATATCACACCACTTTGGCCCGTAACAGATGAAAACAAACTATACCCATTTGCTGTACCAACGATGATGGAATCATTAAGCCAGACCATGGTCTTAACCCCATCAATACATTGCATTTCCTTTAAAAGTACAAGAGACCCATTTACAGCGTCAATTTCCCGATCAATCTTGCCTAATCTACTATTGCCAAAACGAAGCTCTGCCAGGATCAGTCTTTTGCCACACACAACGGCAAAAAGATAGGCATCACCTTGGCTATCAGGCAGTTCGGGTTCTCTAGTTTTAGTTCCATTAACTTTAATACCAGCACCCAATTTCCGAAAAAGCCGCTGACTGGCACTAGAAGACTCCAAGCCACCAGTAGAACCAACCGACAGTCTACTACAATCGGAATCACTTGTTGTAATTCTTCTCGAAATGACAGAAACGCCTTTGAAAAGGCTCAATCTTTTGACGGGCTGAGCGAGAAGCCAATCCACCAAAAACAAAGACCCGTCGCAGAGGACAACAACCTTCTCAATACCGCGGAGAACAATCACCGTTTCCACCGGAGAATCCCCGACAGACACACTTGACAGAAGCGAAACGCTTCTTTTGAGGGCGGCATTGGCTACTGCATCATCATCATTATCATCATCAACATCACAATCTTTAGGGTTAGGGTTAGGGTTAGGGTTTTCGGAGAGTAAAAGAAGAGATCCGGAGTGGGTGCCGACGTAGATGATAGTCTGGGAATCGGAAAGGGAACAAACCGCCAGAGATCGAATAGAAGCGCCGCCTGAGTTGGTGGAAAGATCGTAGGCGGAAAGCGGTTCCAGTACGGTCCGATCGGACCTGGCCATCAATATTCTGTTCCAACAAGCGAGCAAAGCTGTCTGGAACGACAACCCGGCGTCGCCGCCGCCGATGTTTATGAATTTTTGTAGAAAATGTAAAGTGCCTTCTCGAAACGCTGCTCTTAGTTTCATTTGACGACGTCGTGGGGTGACTTTCTTTGAAAGTCAAAGTCTAACACTACATGAGCCAACTGCCCTAAAGACAGAGGGTCTTGTGCTCTGTTTGTTTTATTGGAAAAGACATTAGCTCTACATCAGACATTTCTTTTAGATAAATTGTCCGGATATTTCCTGTAAACTACAACTGTATTTTAACATAAATTATGTAAAATGTATACTTTAATATCTAATCTTATGTTTTAGTTTTATAATTTTTTATTTTATTTTTTTAATCTAATTACACAAAAAAAAAACTAATTATATTTTTTATTGGTATCCAAATCCAAATGTCTATTTTCACTCAAAAAAAAAAAGTGAGGGTTGAAATCAGTTAAAAAAAAAAAGTTTAATAATCAATTTCACCCAAAAAAATTTTCCTATTTCTTAGTTTCCACTTGGAACATTTTTTTTTTAAATTAATCTGTTACATTGCTTTTATCATACTCAATCGACCCAATTATCAAATTTGTCATTAAGTTTACTATACGTGGTTGTTAAGTCCGCCCATATGATGATTACCAGCTACCACTTCATACAAAAAGTTGTTACATCAACATGTGGTGTTGTAAATTGATAATGATAGGACATTTCGAAAATTAGTTAGATATTGATAAATTAAAATAAATTTTATTAATTTTTATTAAAATAAATAAAAAATCTCATCGCTCTCTCTTCCTCTTTCTTTCTCTTTCCTCTTCCCTGCCTTATCCTTTTCTCTCTCCTCCTTCCTGCCTCCTGATTCTCTCTCTCTCCTCGCCTCTGTCTCCTTTTTTCTCTCCCTCCCTCTATCGTCTCTTTTGGATGTTGAAGTAGAGAGAGATAGAGAGAAGGGTAGCAACCAAGGTGTCGACCGTGATTTTGGGATTACTAGTGGTTTCAATTATCTTCAAAGCTGCTAGTGGAAAGGCTCCAAAGATTAAAAACCGAAAGGAGATAGGGGCCAAAAGAGAGAAAGGGAGGTAGGAGGGACATAGGGAAAGGGACGAGGGAAGGAAGAGGAGAGAGAAAAGATGTGGGATAAGAGAAATGATATTTTTTTATTTTTATATTTGTTAATAAAAATTAATAAAATTTATTTTAATTTTATCAATAATTAATTAAAAAAATTAATTTTCAAAATATCATGTTATCATCAATTTATGACGTGACATATTGATGTAGTAAATTTTGTCTGAGGTCGCAGTCAATCATCACCACATCAGCAAACTTAACGACCATGTCAGCGGATTTAACGACAAACTTGATTGTTGGGTTGATTTAGTCTGATAGAAGCAACGTGATCGAACAATTTCAAAAAAAAATTTTTAGACAAAAATTAAGGAACGCAAAAACTTTTTTTTGATAAAATTAATCATTAAATCACAAAAAATTATCTTTCAAGATATATTCCCACTTTTGGTTTAACAAAAGAAGGAAAATTGGCTCTAATTAGATAACCAAATTTACTATGAAACCCACATCATTTTCGTGCTCACGAAATCGGTACGAAAAACATATATGAAACCCATTGAAAATAAAATGATGCAAATACCCTTGATTTTAGTTCTAATCAAAATCACTCGTTTTTTTATCTTCTTTCTAGTGGGATTGATTTTGCTTTTGGACTTGGAATCAAGTTTTTGCTCATTTTCTTTCTCTAGCCCAAGGAAAGCAAATCACAAATCAATCTGATTACAGAAACTCAACTTCTCGTGAGATTCGTTTTGTTCTTTTTGTCCATTGTTATTACTTCATTCTTATCCAAAATGAACAATCCATGGAGATCATAGATGAATTTTTTCACAAAACTCAACCTTTACATTAAACCATTGAAATCGTGCTATACTAATAATATATCCTACCCTTTTGAGGAAATTATACATAGATTGGAAACTACTGATTGGAAGACCCTTTTGCTTATTCGTTGATTCCCTTTTTTACCTTTCTATCAAGCCAAAATTTCCAACCTAAGCGACAAGAAAAGCAAATTGAAGCACAAAAGCTGTAACGAATCTAAGAGGTAACTTCCTCTTCCCCTTTCACAACCCTAGCTGTTAATTTTTTTTTTAAACTTATATTATATGCATGCAAGTTTTTTGCTAAAAAAAAAAAAATCCATGAATATAAACTTGTGTGGCAATCACTGACATGGAACCATTTTGGCTGGTTTCTTCTCTTCAAAAGGCGGTGGATCTAACTCATGCACTTGAATTGAGATATGCTGACATATAAATCTAATGTAGTTTTAATAATTATGTCTATAGGGTCCTTATATGTGAAAATATTGCCAAATATGTACCTTATTGAATAATATCTCTTTATTATGCTTATTCGTTGATAAAGGTCATCTTTTGTAGGGCTTTTGTTGTTGAAGGTAGCACAATTCGTTTGGTTGCTGGTTAGATTGATAATAGAGATAGTTTAATTAGACTGATATTAGTTTTGCGAAAGAAAATAACCAGTCATGCTTGAAAAGTTGTAGATCTTTTCTTGTTTAAGGTAGAGATGTTTGAGGTAAGTTACTTATAAACATGATTTTAATGTTATTTGTGCCAATTGGAGCTTTAAAAAGGTTCTGTTTATTTATGTTGCTAATTTTTGGTCCTAAGTAGGGAATTACAGGATCTTGAGCAAACACAGTTTGTATTATTTTACATGTGTTTATAATATCTCTCTCTTCGTTGTACTGTATTTGTGTATCAAATTAGGATGAGCAATAAAAAAAACTAACCACCTAAGGGCATGTTTGGTATCATTTTTACTTTCTTAAAAAAAAAGGATAATTCAAGATTGATTAAAATGTCTTCAAATTGCGCAATCACTTTGTAATTTTACTTTTTATTTTTTACATTTATTTTTTATTCTTTGTTACCTGTTACTAACAGGATACTAGAAAATCCGAAATGGGTAAAATGCATTCTCAAATTGAGTAAAACAATTTGAAATGGAGTAAACATCGAGTAATTATTTAATTTCTTAGGATTTTACACAATTTTGACATTTTGAATAACGTATACATATGACATCGTTTAATAGTCCAAAATGGAGCAAAACACCCTCAAATTAAGCAAAAAGAATCGTTACTGAATAAATACACAAATTTGAAGTTATTTCCTTTAATTTCTTAAGATTTTACTCAAATCTGAATTCTTATATAAGTGGTTAGTAAAACACCTTCAAATTTAGTTGAAGGTAATCATTATTTACTCAATTCCGAAATTGAGTGAAAATATTTTCAAATTTAGTCAAATGAGTTCTTATTGAGTAATTATCTAATTTACTAACTTAGTGCTATTTCACTCAATTATGAAGTTTCAAGAATGTCTTTTTTTTTTTTTTTTGGTTTTCTGAGAAGATTTTTTTTTTTAATTTTTATGGTTGATGGTATCTGATTACATAATTTTGAGTTATTTTACTTCATCTATTAAGATTTAGCTCAATTTCAGAATTTTAAATAACTATTTTTGTTTTCGTTTCTATACATAATTAGTGTTGATTTTTTGCTAACCCAAAAAAACAAGGAAATGAATGATGCCTCCCTCGCTCTCTCTCTCTCATATTCATGCACACGCACACACACACACAAACACACATCCTCAAGCAACACAACTAACCAGGAAATTATGGTTATAAAAGACGAAAAAAAAAAAAAAAAAACCTAACCAGAAGACAAAACAGACTTTTTTTTTTTTTTTTTTTTGACATGACAAAACAGACCTCACGTTCAGAATAGGAATTGGGAGCATCAATCAATCTAAACTAAGATCAAGGTTATCTCTGTGTATTTATTGAAATATGAAAAAAAAAAGTAGTAATTTAATAATATTTAATAATTTATTTTTTTAATTTTAATATATTTTTAATTATTTAAGGATACAAATTATTGTATACTCATCATATTTTTATAGTTATGCAATCATTCAGAATTTTTTTTGATTAACTAGAAATGAAAAGAAAGTTCTGCTGTGAATCAAATTGTTATCGTTTAAAATTTTACTTAAACTAAACTAAGTATATCTATCTCTCTCTCTCTCTCTCTACCAAAAAGAAACCCAATACACTTCTAATTAATTCAATTTTTGAAAATTAATTTTTTTTTCCTACTCCATTTACTTCTAATAAAATCAATCACGGGTTGCTACAAAACGACATGGCCTTCTTTTAAAAAATTAAATAAATGTTAAAAAATAAATAAATAAACAAAAAATTTTAATTTGATTATTTTTTTAGTGAGTATAATTTAATCTTACACTATAATAAGAGTAATCCACTTAAATAAAAAATATATATTTATGTGATATTAAATCAATAATAAATTTTATCAAAAAAATGAGTAAAATTAGTAAATTCTAAAATAAACGCAGCTATTTTATTCTTATATCTAAAAAAAGAGTAAAATTAAGAAATCCCGAAATAAACGCAGCTATTTTATTCTTATATCTCTAAAAAAAGGAAAATCAGGAAATCCCGAAATAAACGCAGCTATTTCATCAATAATAAATTTTATCTAAAAAAAAATGAGTAAAATTAGTAAATTTCAAAATAAATGCAGCTATTTTAATGCTGAAATAAATACAACTATTTTATCCCTATCTCTAAAAAAAGAATAAAATTAAGAAATCCCGAAACAAACGTAATTATTTTATCTTTATATCTAAAAAAAGGATAAAATTAGGAAATTCCGTAATAAATGCTGCCATTTCGTTCCTCTTCCCTCTTTATAAAGACTACGTAACAAAGCCATGCAAATTGCCTACCCAAGTAGAAATTCCAAGGACGATATCGCCACCACCACCGGCGCTACCGTCCCTTTGCCTACCCAGGTAGAAATATCAAAATGGCCTCTGTTTTTCAAAACAGAGCAACGCCCAATGCCTCTGTTCTCCTTTGCTTCTTTTTCTGCTACTTCTCTTGTTTCTTCTTGTTGCACCACTCAGGCAAGGTTCTCGGGCAATCTCCAGCTTTCGCCTGCGATGTCGCGACCAACCCATCGCTGGCGAGTCTCGGGTTCTGCAACACGTCGTTGGGGTTCAGCGAGAGAGTTGCAGACCTCGTTGGGAGGCTCACGTTGCAGGAGAAAATCACATCCCTGGTGAACAGTGCAGGGAACGTGAGCAGACTTGGTATACCAAAGTACGAGTGGTGGTCGGAAGCCTTACACGGAGTCTCTAACGTGGGTCCGGGCACAAAGTTCTCCAGTGTGGTGCCTGGTGCCACCAGCTTCCCTCAGGTCATCTTGACGGCTGCTTCTTTCAACGCTTCTCTCTTTGAAGCCATTGGAAAGGTCAAAACGAAACTTGTTAGCCTCTCATTTTTTTTCTACATTTTATTTTCATTGTCTCGTTCATTACATGACAAACTTCCATATTCTTACCGAATGTTAGCTGTTTCATTTGCTAGTCATAATTGTATGTGAATATGAATTAGAGAATCCATTGATGGGGTTTGGTTCTTTTTGTTTTTCTTCATGGTTTTTTTATTTTTATTTTTATTGGTTTTTCGTTTTCTGGTTGGAACTGTGTGTTTAATGATTTGTGCTTTAGTTTGCACTTCTTTTTTTTTTTTTTTTTTTTCCTTTGGGTGTCTTAGATCATTGTTAGATCATGTTTTTGCTAACATCTTACTCATTAGCATTAGCATTGCTATTTGTGGTTATTTCCGGTCATCTCTGTTGCAAGTTCTTCCTTTTTACTGATCATGTGTTAAACCTCAAAACTTTAATAAGGAAGTCTAGCATACGAGACAAGCCTGCCTGATTATTATTTTTACCCCTTTTTTTTTTATTTATTGAGGTTACTGATACAAAATCCGTAATGAGAAGCCAAGTTACCCAAAACTCTTTCACACTTCACCGCCATTTTTGGTCGTTTCATTCACCTAAGATTTGGCATATTGCATGACAAAAGAAATGCATCACCTTCACATGTTCAAATGTTGCCATCCATTTTTACATGAATGTTAACAATTTCTTTTCTTTGCTTTGCTTTCTATGTTGGAGGTTTCTTTTGTTTTTGTTTTTGTTTTTGTTTTTTTTTTATTGGCTTTCTCCCTTTATGGTATTCCATTCTAATCAAAGGGAAAGAGATCAAGTTGAATTGTTATTTCTATGGAACTATGTGCCAAATCTTACAATTGTTTAATGGGATAGATAAATATCATTGTATGATAATTTATGAAATGACTTTCCATATCTTCAGCAAAACTGGGTGGAAATGTAAATGGGGCTGTTTGAAGAGTTTTACAGCCACAATGACTTTCTTGAGTTTTCCAGCTCAGAGAGAGAGAGAGAGAGAGAGTGCGTGTGTGTGAGAGTTAAAGTTGGTCGAGTGTACAGTCATGGCTTAATGAGAAAATGCTTGAGTAACTAACCTTATTTAAGTACAATAAATTCATTGACAAAAGGACCAAACAAAAATTGCAGGTGGTTTCAACTGAGGCTAGAGCAATGTACAATGTGGGATTGTCAGGATTGACATTTTGGTCGCCTAACATCAACATATTTAGGGATCCCAGATGGGGAAGGGGGCAGGAAACTCCAGGAGAGGACCCATTGCTCGTCAGCAAATATGGATCCGGTTATGTTAGAGGTTTGCAACAGAGAGATGACGGTGACGCTGATAGACTTAAGGTTGCTGCATGTTGTAAACATTATACAGCCTATGATGTTGATAACTGGAAAGGGATCGACCGTTACCATTTCAATGCTGTGGTAAGTATTCCCCATATAGTTCAAAATCATATTAATTTTTTTGGTATTCATAGGATTGGAAATGTCACACTCTCTGGTCTTGCTTGCTTTATGATGGATCAGGTAACACAGCAAGACCTGGATGACACATTTCAGCCACCATTCAAAAGTTGTGTTCTCGATGGGAATGTTGCCAGTGTCATGTGTTCGTACAACAAGGTTAACGGCAAGCCAACCTGTGCTGACCCAGACCTTCTCTCTGGGGTTATCCGAGGCCAATGGAAATTAAATGGGTATTTGTTGATTTTAAAAACCATTCATTATCATGTGATTATTTTCTATAATCAAATCCATGTATCCCTTCTCTTCATGGATATTTGATTGCTGCAGGTACATTGTTGCTGATTGTGACTCGGTAGATGTGTTCTACAATAGTCAACACTATACCAAAACACCCGAAGAAGCTGCAGCCGTATCTATATCAGCAGGTTAGTTTCATAAACCTTCCATGATTGTAAGTGTGACCTGTTAAGGAAAAAAAAAAAAAGGTCAACAATTGGACGTACTCACGTAATTAACTTCTAAAAATTGTTGGTAGAATTGAAATGCTTACATAAATGATCTAATCTGACAGGGTTGGATCTCGATTGTGGATCTTTCCTTGGGCAACACACAGAAGCTGCAGTGAAAGCAGGACTTCTAAATGAATCAGCAGTTGATAAAGCTGTTTCAAACAATTTTGCCACTTTGATGCGACTTGGTTTCTTTGACGGTAACCCCAGCAAGCAGCTCTATGGGAATCTTGGTCCAAAAGATGTGTGCACAGCAGAGAATCAGGAGCTGGCCCGGGAAACTGCGAGGCAGGGAATAGTGCTCCTCAAAAATACTGCCGGAACATTGCCCCTATCTCCTACTTCCTTCAAAACGTTGGCAGTAATTGGACCCAATGCCAATGTCACCAAAACAATGATTGGAAACTACGAAGGTAGAGCTCAACAATTTGACTTAAAAGTGCAAATTATTTCTCTTGAAGTTTTCAGGATATTTTATTTTTTTCAAGCAACCCTAGACTATAAACCATAACAATTTCATGAGTGGTACATTCGTGAACTTTGAAGGCACGCCATGTAAATATACAACCCCATTGCAAGGATTGGCAGCCTCAGTTGCAACAACGTACGAACCTGGCTGCCTCGATGTAGCATGTAGCGCTGCCCAGGTGGATGATGCAATGAAAGTAGCAGAATCAGCAGATGCCACCGTTCTTATAGTGGGTGCTGATCAATCAATTGAGGCAGAGAGTCGTGATAGGATCAACATTCTTCTTCCAGGACAGCAGCAGCTTCTGGTCACAGAGGTTGCAAAGGCCTCCAAAGGACCTGTTATTCTTGTTATCATGTCTGGTGGAGGCATGGACGTATCATTTGCAAAACATAATAAAAAAATTACGAGCATTCTATGGGTTGGTTATCCCGGCCAAGCTGGTGGGGCTGCCATAGCTGATATTATCTTTGGGGATTATAATCCTAGTAAGTCTTCAAATCCTGTTATTGCCATTTCTCGCAGTCCATTCAATCTGTATACACTTGAACTGTTCATAAAGGTGAAAACATGAATCTCTTTGAAATGATAATCTTCCTTATAAAAAAAAAAATAATGTCCTTTATCAACTTCAATTCTTGTCGCAGGCGGAAGACTACCAATGACTTGGTATCCAGAGTCATACGTTAACAAGCTGCCAATGACAAACATGAACATGAGGCCAGATCCATCCACTGGCTACCCCGGCAGGACCTACAGGTTCTACACTGGAAAAACAGTTTTTTCGTTTGGAGATGGACTGAGCTATACCAAATTCAAACACAAGCTAGTTCAAGCACCTCTGTCGATATCTGTTCCTTTAGAGGAAGGTCATGTTTGTCATAGATCAAATTGCAGCTCAGTCAATGCAGATCAAGATGTTTGTCAAAACCTGGCCTTGGAAATACGCTTGACAGTGAAAAATGTAGGAAGAATGAGCGGAAGCCATACAGTGTTATTGTTCTCGACTCCTCCATCTGTGCACAACTCACCGCAGAAGCACTTGGTAGGGTTTGAGAAGATAACTTTGGATGCTCGAGCAAAAGCATCGGTGACATTCAAGGTAGACGTGTGCAAAGATTTGAGCGTGGTGGATGAGCTTGGAAGCAGGAAAATTGCCTTGGGAGAATACATGCTTCACATTGGAAGCTTGAAGCATTATTTAACTGTGAGGATTTGATTACAAGTCTTCAATTCCTCTACAATTATTTTGATTTTTTTTTTCTCATTTTTTAGCCCCCTCAATTTAAAGGGCATTGGAAGGTGGAAATTTGAGCCTTGAATAGTTTGAGTGGGCTAGAAACGAATTCCCAACTGATTCTTGTGGCCAAATTGTTCAGTAATAAAATTTGGCATGAATTTCAAAGTTGGTGTTCGATTCATTTATGATTTAAAATAACAAAGTGATACCGAATAATCCTGAAAATTCAATATCAATATCATTAACGTGAATATATTTGAGTGAAAATTAAAATTCTAGACTAACAGATTTTAGATATTTTTTTTTAAATTTACTGACTTTTAACTTGGGATTTGAGTTTGAGATCTTCAAATCTCAAAAATGACTGCAAGAGTATCAAGTTTAATGTTTACATTCAAAAAGATGTAAACCCCCCCCCCCCCCCCCCCCCAACCCCCCAATTAGGCAAGGTCCCCTTACTACGTGGAACCCCGCCAATGAAAGAACCTTTTCGCAGGTGAAAGAAGACCAAAAAAGCACCCCAGTGCCGTTGACAAGGAAAATTTGTATTCTGTTTATTTGAATGTCAAAAATCTTAAGAGGACCATCTTGCCGCCCTCGAATACTTTGGATGATTTACAGGTCGAGTTTATAACTATGTTTTGGTTAGGTGTTACCTTACGACATTTGGTCTTCAACACCTAGGCATTCAATAAGCCATCTGACAATTAAAAAAAGGATTCTCAACATCATTAACATCCAAATCCAAAAATGACAATACACATTATTTCAACCCACAACAATTATTGTAATCAAAGTGACTCATAAAATGATCCGATTTTCTAAAATTTGAAAGCCGCCCCAACTATTATTGTAATCAAAGTGACTCATCCATCTCTGTTGCAAAAAAAAAAACACATTCAGGGGAAGAAAAAAGTTTCAGAAGATTAAGCAAAAAAGGCTACATACATAGCCTGCTTCGCAAGTTCCACCGGAAAAAAATATATTTCTTAGTTACAAAAAAGTATACATTATGAACAATTTCAAGGTGCCAGCAAAGATCTGCCTTGACATCTGAAATGAAGCCAATTGATTCCCCAACGCAGACACCTACATACACGGTGTCGGTAGCTTACCGAGTTAGAAGCCAACCAGGTTTGAATAAAATATCTTGCTTAAAGTCACGACCTGTGATGGAGGTAGATTCACCTTTGGCGACGGAAGCACTGCAAAAATAGCATAGAAGTTTTGCACAATCAAAAGATGTTCATCTTTTAAGGAAAAGGGGGAGAATTCGAGCTAGAACCATCGAACCCATACAAAAAAGGCTCTGAAACTTTGTCATGTTAAGAGATTTCGTACAAAGAGCACACATTGATTCAATGTTCTTTTTCTACTAAGAGAGCATAAACATTTGTTAACGGTTTTTCCTCTTAGGAAATTGCAAATTCTAAAGAAAATATTGCTTCTGCAATCATCTTGCTGCATGGGGGTTCATCCACACGGCAGAGCAACCATTGAAGTACCATCTGTAGCACTTCTAGACCTAGGCAAAAATTTAGCTCCAAACCTCATCCAACTGGAACATTCGCTAGAATAAGCAAACAGAAAGAACAACTAAATGCTCCAAATAATGGAGTTAGCGCATTAAACTGAGTAGTTCCTCAAATTAATCTTCTTCCTAATATTTCCCACCCCATCTGCCAGCCAGTAAAGCTCCTCACATTACAACATATGTATCGTGTCTATAACAACGTTAAGAAGAAGCCAGGCTCATTGATTTGGTAAACAAATATAAAAGAATGTCGGGTGTGAACAAATATTCAAGGGATGATATTGGATAGTGGTTGATCTCTATATTCTAGTGCTAAAAAATATATGGGTTTCACTTCATCTTTTATGATATATATGGGTTCATCGAATGCTTCCATGGCCAAAGAACTAGCTGGTGAGTTTGGTCTAGTGGGTAAAGTGGATATAGTCAAAGGGGAGGATGGAGGTCTCAATTGTAAAATATCTTTATAATTTGGAGATAAAGTAGGAGAGGGTAATTTTCCTAATATAATATATCAGTTTGTATTATGAGTATTCAGACTATTCGACGTAGAAGCCTTAGGGCTTAAGGTAGGACTTTTGCCAAATGATTCATGGGTCACCTTTTGTTTATTCATTCTTTTGTAAAATTTTCTAGACAAGAAAATCAGGTAATGCATTAGCTTCTCCATTTATGAATTCAACATCAAAATCAAAGACAGTAAAGCTTGTCATCTTGCAAATATTTGTTTTGAAACTAAATTTTTAATATTCTTTTCTAAAATAAACTAAATTGGTTGACAATCAATTCTAAGTAAAAACTTTTTATTAAAAACATTATCTTGAAATGCCCTTATACATAAAACAATAGATAAAACTTCCTTTTTAACTATTGCGTAGTTTACTTGACGACCATGCCATATATCTGAGTAATATCTAACTATATTCTCCTTATTTCCTATTCTCTGTTTTAATATACCTCCGTATCCTTTTTTTAGAGGTGTTAGTTTCAACTATTAAGAAAGCTTCTGAATCAGGTATTCCTAAGTAAGGAAGGTTTTTAACCAAAGATTTTACCTTAATAACGGTTTGAATCATTTCCACATCCCATTCTGGTGGATTTTTCTTTAACCTTTTGTAAAAGGGTTCACAAATAACTCAAGTATAAAATTAGCTATATAATTTAGACATCCTAAAAATTTCTTTAATTGTTTTTTTATCTAAAATTTTATTTGGAAATTTATTAGAAAATTCTATAGATCTTTGGATAGGTGTTATAGTGCCTTCATAGATGTGGTATCCTAAAAACCGAATTTTTGTTTCAAACAATTTTATCTTTTTTGTGGATATAACTAATCTGTTATTCTTTACAATATTTAAAAATTTCCTTAAATGATGAAAATACTCAGTTATTGATTTTGAAAATACTAATACATCATCTATATATACTATAGTAAATTTATAATAAGGATTAAAATATCATTCATAATATTTTCAAATTTTGAGGGAGCATTCTTGAGTCCAAAAGGCATTACATTTCATTTATAATGTCCAAAGGATACAACAAAAGCAATTTTATATTTATATGACTCATCTATTTTTATTCGCCAATATCCTTACTTTATATCAAATTTAGAGCATATAATAGTTTCAGCTAATCTTTTTATTAAGTCCTTTTTATTAGGAATAGGCTACCTAATCCATGCTAAAACCTTATTTAATCGTTTATAATTTATGACTAGTTTAGGGGTGCCTCGTTTAATTTCAGCTTGATTATTTACATAGAATGCAGAGAATGACCAAGGAGATTTACTAGGTATTATAAGTCCATAATTCATTTATTTCTTTTTTACAATATTCTAATAGTTCTTTATTCATTTGTATTGGACGAACTTTAGTGAGAATATTCCTTTCATAAAATCCTTTAATATATAGTAATTTTGCTATATGTTTCTTTCTATGCCAAAATGTATTAGGTATAGCAGCACATATTTCCTTTTCAAATTGATTAGTTAATTCTCATCATCCCCGTAGTGTATGAGACAAATGTATGTATTCCGCTTAGGGTTGCAGATCTATTAACATATTCCTAATTCTATTCATAATTATTTTGAAATTTGAATTTTGAGTGTCAAATTGTCATTCTCCTGAAAGAATGAAATTAATTCAATAGTGTCTCTTTTACCTACAGTAACTAAGGGGTATCATAACATACGAAGCTTAAAACACAATGTTACACGAGTTCCCTAAAATATTAAAGAATGAAATAAACAACTGAATATTTCACTCTTAACACTCATTTTTCAGAGAATTTATCGGAACTAAATGACAACACAAAATGATGGACAATGAAGCTGTAAAATGATAGTCCAATATTGTTAACCCTAGAAAAACATTTAAAAGAACAACATATAGAGTTTTGAGAAAGAAATAGGACCAGAAGAAGGAAATGACCAATGAACCAGCCAGTCTATTTCAATAGTTAGAATACACATCCAACTTGTTATTGAAATAGGTTATTTCGGCAACCATACTTATAGTGCACCCAACTGGAATGATATCATTCAAGCAGAGAAAAGAAATACCTCATCAGAATAAAACCTGATTTCTGAGACTCCCCTAACTATTGAAAGGATTGGTAATTTGGTCATCAAAACCAGTTTTTTGGGTTGAATACCTCATATGCCAACCTAAAATATATTATTCCCTAGAAAAAATCCACTACTAAACTGATCAATCGATATCCATACCTTAACACTTGGTTAGTATAACAGTTCCTTCAAACTTTTTGCTAGTAAACATTCTTCTACTAAAATACAAAGGAAAAATAATTCCTTCATGTGACATACAATTCTTTAAGAACCAGGATCACATTCGATAAAGCTGACACTTATACAAGTTACCCACAAAAGCTAGATATTTCTGTTAATCTTCTTGCATAGTTGTTTGAATCCATGGTAAATGACAATCACATATGCTCCGTACAGCAAATATATCTAATGTGTTTCCAATGTTGAATCTCCCAAGCTTATAGATGTGCTTTATTTCATAGCAATCAAACTCGTTTTCCAAATGAAAACTAGCATTTGCATGTTCTAGTGAGAATCCTTATCTAATTTTTTTCAAATCTTTTATCAAAGATGCAAAAGTCAGGGGGTTATACAACCATGGGAAAGCACAAGATTTTACAGATTGTCAAGTTTTAAGTCTCAAAACAGATCCTGTATCAGTTTCCACCTAGTGGCTAAAAAAAATAAGGCAAATAATCAAATCTAGTGCAATGTCAACTATATATCCAACAAGTTGCATTTTGTATGTGTTGCTGCCAACCTTTGAGGAATTTAATTTTTTTTTGAATCAATGGTAAGAATTACTTCATCTGCAATAAGAGATACATAAATTGGTGCCAATTATCATGTCTAAATTTTCTCAAAATGATGAAATATCATACGGTTGCCGCATAATATTCTTGTAAGTTCAAGGATCCACATAAACAGTAACATACAAGCTAAGCATCTCAAATATCAAAGCAATCGAGCTCTACATGGGTATATTAAATTGCACCACTTATCCAATATAAATCATATTGGCTACGGGGATTGACTCCATTATAGGGATTCCCTAATTAAAGAGTTTCCTTTTGTAAATGTGTTGCCACCTGTATATATCATCTTGTAAAGAGTGAATAGATTTATATTTTTCCCTCTGACATTCTGATATGGTATTAGAGCCCTAGGAATACTATCCGTGGGTAGGTTTTTTCCTCTTGGCCTTTATTGTCGACAAGCAAGCCTTCTCCCATTCATCTATTGGCCTTCATTGTCGTAGCCATTTACTTGGGCCTTCATTGCCGCTACTAGTAGGATGTCAACTGATTCCATCTCTACTGAAACTGTCACTTGCATCATTGAAAACACAACAGCAAATTCGACATCTGGAGAATTGCAACAGATCGGTGCAGCCTATCAGCTGAATGGAAAAAATTATTTGAAATGGTCACAATTGATTAAGACTATTTTGAAAGGAAAAGGTAAAATTGATCATATCCTCAGAACTGGGCCTAAGGAAGGAGATTTGAGGTTTACCACATGGGATGAGTGAGAGTCTATCATTATCGCATGGCTATGGAGCTCTATGTTACCCAAAATCAATGACACATGCATGTTTTTACCAATTGCAAAAGAGATTTGGGAATCAATTCAACAAACCCATTCCATAGTAAAAGATACAGCTCAAATTTATGAGCTGAGGGTCAAAATGATGTCAACCAAACAGGAAAATAGATCAGTCATTGAGTATGTCAATGTGCCGAAGGGGCTGTGGCAACAGACTGATCAATATCGGGTGATAACCATGAAAAATAGTGAGGATGCATATATGTTGAAGGAGTTTATTACAAAGGATCGAACATATGATTTTTTGGTAGGATTGAATCCCGAATATGATCCCGTGAGAATTCAAATCTTGAGGAAAGATGATTTGCCATCAGTCAATGAGGTGGTGTCAATCTATTTGGCTGAGAAAAGTAAAAGAGGAGTGATGTTGGAGCCATAACCAATAGAAGCTTCAGCTATGCTAATGAACACTGCAAACCGTGGTCCTAAAAAAGAAAATAAGAAGAACAAACCAAAGTTTGCAATTGAAGATGACAAGGATTCACTGTGGTACACTTATTACAACAAGTCGAGATGTACTCGAGAGCAATGCTGGAAATTGCATGGGAAACCACCAAGTAAGGAGTGGGGGAACAAAAGTGGTCAGAATAAGCATCAAAGGAGGCAAGTACACCTAATAGTTGCACAAGAGGAAGAGGAGCCAAAGAATTCCAGTAAAAAAGAGGTTGGGAAGTTGAGGAACCTCCTGACAACTCTTGACAAACCCTCAAGTACCTGTCCATTGGCACATTCAAATAAGTTTCCAACCTTTTATGCTTTAAATGCCTCTAAAAAGATTTTTAGAAAATCATGGATTATTGATTCGTGAGCCACAGATCATATGGCCCATGCCTTTGAAAACTTTAGCACATATACTCCATGTCCTAATAACAGAAAAATTTCCACTGTAGATGTTTCACTAATTACAATTGCAGGAATAGGAGACGTAAAAATCAGTCTACAACTCACCCTTAAAATGTTCTTAATGTTCCAAAATTGTTCACAAATTTTGCATCTATCACCGAAATTACTTTTGATTCAAATTGCAAAGTCACTTTCTTCCCAACTTATTGTTTATTTCAAGACCAGGATTCATAAATGACGATTGGACTTGCTAAGGAGATAAATGGATTATACTACCTTGATGTGCCTGAGAGCCTAGATAATAGCAATTAGAATCATTCCCTAAGCCTACGATCCTCAAAGCATTACTTCACCAATAAAGATATGATCTGGCTCCACGATTTTAGACTTGGTCATCCTTCCTTAAAAACTCTTGAAATCATGTTTCCTATTTTGTTTAAAGGATTAGAAAATAAATCTTTTGTTTGTGATGTTTGTGAAATGACAAAGCACAAGCATGCATTTTTTTCCTATAAGCAATAAAAGGAGTTCTATTCCTTTTGAGTTGATTCATAGTGACATTTGGGGGCTATCCACAGTTTCCAATATCTCTGAGGCACGATGGTTTGTGTCATTTATTGATGATTATACTAGAGTTACTTGGATTTTTCTGCTCAAGTCTAAAAGTGAAGTGAGTGATGTCATTCCAAATTTTTTTTCTATGATCAAAAATCAATTTGGTGTTCACATTAAAAGGTTTAGATCAGACAATGCTAGAGATTACTTTAATCAAAATATGTCTACTTTTTTCTAAAGGGGAGGAATCATTCACAAGTCATCTTGTGTCTATACCCCCCAACAAGATGGAGTGGTAGAGGAAAAATGGTCATCTCCTTTCCATAACTCGTGTATTGTTATTCCAACGAAATTTTTTAAAAAATTATTAGGGGGAAGCAATTCTCACAGCCACTTATGTTGTCAACCAACTTCCTATCCAAGTATTAAGTTTGAAGAGTCCCATGGAAGTTCTATCTCAATTTTATCCAAATATTTGCACAACAAATCATTTTGGTCCCAGAATATTCTGCTGTGTCTCATTTGTTCATGTTTATTGTCAACACCGAGGGAAATTAGATCCATGAGCTCTTAAAACCATCTTTGTAGGATATTCTTCTACCAAAAAGGGGTATAAATGTTATCATCCACCAACCAAAAAATTCTTTGTATTTGCTGATATTACATTTGCTGAAGAAATACCACACTTCAATGAGTCTTAACTTCAGAATGAGGCAATATTTGAGGAAGATAATGTTCTTTCTTTGCAGAACCTAGCATAACTAAGCAATATCAATTACAATTCGAACCTGAACCTAGATTTGTACGCCAACCTAAACCCCTAGAGCAACTTGTGCTTCTAGAGCAGTCTTTGTCTTTAAATCAACTTGAACCTCTTGAGCTAGCTGAACACAACAAATTAGAAGCATATGGGGGCAATGGTGATGCTACTAATCAAAGTTTCTCTCACGTTTAGTCAAGAAGGAAAAATTTATGTCCTGAACCAAAACCAGTCGAAGTGTCAGACTCGAATCTTGGGACTGAGGTAATATCCTCAAACTTCTCTCAATCTACATCTGATATGGATTTGCCTATTGCTCTTAGGAAGGGAATAAGAGAATGTACAAAAAGGCCACACCCACAGGACCCATTTTCAAACTTTGTGTCATTTGAGAAGTGCTCACCACAGCATAAATGTTTTCTTTACAATTTAAACACTATGACAATCGCCACAACTCTTTCGGAGGCTTTAAGGCTTTAACTTGTGAGAATTGGAAAAATGCTATAAATGTTTAAATGCATGCCTTAAAGGAAAATAATACATAGGAGATTGTAGAGCTACCAAAAGGGAAGAAACCAGTGGGATGCAAGTGGGTGTACATTGTGCAATACAAGGTAGATGGGATATTAGAAAGGTACAAAGCAAGGTTGGTGGCTATAGGTTACCCACAGACATACGAAATTGATTACCAAAAAACTTTTGCTCTAGTGGCCAAAATGAATACAGTGAGAATTCTTCTATCTTTGGCAATAAACTTTAATTAGCCCCTCTAACAATTTGATGTAAAGAATACATTTTTGCATGGAGACCTTGAGGAAGAAATATATGTGGAGATTCCACCTAGCCATACCCAAAAAGTGACTCCCAACAAGGTATGTAAACTCAAAAAGGCACTATGTGGTTTAAAGCAATCACCAAGGGCCTGGTTTGGGAGATTTACAAAAGTAATGATGACCATGGGCTACAAACAAAGTCAAGGAGACCACACTTTGTTCATCAAACATTCGGCTCTAAAGAGAGTAACAGCTCTCATTGTATATGTGGATGACATTATAGTGACAGGGAATGACTAGCAAGAAAGGGAAAATTTGGTACAACGTCTAAGGAAAGAATTTGAAATCAAGGAGTTTGGACAACTCAAGTACTTCCTAGGAATTGAAGTAACACGGTCCAAGATAGGGATTTTCATATCTTTGCAAAAGTAAATCATTGACCTAGTAAAAGATACAGGGAAGTTGGCATACAAGCCAGTTAGCCCACCTATAGATCCAAACCACAAGCTTGGGGAAGCTGAGAGTGATGTGGCAGTAAATAAAGAGATGTGTTAAAGATTAGTTGGTCGGTTGATCTACCTATCCGACACACGTCCAGACATCGCTTATACGGTAAGTGTTGTGAGCTAGTTCAGCACAACCCAAGGGAAGTACATCTGCAGGCAGTCTATAGGATATTGCACTTTCTAAAGGGAACTCCAGGGAAAGGAATATTGCTCAAGAAGCATAACATGATTGCACCTGAAGCCTATACCAATGCTGACTATGCAAGTTCAGTAACAGATAGAAAGTCCACATCTGGGTATTGCACTTTTCTTGGAGAAAACCTAGTGACTTGGAGGACCAAAAAGCAAAATGTGGTTGCAAGGTCAAGCGCTGAATCTGAATTTAAGGCTATGGAACAAGGTGTGTGTGAGTTACTATGGCTGAAGATTATCTTGGAAGATTTGAAGATCAAGTGGGATGGGCTTATGAAACTCTACTGTGACAATAAATCAGCCATAATCATAACACATAATCTAGTACAACATGACAAAATAGAAGAATAATTTTTTTGCTAAAATGCACCATATACCAAGAGCCTTTGAGCTCATCCCTTTACTTACATATAAGAAGGCAAGCGTCTGTAAATGCCTAGAGTCATCCAAAAGAGTTTCCAATTTTCCTGCACTGCCAATTGAAGTTGTAAAGTTATTCATAAGGCAACCTCCAGACAACAGCCTCTCTGTTTTCTAATGCATTGGAATACTAAGATTCCACAGTCTATTTTAGGTCTATAAACTAACCTGATATTAATCTAGAATTACCATTACAGTATTTCGAATGCAAAATTAATTGTTGGCTCAACTATCACTACATAAATGGACTCAAGTTTTCAGAAATTTTGAAATTTTGCTTTGTAGAATTCCTCAGTAGTCTGATATTGGAATTCAAGAAATTAAGACCACAAATGGTATGCTTTTCGCAGGGGATGGTCAGCAACTTTCTTGGGAAATGAAGATGCAAATTCCATATTCTCAGTTCAGTTAACTTTCTTTTTCCCTATTGAAGTAGAGTGTTTACATTCAAGAAAATGCATTGTGAGCCACAATCATGACATTGATTAAGTGCCTAATGACTAAGGGTTGGAATATAGGATGTCCTATAGGGAGTTGTAGTTTTATCCCAAAATACCTGCTTATGCGGCAGACAAAGACTTAAAACCACCAAAATAACTAAAATAGCTAAAGAATAGCAGTAAATGAGACAATTCACCATGCAACAATATCATTTTTAGTTAATAATCTTAATTCAACACTAAAATTATCCTATAGTTGAGTACCAGCCTTTGAACCCAAGAGCTATCACATCTTTCATAGAAAAATATAGGGTTTCGGTTCACTGGAAGAGAGGACTCCATGAAGACAAGGACAACCCCATTCTGCAGTCTATTACTATTATTAATCCAACAGTACTCAAGGGTTGGAAGGAGAGAGGAAGATAAATGATGGGAATAAATGCTTGAGCGAGCATTCAAAATTTTATTTTAATTTCCACAACCATTTTCCAAATGAGTCACCCCATAAGAAAATGTTATCTACCCATAAATCAATTTTCTAAAGTAGAAAACTGGAACAAAAATATGTGTTAGTTACAGAGATTCCTTTTTCAAAGTTATTGATTTATGAGTCAAATGACTCTTTATCACAGTAATAGATCCATCTGTGCGAATATTAACAAAAAGAAACATAAATTTCCTAGAAAATATCACCTTCGTATATATATATGTATATATATATATATATATATATATATATATATATATATATGAATTCTATTGGTTTTAAGAAATTCATAAAATGATTTTTGTAAATCAGGCAGAATGTCATCAAATTGCATGAAAAACCATTTTCTGATTTCTTTGTTTTTATCAGAATAAAAATCTGTTCTTAAAAAGGTTTTATCAAGTTCAAAATCCTTTTCAATAACATTTAAAACATTTCTGTTATGACAGAATATGTTGGAGATGTTGGTTGAGAAGGTGGACTTTCCTGTTCAATAGGTTCTACTGGTTTAGAAGATGATTCACCTGTTTGGTAAATCGAATGAGGAATACTAGTCTGATAACTAGCATGTTTAAAAGTTGTGTTTGGCAATTCTGATGTAGAATGCCTTGGTTTACTAAGAGGAATGTTTATAACAGAAGGAATCTGAGAAACATTTCCTATGTTTATAGTGGACATAGAATCTTCAAAGAACCTAGAACTAGAAGACCTAGGTAATCTGTCAAATTTTAAAATAACCTTATTGTCACTAAATTGGTTTATCTGAACCAAATTAGGGTTTAATTCTGGAGGTGGCAATCCTTTGGGGATTGTAACTCTTTGAAGAATCCATTCTTCAGGAAAAGTGATGTCTTTCCAAAGAATAGGTTTAGGAATCCTAACATTTGATCTAGAGAGATCTGTTTGAATTAACAAAGTTTCTCATTTTACAGATTGCTGTAAATGTTTAGTAGGGAGAAGTGCAGATGTAATGAGTCTATAATGAATACAGAAAATGCATGTAACAGGAATAGATCCTGGTAACATGTTATAATTATGCGTTTTAACTTGTAAAACAGCACATTTTAAAATGTTTTTATCACGCAAAGAAATGGTCATATTAGGATAACAATCAAAAGAGATTGGTCCTGAGTTTAAAGTGGATTCAACTGTTCTAAGAAGAGATTCATTAGGAAATCCGATTCCTTACACTAAACTTACTTATGGTGAATTGATAAGTTCTACCCAAAATGAAGGACTTAAGATTTTCCAAGATATCAAACTTCAGAAACATCTAAAGTGGGAAATGAAGCGCACCAGACAAGAGCTGGGAAGCTTTTGTAAACAGTTTGATTTCAATCCCCTTCCAAAGGATTCAAAAAAGAAATCACCCGCCAAAACCTTTTTTAAAAAGAAGCAGTTTTCTAAACAACAACAGTCTTCAAGAGAAGCTTTTTATAAACCCCCTTTTAAAAAGAAACGTTTTCCAAAACAAAAACAAATTTCTTCAACCCCTTCCACTTCTAAACAAATTATTTGTTATAAATGTCATCAGCCTGGCCACATAGCTAGATTTTGTAAACTCCATAAAAAGCTGAATGAAATTGAGCTTGATGTACAGGTTCGTCAAAAGCTTAATTCTCTCATCATTGAACTCTCTGAATCAGATAATAATTCATCTAATTCTTCTGCGCAGATAGATGAAATAGTTTAACTATCAGATACTAGTAGTAAGACTAGTTCTGATTCTGATTCTGATAAACAAGTTAATGTTCTTACAAAAGACCAAGAGTTTATTCTCCAGGTTATTAAGGACATTAATAATCCTGAAATTCAGAAAAGATATCTTCTGCAACTTCAGGAATCTCTTAAACAATCCCAAACAACAACGTCTGCAATAAACTCCCATTCCAATCCTTATGATTTGACTCATATTTTAAACAAATCTCGAAAATCGAAAATAGCTAGTCTCTCTTTAACAGAGTTACAAGCTGAGATTAAAACTATCAAAGTTGAATTAAAACAACTTCAGACTAAACAAAGTAGTGATTCTCTTTTGATACAACAGTTGCTTCAAAAGGCATTCACTAGATCTGATTCTAGTTCGGAATCAGAAACTGATAAAACTGTAGATCAGGATCCTACGTATCAGGATTTACAGGAGAAAAAAGATTTTTTAAATGTTTTACATGAAATAACTTCTCGAAAATATTTAATAAAAATAAAAATTGTGTTTTCAAAAGATTTTTCACTAGATACAATTGCTCTGTTTGACACAGGTGCAGACCTGAATTGTATCAAAGAGAGTATTGTACCTAAATATCTATATCAAAACACTTCCGAGAAACTTTCAACTGCTAATGCTTCTAAATTAACGATTACAGGCAAAACTGATGCTTCTATTGTTAACTTAGACACTAGCATTTTAACTTCGTTTTTATTAGTAAAAGATATCCATCATACTTGTATTTTGGGTACTTCTTTCATAAACTCGATAACACCTTACAAGGTAAGTTATCATGATATTTGTTTTAAAACTAAAAATCCTACTCGGAAACATATTTTAAAATTTCTTCAAAAACCTAAAACAAGAAATCTTCATTTGTTAAAAGCTCACAACATTTATCATAATGAGATTAATAATTTGATAAAAACAAAGAAAGTAGAACTTTCTGTTTTAAAACAATCTGTCTCTCTTAAACAAATTGAAAAACAACTTGTCTCTGATTTTGTCAAAAATAAGATTTCTAATTTGCAAAATCAGTTTCAAAAAGAACTTTGTTCTGATCTTCCAACGGCATTTTGGGAACGTAAACAACATATGGTAGATTTACCATATGAACCAAGTTTTGATGAAAAACAAATTCCCACTAAAGCCAGACCTATACAAATGAATGCTGAACTCCAACAGCATTGTAGAAACGAAATTACTGATTTGCTTGGTAAGAAGCTTATCAGAAAATCTCGTTCTCCTTGGTCATGTTCTGCATTCTATGTAAACAAGAATTCAGAAATTGAACGAGGAGTTCCTCGCTTAGTCATTAATTATAAACCCTTAAACACTGCATTGAAATGGATTAGGTCACCTATTCCTAATAAAAAATATTTATTAAATAAACTGCATTCTGCACTCATATTTTCTAAATTCGACTTAAAATCAGTATTTTGGCAAATTCAAATTGCCCCACAACAATACTTAAAATTTCCTTTTGTATAGTAAAATAGTTTAATTGAGCACCTTTCCAATGGCCAGAAGTATATTGTATGATATATTCTTTTCCATTAGAAAGTTGTTTTGATCCTTCCAGAGGAATGGGTTGGATCTTTTCTGGAGAACTGGAGGGGTTTAGAGAGAAGGGAGAGAGTTTTAGAAGAGAGAAAGAGGAGCTATCCAAGTTCTGCTTACAAATGAGGCAGAAGCCTGGTTTTATAGGGGGATGGGTACTGTTTAAGTACTGTTGCAGGACCGATGGCTTTTTTGTAATTTTTATGAACAGTGTCTACTGTTCATTGACCGGTGGCCTTTTTGCAATTTTTGCAAATAGTAAATAAACAGTGTTTACACAACGATTAAAAAGTGTTTACAATTCAAAAGGATCCTGGGCATACCTAGGAGGTAGAGTATCTTCTTCTTCTTCTTCACTAGAGTCTTCTGAATCTTTGGCCAGATCAACCACCTTTTCAGTTGACTTTTTGGAGGAGGAAGGATGTGTCAAAGCTTGAGACATTTCTTCCATGATGGAAAGATATTCATCTCGTGTTTTAGTTGTGGAGAGTTTAAACTGCCAATGAGTCTTCTCAGCCAGAAATGCAGCTTGTTCTTTGTTCATGGCTGGTAACTGGGGATAAGTTGTCTCTTTGGATTTTAAATATTTTGCATGGTGACAGTATGAGTGGAATGTTATGCCATTTGGTTTGAAAAACGCGCCAAGTGAATTTCAAAGAATAATGAATGACATTTTCTCTGCATATTCACATTTCATCATTGTTTACATTGATGACATATTGGTGTTTTCTCATTCCATTTCAGAACATTTTAAACACTTAAAAACGTTTTTCTTCATTGCAAAGAAAAATGGTCTTGTTCTATCCCAATCTAAAATGTCTCTTTTCCAGACAAAAATTCGTTTTCTTCGACATCATATCATCCAAGGAACAATTATGCCTATACAACGATCCTTATCCTTTGTTGATAAGTTTCCTGATAAAATCCTAGATAAAACTCAATTACAGAGATTCTTAGGAAGTCTCAATTATGTTCTTGATTCTATCCAAATCTAAATTTTTTTATGTAAACCTCTTCACCAACGTCTTAGGAAGAATCCTCCTCCTTGGACAGAAGAACATACCTCCATCATTCAAAAAATTAAACAACAGGTTAAAGACATTCCTTGTCTTTCCCTTCCTGACCCTTTGGCATCCAAGATAGTTGAAACAGATGCTTCTGATCTTGGTTATGGTGGTATTTTAAAACAACTTCAAAGTTTACATGTCTAGCATCCCTAAGAACAGCTAGAATAGATGTGTTCAATCCTTCACGAGTGAGGGGTTTAAAAGCGACTTGGATAAGGCCTAAGTGGATGTACTCAAAGCCTTTGGTTTTATGTTGTTTAAGTGATTCTGGAGTTAAAAGAGGGATTTCTTTTAACGAATCTGAGAGAGGGATATCCCTATGCTCAGTTTTAATATGGAGATCTGATTTATTTGTGAGTTTAGAAAAGATAGATTTAGACAGATGATATACCTGACTTGGTTTAATATGGGGTATTTCCCAATTATCAATTTGTTTAAAATTTTCATAAGTTAATTCTTCACGGTTTATAACATTCCTGATTTTTGAGGAATCAGAAGTAGAAGAGTTAGAAAATGAAGTAGATCTATATAAATTAGAATCCATATTTATTAATAATATAAACAGTGTTTATGATAGACTACTCCGGTTATACCCTTGCAGCACACAACTCTTGCCCTGTCTGTCGGGACTTACTGTTGCTTTCCTCTGCACTGGATTCAGCTGGAATCTAGTCTGGCTCACAACCACTTATCTAAATTATTATTAAATAGAATTATAATTTAAATAAATATACAGCCTTTTCTAGGCTCTGATACCAATCACGTCCCGAAGATCAAAAAGGCATAAACAGATGAATTAACAGATGAAAATAAAAGATGAAAGAGTATAACAAAAAATAATAACAAAAAATAATAATAGATCTAAAGTACTGACGTTGTTTCACCCGAACTAGATCGGTTTGCCATTGGCTATCTACCTTCTTTTGGTATTGGAATTTCCATTTTACTGAGGGTGGATCTGTTTCAGAAAGGAGGGCCATGTAATAGGCAACTGGTTTCTGATAGTTCCAAGGTTTAAATTCCCAATTGGCGCCGAAACAATTTAAAACTGCACCATATGGGGTTCCAGCAAGTTTTGTGGGTTTATCAGGGATATAAGAATCTTCAACCAAAAAGAGATTTTGATGAAATTCTTTTTGATGAAAATCAGTCCATTTATCTGAAGATAAAGGTTTTAGAAATTCATTTTGAGATTGCTCCTGGGAGGAAGATGAGACAATCTCCTTTTGTTTTAAAGTGGGTTTAGAAACCATACCTTAGGGTTTTACTGCTATTGGCTGTGGTTGTTTAGTGAGATTTTGGAGGGTCCTTTCTGTCTATCTTCTTTGTAAATGTTCTCTCTTTAAATAAATTTTCTTTCTTTTATCTTTGTTTTAAAGCACCAGATGTGGTAGGCTTGCCTCCTGAGTTGGTTGCTGTTCTTATCCCAATATGAAAAATAAAGGGAAGGATCAGGATTATTTGGGTCAAGTCTTATGCCTTCCAAAAGAAATGGAGAGCCATATTGTTTAGGATGAAGAAGGTTTGTTTAAGAAGCCATTTTTGATTGGTTTCAGTATCATACAGAAACTTCTAAAGAATGGCAAAATGAATTTCCATATTTTGAATGGCCAACTCACATTTTCATAAAACCTAATAATCCAATTTTTAAAACACTAAATCCCATTTCTAAAAAGAAAAAACTTCCAGTTTGGGAAGTAGAGGGAAAATAGATTCAATCTGAACACCCTCCACCACGTAAATGTTCATTTAAACAAGGTGAAACTCAAATTGAGGCTTGGCTTATTTATTTTGACAAAACTTTTGCACCTCCATTAATTCCAAATTGGTTTCTCCAATGGTGGGATTATTTTGGATGCACCCAGTTCATACTTCCTGATGAACTTTTCCCTTCTTATAAACTCTTTGACCAACATTATAAAACCTCTGATCAGGAAAAGAAGTTTCCAAAAATTTTATCTTTCTGTATCAATTTCTTTATATCTTGGGTTATATATATATATATATATATATACTTATGAATAAATTAAACATACAAATAATTAGACAAAATTAAATAATAAACTTTTAGACAAAGTACGTGGCATTGTTACGCCAGAGGTTTGCCCGTTTACTTGCAATCTACAGACCCAAGTAACATATAGCAGCGTATTGGTTTCCAATCGATATACTCTGAATAAGTTTGTTTTAAGATAGGTGGTTTAACCAGCCAGTTGTTTTAGATGACAGAATAATATCGCAAAAATAGTATACAGAAAATAAATTACATCCAGTTGGGCGGCAGTGCCAGTCCGCGTTGATGCTTTGGAAATAATATAACATATAGAAATTTAAACTTTTGTTGAAAAGAGATAATTAAATAAGGAGAACTTACAAAGATTTAAGCAGAGAGGACCTTTTTGGAGAAGGGAAGCCTTATAGTCTTAGAGAGAAGGGAGAGGATTGTTTTAGAGAGAGAGAAGGCTGTGTTCCAACTTTTACCTCTCAATGAATCGAGAGCTTCAGTTTTAAAGAGATAAGAAGTATTGTTTTAGTACTGCTACTGACCAGTGACATTGTTGAAATTTTGTGAACAGTGTTTTATCGGTGGTGTTTTTGTAAATATTACAAACAGTACAAAAATAAATACTGTAAATATTTACATTGAAAAAGGGTCATGAATCACAAAGGGATCAAAAGACTCTTCTTCTTCTTCACTGTCTTTATCTTCATGGTTTTTGGCAAGACTGATGATTTTGCCTTTAGATTTCTTGGATGAAGAAGGTGGAGACATATTTTCAGATATCTCTTGCATAATTGCAAGATATTCATCTTTGGTTTTAGTTGCAGCAAGGCAACTTTGCCAATGGAACTTTTCCATCAAGAAGGCATCATGTTCCTTATTCATGATGACCTTTTGTGGTTGTTTAGTGGTCCCTATTATTGATTTTAGTTGTTTCTTTAATCATTTGTCGATGGTTGTAATCGAGAGTAATGACGGAATATTGTATGAATTCCACCATCGGACATAAAAATTTATTGTCAGAATGGTTACTGCTCTGTGGGAGGTATACTGGTATTCTTATTTGAGGACCCAAGGGACAAAGAAATGGGTGCAAAAGGAGAAAATTGGAGGGAACTTCTTTTCTACATCTGTGGGTATATAATGGGTTTTAAAAAGTTTAAAACTAGGTTCAACGTTTGGATCAAGAATTTTTGGGATGCATCCAAAATAATCCCACCATTGTAGAAACCAATTAGGAATATTTTTTAGTTTAAAGGATTTATCGAAATATATCAACTAAGTATGACTTATTTTATAGTTTTGGTAGAAAAAGCCATTAAACCATGCTTGTTGATAATCCCAATAAGAGAAATAAGGGTAATGGGGCCTCTTAGGGTCAATGTTATAATCAAATGAATCCAGTTCAGAAGGAAAACCAAATTCTTCTGCATGAAGGAGGTTTGGAATTTGGCAAGTCAAATAGGCATAGTCTTTAGTTGGGTCAAATATAGTGTCTATTTTTATTTCAATCTTACCAGTGGGTATTTTAGTTGGGTATTGGAATTTAAATTTAACGGAAGGATTTAGGTTTTGGGACAAAATGGTCATATAGTAGTTTATGGGTTTATCATAATCCCAAAGTTTATATTTCCAATGATCCCCAAAAACTGTTCGTACACAATTGGAGGAGTTGCCGGAGGCATATCCGTCCTCAAGTACAAACAAATTTTGAAAAACGGATTTAGGAAAATAATCTGTCCATTTAGGAGTATCTCCAAATGAGTTTTAATCAAAGCATTTTGAGATAGCTCTTGAGAGAAAGATGAAACTATCTCCTTTTGTTTTAAATTGGGTTTAGAAATCATACATGAGGGTTTAGCTGTTTCAGGTTGAGGTTTATTTTGTGAAATAGTTTGGAGGGTATGATTTCGGTTTAATGGGTTTAGAAGAAGCTTTAGCAAAAGATTTAGTGGCGTCAATGGCTGAAGCCATTAATTTTTCAGTAGTGGGTTTAGGTTTTACTTGGCTTTTAACGATTTCATCAGAAATTTGGGTTTTACCTTTAGCTTTGGATTTGGTCTTTTTAGGTGGCATGATAAAGAAGGTCTGTTTAGGAGAAATTCTTTGGTCAGAAAGTCTAGAAGAGAGTTTGATTCTCCTTTAATATATTCAATATCAAAATCAAATATACTAAGTATAGCCTGCCATCGTGCAAAAATTTGTTTAGACGGATTTACATTCAATACGGAGTAAAAACTTTTCATTGAGTAAATCCGATTGAAATTTAGAAATGCAT